>JADKLZ010001483.1:8961843-8982959 GCA_021533235.1 Biomphalaria straminea
CCCATTCTAGGATCAAGTTGAAATTTTGCATAATTATTCATAGTCGATGACAATATACGAATTAATCCAAAAATTAACCACTTAGCTAATGAATTATTACTAATTTTATTTTTTTATATTTCTAAAAAGGGAGCTAAACCTTGCTATTTTCATCTAAATGGGAGGGTTTTGCGGTTCTTTTCCTTAAATAAGCTTTGTTTTTTAAAAGTAATTATTTTTCTTTTTTTGTGTGTTTCTTTTCTTCTTTTTAAGTGTCCCGTCTCAAGCTTTTTGTCAATAGTTTTGATTGGACCGAGCTGGACAGAGGACCTCAAATAAACGAGACTCCACGAAAAGTAAAAATTTAATCATTTTGTTGTTGTGAATGTAGTTCAAGCCATATTTTAAAACAATATTGCTCGCAACAGAGTATTTAGTTGTAAGTATATCCTTGCTATATAATTGACGAGAGTACTTAAATGATATGAAATTTGATGCGAGACAACGTTTAAATAAATATAGCGAGATGTAAGCAAGGACCGTCGATCGACAGGACCAGGTCAACTTTTTCCACGACAATCTTGATCATTCTAAAAAAAAATTGTCGGTATTACCTAACACCGGGGTCGGCAATCTGCGTCTCGCGAGCCACATGCGTCTCTTTGGATGCGAAGCTGCGGCGCTTTAGTTCCATAAGCAAATATTATTTACTTTATCCAAACATTTTTTTAATAGTTCTGAATCGTTTAACGAGGATTAGGCATCGATTCGATCTCTCAGCCACTTGTACTCGCTTTTCACCACACCCCGTTCCCATTATACGCGTCGTCACTGTTGTCAATTCGTCGTAAGCTTTCGAATGACGCTGTCGTCAGATGTTTCTTGGTAGGTTTTTATTCGCTTTGACGCAAGACGATTTTTTCTCATCTTAACCACGTGTTTTTATTGTAACCTATAATTTTTTGTTTCAAGTAAATTAGTTAGAAATGAATTCTTTTCTCAAAGTTAGAAGCAATTTACAAGTAATGCCATTCTGGCAGGCTTTGCGGCACCACTAGAAATTGCACATAAAGGCAAACCATTTACAGATGATAAGTATGTCAAAAATTGTTTCCTACCTGCATCTTAAGAATTGTTTTCTGATTTCAAAAAACAAACAAGAAATCTTGAAAAGAAAATTAAAGATTTGCCACTATCCGCTGAAACATTACAACATAGAATAGCTAAAATGTCTTTATATGTAACAACAGATGGAGGATATTTAACTTTCTTCTTCCTTATCACTTGCTATAGATTAGACTTTTGACATACAGACACGGTACATGTTGTTCATATTGTCAGGTTTTTGGCTTCCCTAGGATTGCTTCCACTCTCATGAAAAACTATAGGGGACGATAGAGCGAATGCTATTTAAAAAAAATACATTGAAAGACGATAAGATTGATTTAAATAATAAAATAGTAACGACATCCACATTGATCCATTCGGATTTTATAATACATCTCTAGAGATGCAATTGATGCCACATTTGTTTCTCAATTTTTTTTTATTGAAGTACAGGTTAGTAATGTAAGTAAATGTATATATTATCTAATTCGTTTTGAAAAACACTATTTATATATGAATTCGTTTTATTTGTATTAAAAAAAATTCAATGTATGAAAGCTGGCAAGAAAAAACTTGTGGCTCTTTAAAAACTTAGAAATATTGTAAATTGTAACTTGTGGCTGTTCCGATTGAAAAAGTTGCCGAACTCTGACCTAACGGTCTGAAACTTCCACCAGACGGTGAATAATGTTAGGCGCTTCTTATGCAGTATGTCTTATGCAGTAAATCAATCGGAGGTAACAGTCAGATAAGAAAATCCAATAACAGGCGAAAAGTTAATAATTTAAGTCAGTCAACGCTGATTGCGAATGTCGAACAAGAAGTTTATTAAAAACGAAGGGAACCGTCCAATGTCGTCAAGATAAATTCATAAAACAATGCCTTCAGAAATTGTCTGTTTACAATTTGTTATTCTTCCTAATATCCTAATCTTGTCTGTACTAGTTCCATCATTGTCTCTGAGTCTAAACTTTCCCTTTCTAATCGGGGTATAACAATATCCATCTTTCTATTGCTCATATCCCTCCAGAAATATGAAACCGTCTTTATTATTTGTTTTTCATTAAAATTATTTGTTTTTAATTATAGCTTTTATAGAGCGCTACTCTCATGCTTATAGCATGCTCGGAGCGCTTTGGTCCAATCTCATTTGTGGACCAGTGGGGGGGGAGGGGGTCTCTAGGAGTTGGTTTCCCGTGCTGCCTTTAGGCGCTCAGTAAACACAACTCTGCCCGAGTCGGGTGTGGAACCTCGAACCCCCTTCTAGGTAGCCAAGCAAGCCAAGTTCAAGCGCACTTAGCCTCTCGACCACGCTTCCCAAAATTATGTCTTGTCTTTTCCTATTGTGAGCCTTAAATGAGATTTGCCTTAATGTCAACATATTTCATTCACAGTTTGTCCGCATTTACAACAAATTAATAAAACATGAGCAATACATTGATTTCATTCAATATTTTCAATATTATGATTAGAACTATTCAGTGGTAGGTGTCATTCTCGTAGGGTTATTTTTTGTAGATCGATTATAAAATGAGTTAAAGTCTCTATAATCATTCATTGTTATATAACTGTAAAATATTGGTTTTTAGCGGCCCCCGAAAGGGGAAAAGACGCTATTAGTTTTGTGTGGCCTGTCTGTCCGTCTGTCTGTCTGTCTGTCTGTCTGTCTGTCTGTCTGTCTGTCTGTCCGTCTGTCTGTCTGTCCGTCCGTCCCGTTTAGTGCTCAGAAAGTAGAAGAGAAAATGAAAATCTGACATCACGATAATATAGATCATTCAAAGTTCTGATGCAACGGCTACTTTTTTTTTTCTAAAAGCTCAAAATCTTATTTTTAAAAATATTTTATGTAAATAGTATTTAAAGAGAAAAAACCTAATTAGTATGCAATATAAATGAAACCTAATTTAAGACAATTAATAATGTTATACATTGCATTGGATTTTAAGTTTTAATTTGTTCTAACGTAAGAGATTTGCTATCTAAGTAATCAACACATAAAAGAGGTGTGGCAGTTGCCTTGAACATCGTCTTTACAAGGCTAACGTTGAGAGATCAAAGCACGGAAGATATATATTTTGACCGCTGGGGCACTAAATAAGATCTGTCGTTTATCTTTGATATAATTTTTTTAAATGAACTTTTAGCAGCGACTTTCGTGTACTAGCGTAAAGCCCGGCCATGACATGATTCTAAACTAATTTCTTAAACTTTTTTAAAAATCAGATTTTAAAAAAATGTTTTTTATTGCCCCCATTAGAATGAAAGAAGCATATTTTTGTGCGTTTTAACTGTTAGTTGGTCTGTCCGTCACGGTTAGATAAAAAAATACTAAAGGCTTTTGAAAATATGATTTAACCTTTACTGTTCATTCAGAAATATTGCGATAGTTTAAAATATCTATAATAGATTGTTCCGGATGTTTATGTCTAGATCTACATTGAAATGTTATAATAAACTAAAACTAATCTTCTATTTTTAAATTTAATATTGCATTCATTCTATTGATTATCTGGGCTTTTTATTTTTATTTTACCTTAATTGTATCTAAATTACATCCAAATTATTAATAATAATAATTAATAAGATATATATTAAGAGCGCTAAATCAGAAGTTTAGTTTATGTACATCTACATCTCTACAGATCAATGCTGAAAGATTATTTAAAATCGCTCGTGTGACATATTGTATATATCAGGCTATTAGTTTGTTACCAGTTAGCGTGCTGAACTGATTATCTCGACGCTCCCGGGTTATGTGTCTGTTTGTTTTACATCTTTCGATTGTTTCTTCAGAGTTAAAGATAGTTTACTTCCTATTTCAAACCTTCCACAGGAGGGGATGGGAGCATGCAGTAATTGAGCCAGTGACCAACGATAAATCCGAACTACAGTTTAGTGCGCAAACATCAAGATAAGCCAGGTTTATACCCTGCTCGCCATCCTCCGTCGTCCAGCGAGGTTAATTATTTTGAACTTTGAAGGAACATCCGAAACATCTTGCGAATAGGCGGATCTGACAGGGATCCGACTCCGATGGGGGCCGCCTCTGAGTTTGTGTATCACGCAAACTCTCTTTGTAATCTTGTTTATTTTTAAAGTTAGTTGTCTATGACAATTTTTTTACATTCTGCTGTCATGTTTGTAAAGATCTCTAAATTTAATTATACTTTAAAAAAAAATACATTAAAAGGTTCGAAACAATTTTTTTTATAAACTTGAATTTTATGGCAATATTTATTTAATATTTTTTGTATCGTAAGTTCTGCTTGGGGGCGCAGCGGTCGAATGGTTAAGCGCTTGGTTTCCGAACCTGAGGTCCTGGGTTCGAATCCAGGTGAAGACTGGCATTTTGAATTTGGTCGTTGTGCTGGCCACATAAACTGCTCGTTAACCGTTGGCCAAAGAAACAGATGATCTTAACATAATCGCAATGTCTGAAGGGGAGACTTTATTTTACTTATAAGTCTAACTTCGAATATTCTTTAAATGTCTCGTGATTTATTTTCGAACAATACTGTCTTAAGACTGTTGCCAATTAATAAATACTATCTGTTGGCTTCCTGATCTTATTATGCTTTTCAGTAACTTTAATGAAAACAGACCTTTTTTGACCCCCCTCTTCCCCTTGTCACAAAGTGTCACAAATTCTCAGACCCCATCCCCCTCTGCGTCACTTAACAAAATAGAAAAAAAAAAAATTTCTCATCAATTTTTTCCCAAAGAGGTTTCATGTGCTCATCGATAGTATACACAGGGAGATTTTCTTCTTCTGCTTGTGGAGCTAACTCGACAATTAAATTAAAAAGGGAAAGGAGGGGAGTATTTGAAAATCCCCCCAGGTCTTCAGTCAACTCATCGAGAGTCTTGATATTTCGAAGTGTTTCGCATCCACGCTTATCGTCCGCTGCGCCACCATAACTTGCAATTTTTGGTTACCTTTTCCAAAAAAATAGTTTGGCTTTCAACTATGGATGCCCGTCCTTTTTTTTCGCGAACCTTCAGCTTGGCTGTCAAATCTGGATTAGTTTAAATCGTTTCGTCTAAAGCTCGTTTACGACGCAATCGGGACTCTTGCTGGCGTATGTGATTGTCTTCTCCAATCTTTAGTTCACTTTCGAGGCTCTGCTTTTGCTTTGATCTTAAGATAGTCTTTGAAGATTCAAAAAATGTGTTATTTGTGATTTTTTTCTGAAGTATAAATTTGTAACGTCACAAAATCGCTAACCCCCACCCTTCCCCTTGTCACAAAGTGTCTGATTTTCTCACCCCCCCTTTACGCCCCTAGAGCGTGACGTCATTTACGAACGACCCCTTACATGATGAATTAATTTAAATGTAAAATACTAATGTGTAAACGTAGAAACAGGCTTCATCAAGAAAAATATTAAATAACCATTTTTTTTCAGTTAAAATTGTGAAAAGAATTATTTAAAATTATTGGATTTTTATTTTTCTTGAACATTGTTTTGTAGGTTAAAGTACATTTTCAAAATCATCATAGAAACATATTCTCAGAGTTGACCGTGTCTAGAAAGTGTACAATCTCAAAGATAGTGACACTTACACAAACAGTCGTCAAAGGTAATCACTTCAGTTGACTAGATATTTCCCTTTGATAAAACAAAGGTTATTACATTAAAGCAATGTAAACAGTATCTATGTATTGCATGCCAGTCAAAAGGTAACTTACGAATACCTATTGTCATAACAAAGGAGAAATACAGTGGCGTTGCTAGGGTGGGGAGGAGGGGGAGAATTTGAAAATCCCCAACTTTAGGTGGCCTCCCAAATTATTGTTTTTTTACATTAAAAAGTATTATTAAGTATAATTATAGTATTATTAAAAGTATTAAGTATTATGCAAAATGTAGGGGCCCCCAAAGAGGTCAGTCCCCCGGGCCCCCAAACAATGGAAAATTTCTAGCTACGCACCTGGAGAAATATGAGAATTAGGAATGTAATCGACTTTGAATATAGTGTTTCAAACATTGTTAGCTTCTTTATAATGTGAATACACTTTTTGCTTACACTTTAGGATTACAAAAAAGAGTCAGTATAGAATATGACGACGTTCTCCCTGGGAGAGCGACAGACATTTTTGGAGAGACTTTGAAAATCAGTCCAGGAAGAAGGAAAGACAGAGACGTATTTGAGATGGAAGTTGATAAGATACAGACGGACACATCAAACGAACGCAACGCAGAAGCCGAAATACATATCTCAGAGAGCTTTTATAAAGGTCAGTTATTATTTTGATATCTGTTGTAGAAACAAAGGTAAAAACTTAAACACGATTTTAGAATAGCAATGCGCATATCTACGTTTGAAATTAAAACCTTTTTAAATAATAAAGATAACGTTATAAATATATTTATTATGTTTTTTTTTATGTTTTTTTTTCTGTACTAACCCTTCTTGTCCTATTTAAGAAAGGGGCAGTCAACATCCAGATTTTAGTACTTCAACAAAGAGTATTTATGTGACATCTTTTACCAGCTTTTCCAAGAAGTCTTCCTGCCTTTCAAGCTTAGAGCCCTATTATAGGATCACATTTTTTTAAAATGCTACTCGGAGTTCTCTTACAAATGACTGTTGCATCCTTCATCAGGCTCCGAATTCGTGACAGTAGTCAAAAGCGCTTATCACATGACCAGGCAGAAATAGTGCAAGTCCCCAGAATATTTACTTTCCTAGGAACAAACTTTTAAATATTTGTCTATGTTTGTGAAAAAAAAACACTATTATGAAATTTCAGGGAAAAACTAAGCAATAGCCCGTTTAAATATACTATAATGTTGTGAACTAAAAATCAACAACATCAAAAAAGAATTAAGCTACATATGGAAGATATTAGATTATTTGATTTTGTAGTGCTAAATGTGCACACTGTTAGACATTTAGTTAGTAGTTAGTATGGAGACACACCATCATTTGAACGGCTTAGTGGGAGATAGTCCTTTGATGTTATTATTAGTCAGTTGGTATTAGAATTAGGAAAGTTATAACTTTGTATACTGACAGAAACTCGACCGTAGCCTTTTCAGCATTAAACTTCATGTATGTATTTAACGGTTTTGGACTTACTCTTTCTATTTGTTACATGTGTTGGTTTTGTTATGTTGTAGTTAAAGTACATCTAGTACACCAGTAAAGAAACTTAGACATCTCCAGAATAATGTGTCCTAGTCAGACTACCATAAAAAATACAAGATGAAGGCCTAGCACAACACATATTACGATATAACATAAAAAGGAAACACCATATCTCATGAACTGATACAGCACGTAGATTGTCTTAAGAGTTGCTGTGATTGCTAAATTTTTTTTTCTCTTCCAGGAGAATTCAATTGTGAGCTTCTGCTGAAAGGCAATGTTGTTTTCGAGTCTGGCGATTGGTTTCCCGAGTTTAACATTGGACACATTATTGAAGAGATGAACGAAGCTACTGAAGGTGATCTCGATGTGTTTTCAATAGAACGAAATTACAACAGCGATTCATTTCCCTCACCCCCCATAGGCGCCACCTGGCGAATGGTAGGAAAATGTGAATTGAACTGGGATCCAAGGCCTATAATCGAATGGAATTAGAATCTCTTTTTTTTTTAAAGCATCTGTTAATATTTACCGTTTACTTGTATTAATTAAAGTAATGTTTAGTTTATTTCTGTATCAGATTTAGTGCTAAATATCAACCAATCCTTAGAGATAAGATTTGTTAAAATTGATATCAGCTTTTATTAGGTCAAGAATTAAAAGATTCCAATTTAATAAGATTGTTGTAAAAATTGTGTTGTGAAAATGATCATAAATATCAAAGCTCCAAGAAGCTTACCATAGACACAAAAAGCGTTACACATTCCGTAATTATTTTCAGCGTTCCGATAGAGTTATTCATTTTGCTCATTTGTAATTCACTATCCTTATATATTTATTCTTCAATAATTTTATTTTGTTTTCAGAAAATGTTTTATATGGTATCAAATTATAGAATTTTATATTTTAGAAAAAAACCACAAATTAAACTTTATAAATACAATAATTATTTTACTTTTATGTGGTCAAATAATCGTCACTTAGGAGAGAAAGAGTAAACAACACTAACGAAAACAAAAAAAAAAACTAATCCGATTTACGAATCACGTTGGCAACAAGTAGGATTTTAGGTTCTGATTGTCTTATTTTTACTGACATTTTTTCAATATGTGCCTGCCTTAAACAAGTATATCTACTTCAAAAGGTTATCTTGAAATGCAGTAATATTAACAAATTAGGATTCATTTTTATATGATAAATATTTTTGTTTCAGTTTGTGATTAAACTGTCCTCATACTGTGTTTCAGAAATTCTGTATAAAAGAAAAAGATCTGAAAAAAAAAGTACAAATGTTCAATATATTTGAAATTCTTTGTTTTTTAGTGTGAAAACATTTATCGAAATACTTTGGGGTTTTAGGCATACACATAGGCACACACACACACACATGTGTATATGCGTACCTTTTTTCTGTTTTCTTAAAGCTGTATAGATATAACTGATATATTATATAAGACCAAACGTCAATTTATGTCTTACAATTATTGTGATAATGTTAATGCACTTTACATATTTGATTTTTATACTGGAAATACTAATAAATGAATCTCGCAATGCTTGTATGCAATCTTGTTTTCAAATTTACTTGAAAGGTATAGATTTCATTGACACTGTAACGGATGAATGATTGTATGTGTGTATAATGCATTTTATTTGTGAAAATCAGTTGTGAAGATCACCCCGTTCCTGTGGCCCACAGTTAACGAGAGTCTCGTGAGGCAGCACCAAATCGAGTTTACTTTTCCCCAAGTAATTTTAGGTAACCATTAGAGCTGGATAGACTCATATACCACCAAAGATCCCGAAATTCAAAATCCCAGTCTTCACCAGGATTCGAACCTAAAATCCCCAGGTTTTGCAAGCCAAGCGCTTTACCAGATGAATTTATAGTAAAAAAGAATTACACATATATGCTTAAAGAAAATGAAATATAGAAGTCTGGAAAGTAATGTGTTCACTGTTCTTTTATCTGAATCATTAAGTTATGCCACCAACCATGCCACAGGGATCACAACAGATATACTGCTAGTTTTACAATAAAACCTTGAAAAAAAAGTTTCTCACTTGTAAATATAAATTTTGATGTGGCAGAAGGCATAGAAAGATAATGATAAAATGATAATTAATAACAACACATAACACATATAGGTTATGATGTAAAAAAAAAATAAAGCAATATTTGCGTAGTCAAATAATTTAATTACAAATGATTTATTACTTAGATATAAATATATGACAAAAATATTAGATGTGTAAATAATGCTTTGCAACATATAATTTAATAAAACAAAATAAAAGTTGATATTTTTATTTTTACATATGAAAACATTTTTTACAATCATTTTTATTATTTTGTAGGATTATGCATTTTAGATTTTACAAAATAAAGGACACAAACAGACATGAAACACGAAAAACAAATGATACAAAAAAATGTTATTCCAAATGCTTCGAATGTGTAAAAGAATGTTTTTTTAAATGACATCTAACTTAAAAAGGCATTTAAAAGTTTTAACTAATTCCATTAACACAATTAACTACTAAATAGTGTTAATTTCGTTGCGGAAATTGTGAAAAAAAAGAGAAACTGTTTTATTACATTGGGGGAATAAGGTTAGTTTACATCCAATCAAGTGTAAGCTCATAATTCCAATATATCTTCCCCTCCCCTTCCATTGTCCATGTGACATGGTGAGGAAGTCCTTTCTTTTTGAACACATTGAGCATGGAGACTTCAGGATGCCCCGCCATTTTTAAGTCTTGAACTATTTGCTCTATAGGGATCTCCCTCACACACCTGCCTGAGCCACTCAGGAATCTCACTATACCGTAAAGTTTTGCCACCACACTGAAATCACCTAAAAATAGTTTTGGAGAATTAAAAATAGTGAAAGAAAGGATTTTTTTTTTCATTTAAGATAGAGACAGCAGACATGCAGAAGATACTATAAAATTCCAAGATATATTTATCGAAATGTCAAAAGAAAACAATGTCCAAAAAGAAAAATAAGAAATAGAATAGTTAAAAAAATCATGCATGAAAAATAGTGTAATGTACTGTCAGTGTATGTCAACGATTTCGGTAGTTTTCTGTTCGTCTGAAAATTAAAAAAATTGATATATTATTACCTCATTATCAATTGTATTTCATATAGTGAATGCTACAAAATCAACCAATCCTCGAAAAACATTATTTGCATTGACTCCAATCCAATCGTAGTCCAAACAATGCTACACATCAACTTCTACAATGATCAATTTGTTTAACAAACGATCCAGCAATGTACGAAACAAAACTATTTCACACGTTTCTGCTGGATATGGAAGTTTATTTCTCAATATCACTTTGAACAAACCAATTAGAAAAAAAGCCCCCCCCCCCCTTTTATTATTGAGATGAGATGCAGTGGCGCAGAGTACAGGGTTCAAATCCTGGTGAACACTGAGATTTTCAATTTCGGGACATTTGGTAGCGTCTGCGTCCACCCAGCTCTAATGAGAGAGAGAGTGATATAGAGAGAAAGAGATAAAGAGAGAGAAAGAGATAAAGAGATAAAGAGAGAGAAATAGAGAGAGATAAAGAGATTAGGGTTAGGGAAAAGAGAAAGATGGAGAAAGTGTGAGAAAGAGAAAAAGAAAGAGAGAAAGAGAGAAAAAGAGAAAGAGATAGAGTGGGAGAGAGAGAAAGACAGAAAAAGATATAGAGAAAGAGAGAAAAAGAGAGAGAGAGAAAGAGAGAAAAAGAGAGAAAGAGAGAAAGAGTGAGAGAGCGAGAGAAAGAAAGAGAGAACGAGAGGGAGAGATGCTTTTAATTTGTTTTTACTCACCCGTGTAACGCTTTTCATCCTCTAGGACGTCGACGTCTGACATGTAAGTAGTTCTGTGGCCAGTATTCAACTCTATGCTGACCTCGTCCAAGTCACCTGTTTCCACTTGTCCTGGGAGAAGCGTAAACACCTTGTGCCCAGTAACTGATGGTCCCGTCATTTTAACTGATTTCTCATAGCCTGAAATTAGAATGAAAGTCATAGCAAGTTTACCAAACTTCAATGGTTTACAAATTAAGAATGCAATTGATAAATACTCTGAGATGTAATGGTATATAGACAACAAGAAAAACATTTTAAACATATTTATTTTTTAAAAAAGGAAATAACTCTTACTTTTTAGCGAGATCGAATAAAGTAATTTTTTAAAATAATTATAAAAAAAAATATGTTTCAAGTCGGGTATCGACCAAGTCAGTTTTTTTACCCAACGCATTTTCTGATTCGACCAGCTAGTAAGGAAATCTCGAGTATTTTTTATATTGGTATGTTTGTTATATGGACATCTAGATGTAACACTGGACCTATAGTTCAGACTTGAACCTCTCAAGATCTAGTCGAGATCTACTTCTAGACCTAGAATCTATATATAATCTATATAGGATGAACGTAAAAATATAAGCAACGCTTATTAATTTAAATAAAGTTGAAGTAACTTTATAGTTTATATCTACTCAGTTATAACATAATTACGGTAATACTTCTGACTTCCATTTGTTGGCTCTAGAACTAGATATAAGTCTCCTTCTGAATTTACATGTATTTATTTTTTACTTTGATACATTTATATCGGTCAAACCAGAGTTTTCTTCCTGTTGCCAACGAGATAGAAATTCTTTCTAGGAAAATCTTTTGCGACGTTTATGAGAACAGCTCCGGCCCCCCTTCCGGCCAGTTTCCTCCATAAAGAAGTGACTTAAATAGACGTAGTGTAAAAATGTGCTGCTCTAAGGAGATAAAATTAGATTCCAATTAATAAGGGAAAATATTCCTTCATGATAATAACTAAAAATGGTGAATAACTGTCAAATGTTTTAAACGTGAAATTCCTATAGGCCTACTTATTTAGTTACCTTTCAAACGACCGCGTGTAATCATGAAGTAATCCCCCATTCGTGATGTTCTGTGTTGTGTAGTTATGCAATTAGTGCCTTGTCTTTCTCCAGTATGCTCTTCCTGTAATCAAATGAAATTCAACTTGGGGGGTGGGGTATCATGGTAAGGGAAAATGATTGGTGAAATAGTGGGATGGGAGGGGGTGTGCTTCTCATTGAAAAGTGAAATAGAGTATATTATAAAAATAAAATATAAATAAATATTTCAATATTGTTTAAGAAGCCGAATAAAATTTAGAGATTAACTGGAATCAGACTAACTATTTTTTGTATGTTTGCCCACAGGTCGTGGGTGGATTGGATAAGTTAAAATTATACTTATATCTTATATATACTTATAACACACTGGCTAACAAAGTATGTAGCCGGTGTCTATTGTTAATATGCATTTGTAAAAGTAAAAAAAAAAGTTCTTCTGGTCATCTGTTTCTGTGGCCAACGGCTAACGAGGGTATCATGTGGCCAGCACAATGACAAACTACCTTTACTTTTCCCCAACTTATGTCACATACCCATTACAGCTGGGTAAACTCAGAGTCGTTAAAGATCCCAAAATTTAAAATGTCAGTCTTCATCAGAATTCGAACCCGGGACTCTCCGTTTCATCTGCCAAGCGCTTTACCACTCAGCCACCGCGTTTTCATACATCTTGATAAAACTTGGCAGAAACGTTCCTTGGGTACCAACTTAGGCCGTAGTGTATGTATTGTAGCCCTAAAACAAACGTAAGACCCTTAAAAAAAATAAAGTTGACCAACTCTATTACAGCTCTATTATTTTATGGATCTAGGCTTTGTTTACAATGTGTTGACACAAGGAAAGATCGAAAGGATTTAGATCTAGATCTAATTTAAAGAAATACACTTATAGATTTTTGCTTTGACGCATGAAAATACAAAATATAGTCTAATGATTTTATTATTTAACAAAATTAAGCTTCAAATTTGTGTTTCAAAAGGATTTTTACATAAGTTCGTTTTTTGTATCTGCGAATATAAATATCCTGTTGAACATACTTTCATTAGACATTACCAAAAGGTTACACATCTCTCTATTCCTAGATCTAGGCATTCTAGGTCTAAAACTGTAATCCAACTCTAAGATGATAGAACTTCTCTTCGCAAAAATAGTTTTAATCTTTAACACATGAACTTACTAATTATATTCCATTCATTTCATATTTTAATCAAATTAACATTCAGATTTGTTTCCTAAAGCATTTTTACATGAATGCAACTATTACCTAATATCGCGTAAATTAAGGTCAAGTAGCCATTTATAGCTCCATTCATAATTTTTTTGCCTGAATTCACGCATTCGCTTTACTTTTAAACATTATTATTTTCTTTAATTGTTTCTAATGGACTATGTCACAGACTACATCAGCAATACGCAAATTAAGACCCGCGGGGAGCGGGTAATATCTGTCTAGTATTTATATATATCTATATTTGTGACCTACCCCTAAAGCACCAAGTTCTACTTCATCAAAGGAACTGGAAGTCCACTCTTGTGTATCATTTAACAACTTACATTTGAGGTTGTTCAACATAATCTGTGGTTTGCCTTAAATAAATTTGAAAAAAAACTTTGTAATGCGATCGTACTGTATCTTTGTACACCATAATACTCAACATTTCAGCATAACATTGATGTGACAATAATGTGATTATAAATAAATATAGGGAAGGTTTACTTATTCTAGTGTCAACAAAATCAGCCTGTTAAATTTCTAAGTTTCATGCGTTATGTGAAGTCTTATTTTGAGATTTTATTATTGAAGTTGAATTATAAAATGCATAATAAATAGAGTGTGCTTAATCTTTTCATGATTTCTACTTAAAGGACAGAAAATCTCATTTCGTAATTTTATAAACAATACAAATATGTAAATAACGGATATTGGGTCATTGCATTGCGTCAACAGGAGCTATACCATATATCAGGAAATTTTCACAAATTAAGAATTCTGAACTAGATCCTTAAGATTAACGTCCTTTTCCAAAGTACGATTAGAATTGTAACTTTTCTTTTTTGAGGATTTGATTTTTCAATGAGCTTTGACTTGATTACTCGAACTCAGTTATGTCAACAATGACTCATCTTTGTTTTATGTAGAAAAAGACGCTGGAATGGAAAATTCGTACAGTTTTAAAGTAATTTAAAAGTAATATGGCGACATTATGGCAACATCATGGCGACATACTATACGAAACATACACGAAACACTCCTCTGAATATTTAAGAAGTCTTAATTAACATTAAATATTTTGTATGTGGGTTACATAGAGTACAAAGGGATGAATTTGAAAAAAAAATCATACTAGCTATATGTTAATAACTAAATAAAAGGATACAATTAAAAATTGGATTTTTATTCTAACCGAATTGCGTTAATCCTAAGTCCTCTTGATAATCTAAATATAAATTAACAATGTTGTATAAATCCACTGTATCCATTCTCGTCAAGAGGCTGTATGGATAGAAAAAAAAAACGAAACTCTAACAGTAATTAGGTTAACTGTAATTAATGTAGCAGTAATTAATTTAACAGTAACTATAACTTTTGTTCTTAATCTGTACTACTAAGCTTAGTAGTTCATTTTTTTTTTTTAAATTCTAATTATTTCTTTCAGAAATGCTTTATAGTCACATTAATCTAAATCATTTATATCCTATCAAATCTATCATATGCGTAGCAAAATTTTCGTCATTAGGCAGAAGTAGCTTTCTATATCTGATGGCAGTCGGTATTTCAGATTCTGGGGTAGTTGCAGGGACAGTGGCTGGAGACATCACGATGGCAGTCATAAGGGCAAGCCATTGTGTTTATTTTGGATTATTTAAATAACAAAATCACGCCAATTAAATATTCGGGAGTATTTTAATTAAAGGCGAAATGGAAATGCTTTTCAATGAAAAGATACATTTTATATCGCTTTAATTCTTGAAAAGGACTTCTTTGCTATGTTAAATTTGACGGCTATTTTATGAGTTTTTTATGTTTGAGGCTCTTGTACATTGGCAACTTTGTTAAGGTGGCTAGTGAAATATCTAGCAATGTCAGAAATTTCTGAAAGTCTAATTAATAAACTTATTCTAAAATGATTATACTTTATGTATATGGAAAAAAAAGAAGAATCCAATAACTGTAAGTAAATAAAGACTATATGAATGAACTTTAAATGAATACTTATAGTGAATTGAAACACCAAAACATGTCCTCTAGTACTGATCAAAGTGAATACTGGCACATTGATAGAAACAATTAAACATATAAAAAAAATAGATTTACCGTTGATAATTATCCAAATGAATAGCTTTATTTTGTTTATTAGTTTAATTTCTTTATTAGCTTAGGAAGAATTGACACAAGATTTATAATAAACAAAGTTCACGAGGATAGTTTCATTTCAACCATTCAGTTCTTAGGTCCAATACATTACGTGGCGGTTGATATACGGTTTGACAAACGCAGTGAGGGATTTTTCCGATTGGCTATTCAAAGCAGATGATTTTATGAAAGAAAACCCAGAACTTGAGTTTTTTGTTAATTTAAAATTATTATCAAATATTTAATCAGACATATTTATTGATTTGAAAAATAAAGATTAATTTAAATTAAGAATGTTTGAATATTTGTTTTGTTAAACAGTATTGCTAAAAAGATAGTTAAATAAAAAAAACCCCAGCCAACGTCCTAAAATAATGTTGGGAAATTACCGACTAAATATTTGCGATCAAAAAAAAATATATTTATTTTTCAAACGAAACAAACATTGAAGAGAATCTTCCTTAAAGATTATTTGATGTATTAAGACATGTTATGGGCTGCTTGAGTCAGCCAGGAAAACCAGTGACTTGGCAAAATTTAAGTCATTGTTTAACATGCATGACTAGATGCATGACGTGAGTGTAGGACATGATCATCATCTTTTTTTTTGAAGTAACGTCTGTATTTTATAAGATAAGATAAGATAAGATCAGAGGAAAGAGAAGAATTCCTTATTAGATTTATTATTCATTATGCAGAATTGCAGATTATTATCTAAAAAAAGGAAGTAAAGTTTCCCCTTTCAGATCTGCGATCTATGGACAGATGTTAAAGGTAATATGTTTCTAAGGCCAACGTTTAACGAGCAGGGTGTCATATGGCCAGCAAAACGACCAACCATCTTTACTTTAAACAACTTAAGTCAAGTACCCATTAGAATTGGGGGGGGGGAGGGCTGATAATAGATTTTCAATAAATCATATAAGAAGGTCACATGTACACGTATTTTACGATATAATTATTGTAGGAACACCTTACCCCTCCCGCCGAAACAGAGTTGAAGCTTAAAGTAAAAAGAAGTTCCCCTTTCAGACCTTGTTGTCTATAGAGCAGATGATGTAAAGGTCATCTGATTCTGTGGCCTACGGTTAACGAGGGTGTCATGTGGCCAGCACAACGACCAACCACCTTTGCTTTTCCCCAACTTATGTCAGGTACCCATTAGAGCTAGGTGGACTCAAAGCCCCCCGAAAATCCCGAAATTAAAAATCCCAATCTTCACCAGGATTCGAACCCGGGACCTCCAGCACGGAACTCAAGCGCTTTACCGCTCAGCCACACGCCCTCGAGTTAATAAAGCTTAGAGTGATAGAATTGTACGTTTAACCACAGCTACAGCTACAATGAGACATATTTTAGATTATGGAGCTGTGAAAATTTGCAGGATTAAGTCTTCTTAGAACTAACATTTATTTACGTGTCACAATGCCATCCTTTAGCATTTTGTTCTTTAAACTGGTGATTGTGAGTAATTACTTATGCATTTGAATGTGGAGGACTGTAAGTTATTTTAGTATCTGAACTAGTATCTTTTTCTGTTATGCTACACGTTTTTTTTTAAGTTAAAATAATATTCCCCCCTCCCAAACCCAGAAAGATTTGTACGAGATTAGAATAAAATCTGGTTGCATTTACCTGCATTTCTCGTGCCGGAATTTGTGAGTAATTTTTTAGTTGCTTTACTCCCTGTAATTCTAATTATTTGACAAATCGAGACACATTGATTTACGTAGTTCCCTTTAAATCTTCAAGAAATGGGTTCCTAATTCTACTATTGAGAATGCAGCAAAATTACACAAGTTACAATCTCAGTATTAGAATCAGCTAATTTATAATCCCTTCAATCCCTTCGTTTTGTGACGAAGAAGACATCTCCACTAGATGGAAGAAATTAAGAGATGTGATCTATAGCTCAGCAATTACCGCATTTGGACCTCAAAAGCACAAAAATGTAGACTGGTTTGAGGCGAATATAGCTCAGATGGAACCTTGCATCGAGAAAAAGCGATCTGCACACCTCGCTCACAAGACAATGCCTAGTCCAAAATCTTTGCAAGCCTTCAAAGCTGCTAATAAAGAGGCAAAACAAATGGCTAGACAATGTGCTAACAACTTCTGGAGGGATACCTGCAACAGAATTCAAGAAAGTCTCTACTTAGGAAATAGTAAGGCTCTATTTGACGGCATTAAAGCGGCCCTGGGCCCAACAGTGTCTAAGCCTGCTCCCCTCCTATCAAAATCTGGAGAAAAAATTACAGATCAAACCAAGCAGCTAGAACGATGGACAGAGCACTACCTCGATGTCTATGCCACACTGAATACAGTGGACGATGTCGCCCTGGCGTCCCTACAAGATCTCCCAGTATTGGAATGCCTAGATACCATTCCTAGCCTTGATGATCTAAAAAAACCAACTAACTGCATAAAAAATAGAAAATCCCCAGGGAGCGATGGCATCCCAGTGGAAGTAGTTAAGGTCAACGAATCAGTCCTGCTACCTGAACTCTATAATCTCCTATGCCGCTGCTGGGAAGCAGGTCATGTCCCACAGGATATGCGTGACGCAAATATAGTCACAATATACAAGAACAAAGGGGATCGGAGTGACTTCAACAATTATAGGGGTATCTCTCTCCTCAGCATAGTTGGCAAAATCTTTGCTAGAGTGGCACTATCCAAGCTGCAAGTGATAGCTTCTAGAGTCTACCCAGAATCTCAGTGCGGATTCAGGAGTGGCAGATCCACCGTAGACATGATATCCTCTCTTCGACTACTGCAGGAAAAATTCAGAGAGAGAGACAGACCCCTTTACATCGTTTTTGTTGATCTGACTAAAGCCTTTGACATGGTCAGCAGAAGTGGCCTTTTCAAGCTCCTGAGGAAAATAGGCTGCCCTCCCAAACTACTGAAGTTCATTGAATGTTTTCACGAGGAAACGAAATGTACAGTGAAATATAATGGAGTCCAATCAGCACCTTTTGAGGTTAGCAGTGGTGTCAAGCAGGGATGTGTGCTTGCACCTACTCTGTTTGGCATTTTCTTCTCTTGCTTACTGCACTATGCTTTCAACGACAGCAACGAAGGTGTATATCTCTACACATGATCCTCTGGAAAACTTTTCAATATATCAAGGCTGCGGGCAAAAACCAAGGTTAGGAGGATACTTGTTAGGGAACTCTTGTATGCTGATGATGCAGCTATTGTAGCTGACTCTGATATTCAGCTCCAGACCATGGTTGACAAACTATCTGATGCGTGCCAGAAGTTCGGCTTAAATATTAGTCAAAGCAAGACCAAGATACTGGTCCAAAACACTAATGCTGCACCTCAAGTAAACATTAATGGTCAACCACTTGAAATTGTTGATCATTTTTGCTATCTTGGCTCCATCATATCCAACGATGCTCTACTGGATAAAGACATCAACAATAGGATAGCCAAAGCAATGGGCACCATGTCAAGGTTGCAGAAAAGAGTGTGGGACAACATATTGCTGACTAACAATACTAAAGCCTTAGTCTACCGGACCTGCGTGATGAGCACTTTGCTATATGGAAGCGAAACATGGTCAACATACTCATGGCAGGAAAAAAAGCTGAATGTCTTCCACCTCCGATGCCTAAGGCGGATCTTTAAAATAAGGTGGCAAGATAAAATAACAAATGAGGAAGTGCTACAAAGAGCAGGGTGCCAGGACATCCGCTCTATTATCAGCAGCAGAGGCCTTGGCTGGCTTGGCCACGTTTGCAGAATGCCAGTAGGTAGACTACCACAAGATATACTGTATGGCGATCTTATTGAAGGCAGGAGAGCCGCTGGTCGCCCACTTTTACGGTATACAGATGTGTGCAAACGTGACATGAAGCTATTTGAAATCGACACTAGCAGCTGGGGAAAAGTAGCACTGGATAGATCCACATGGAAAGAGAGCATAAGAGAAGGGTCTCGGATTGCAGATGCTTTACACAACAGAGGCAGAAAGAAGGCTAAAAATGCAGCTGCTCCTGGTGATTCTATATGCCCAACCTGCAACCGCAGCTGTGTATCAAGGATTGGCCTCTTTAGCCACACAAGACGTTGCAAAGGGAAAAGATCGTCTCACGAGACGTAAAATGCCACAGAATTTATAATTTAAATAGAAAACAAATGAACTGGGGATTATCAGTTTTTTAAAGTTAAAAATTAATATTTTAAAGATTTAATAAAAAATAAACTCGTGTATTTGTATGTGCTAATAGGTTTACTTTTCTTTATCCTCAGTAAACCTGACGTTTGAAACGTGAACACAAGTTTAGCTTTCAAAAGATTTGTTAATAAAAAAAAAGTTATTTTCTCTATTATGACAAGTGTAATTATTTACTAAACAATCAGACGATTAAATTCAACTATTAGATATTTTTTAATGCTAACATATCATCTTGTTAAATAAAGAGAGCAAACAAACAGAGACAACAAACAAACAAATAATCAATAAACAGAAACAAAACATACACTAAATAAGAAACAGACAAATATGACATAGACAGGTTTTTACATTTTATTTGACAGAACGAGATAGTCTCAGATAAATCCTTATAACATATGAAAAAATGTCTAAGTAAGTATTTTACATTTACTTACAAACTAAGGTAATTAATAATTATCATTGGCGCTTTGTAGTAACCAGGCGATATACACGTGTTCACCTTGAATATGATCAGAAATATGTATGATTTCATTTCTAGCTATTTCTTTACACAATTGTTATAAACAAGATATAAACATAATGAACTCTGGGTAATTTTAACATTCATATATAATTATGCATTTCAAGTTAGGACTTTATACAATATTTACAAGTGTCGAACATGTCAATAATTTTTTTTTAAAATCAATGTTATATGTCCTTTAAGTGTCCACCTGACAGCGACTGGAAGATTCATATTGTCACTCTCCACTGACAAAGGACTGATATACTTAGGTAAACTTGTACCAGACTTGGAATATTCTTCTAGAAGATCTGTCAGGATTTGACTGAAAGGAATTTCTTTTACTTCTTTCGGTGACTGAAACAGAACATTTCCAGTCAGTCTAAGCATCAACGTTACATCCCCTGTTCACAAAAGACACAAGAAGAAAACTATGTAATTCATTGTACTTAGTTTATGTTTTAAAAATTAGATACAAGCTTAGCGGAATCAAGAATGTTCGAGTCTATTAATGCTATTATGTTCAATTATCATGTTAGACAGCCAATAAAAAACCCAGTAACAACAAACTAGCAACTTTGAGTTCTAGGGAGTACTGGATGAATATTGCAAGTACTATAACACTAACGGAAATTAACACTCTCTTTACTGTTTCTTACAGGTTTTGAATTTTTGAGTATGATTTAATAGAGAACCTGCGGTAAAAGGATTTACCTGTAAATTCTCTTTGCTTAAAGTCTTTGTTCTGTATTGGAACTGTAGATTTGGTTTCCTCTTGTGATAAGTTGATGCTGACTTTTGAAAGGGGAATATTTATTTCCGGCAATGGGATATCTACATCACTATTGACACCTGGGAACACATAAAAAAGTGGTCTATTTACACATCCATTTTTTTTTCTTTAAGAAAATATGTAATGTAATCTTTAATCTAATCTAATCTAATCTAATCTAATCTAATCTAATCTAATCTA
>JADKLZ010001483.1:8998260-9014505 GCA_021533235.1 Biomphalaria straminea
CTTCACAGGTAAATTTGATTGTAGACTTAATCTTACTGGCAAGGTATTCTTCAAAAACAGATTCGGTCCTGTAACAGAACAAACTATTGGGGAAATCGTCAGAGAGATGAATGAATATTCAACCTCCAGAGGTGATTACAACTTTTTTTCACTAATTGATGGAAATAATGGTATTTCATGGACTTTGTCTGGTGTTTGTGAGCTGACCTGGGATCAGAAACCTACAGTTGCTTTCGTACAATAACTTCCTCTCAGGACTCAACCAATTGTGTTTCTGATAATTATTGCTTATCGTAAAGCTTATAAAACAAATATTTTACACTTTAACTAAACTTAAAAAAAAAACAGCAACAAAGAAACACGTAAGAAAACCTGTTCTTTCTTTTTAAAAAAAAATATTTGTGTTTTCTTTAATTAAACATTGTAAATTTGTTATGTGTTTTGAGGTTTCTCTTTCGTTAGGGAAGCGTTTGTTATTCTAGTTTTCCTTTTCTATCACTATCTACCCATTTATTGTATAAGATAAATAAATAAAGGTAATGAAATGCAGAAAAATTTAATCAAATCTTTTCCTTGTTTAATTTGATATACGCTAAATGCTTTAATTATGCACACTGCCCCCAGCTCACATAAACGCATATATATTCTATAAGCGGTAATAGAAGAGTGCAACTGGTTGCTGGCGGCTTCAGAACGAGACAGCTCACGAAGGCCGCGGGATACACATTTGCGACCAATAGAAAATCCGCTGCCGAGGACAGACGCAAACGGCGAAAAAAAATCTAAATCGATCACCGGTGGACAAAGTTTATGCTTGCCCTGAATGTGGTAAAATTTGTAGGTCACAGCTGCGTAGTCATGGATAATACTGTCTTCCTCATTAATCTTCGTGGGCGCGGTGGTCGAATGGTTAAGCGCTTGGCTTCCAAACCTGAGGTCCTGGGTTCGAATCCCGGTGAAGACTGGGATTTTGAACTTCGGGATTTTTAGGGCGCCCCTGAGTCCACCCAACTCTAATGGGTACCTGACTTTAGTTGGGGAAAGTAAAGGCGGTTGGTCGTTGTGCTGGCCACATAACACCCTGCTCGTTAACTGTTGGCCAAAGAAACAGATGATCTCAACATCATCTGCCCCATAGATCGCAAGGTCTGAAGGGGACACTTTACTTTTTACTTTACATTAGTCTTCGGAATCGAAGACAAGCCTTATCATTATTATCTAACAAACATAAATAAAATGAGTTCAATAAGGAGGTTTTCAATATTAAAAAGAAATTTAATTAGAGTTTTAAATCATAATTTTAAAAATTATAATTACAAGTGTATTTACTGAAAAAAAAATTCAAAAATTTAAGCTGTGCGTTTTTTTTTTAAATTTAAATAAAGACACACACTATTAACAAATCAACGATAAATGCGCTTTATATTTTTACTTTTACTAACACATTTCATTGCGTGTTAATGTGCTTAGAAACAAAATAGTACACATCTTTCAAAAAAATTAGACTTTTTTAAAAATAAAAATAAAAAATAGAAATGGGAGTATAGTTTGGACTAATGCAAAAATACTACATAATTAGCTTAGTTGAAACTCTAAATCCAGTGAATCTCCGCATGTCCTCTTATTAACAATATCTGTTCATTTACTGGCCCTTCAGGGAACGCTCCTGAATATGCATTTTCTAGCCTGAGATATCCATGCATCTTTGCCTGTATCGTAAATTCACCTAATGCGAAATTAAGAAGTCAAGTTGGTGCATAAAATTAAAATTAAAACAAAGAAAAAAATGTTAATAATATAGAATTATATATCCAACCTACAAAAAAGAATCTAATTCCAGCAGAAAAAGTAGCAACTTTTTTTTAAAAAATATTAATATTAATAATTATTCATTTTTGACAAACGCTAGCTGTAGAGGAAAATGTTTTAAAATCTGTTTGTCAACAAGACAGGTTAATAGTTTAATCATAAGCGACACTATTAAAAAAAAGATGTTAAGAAACGGCCAACTAAAGTTTTCATTCTGACTCCATCTAAATTCGCAACACTAAATAGACACTATGAAACCATCATTTTTTCTTTCTTGTCTCTTTTAAAGATTATTAATGAAATAATAAGCAATAAATCTATTTAGGCTAACTTGACATTTTTTCTCAACCTTACCCTCGTAGCAGAAACTACTTCCATGAAATACGAATGTCGATCCCGTGCTTGAGGTTACATTATACTCAACCCAGCCTATGTAATCAGTTACAATCTGCCCTGGTTTGAGGATAAATGTTTGTCCTCCAGTAGCGGGAGGTCCTTCAATTACGAGATTTTTGTAGTAGCCTAAATTAGTCAAAACAAAAAAAAAAATTACATTACCATGTGTCAAAAACAGTAAATTTCTAAAACTGAAATTGAACATTAACAAATCCATTGAAAATTTGGTAATGAGCATTACTAAACAAAGAATTAGAACAAAACAGAAAAAATATATATTAAAAATAAAAAATCTGACCCATGAAACTACACATCAGTATCACTAACCAGCATCACATGTAAAGTCCTAGAGCACATAATATGTAGCAACATCATAAACCACTTAGACAAACATAATGTCCTTACTCCATACCAACATGGCTTTAGGAAATATAGATCATGTGAAAAACAAGTAATAGGACTTATTGATGATTTTTCAAAAGGCTTAGACACACAGTGACAGTGTGCAAATAGATGATCTTACTAAATTTTTCTAAAGCTTTTGACAAAGTTCACCACAATAGTTTGCTAACAAAATATATATATATATTTTGGCATTGATGGTCCACTGCATCAGTGAAATAGAAGTTGTCTAATAGGGAGAGAACCAACTGTAATAATAAATGGGTCTAAATCAACACCAATAACAGTAAACTCAGGCGTACCTCAAGGAACAGTCTTAGGACCACTACTATTTTTAATTTACATAAACGATTTACCAAATTGCATTAGTTCAGGAACAAAAGTCAGATTATTCGCAGACGATTGCATAATATATAGAACAATAAAAACAACACAGGATAAGGAAATTCTAAAAAGAGAATTAGATGAATTACAAAAATGGGAATCAAATTGGAGCATGTCTTTCCACCCAGAAAAATGTCAGTTATTAAGAGTAACAACAAAAAAAAAAAAAACAACAACAAGAAACAAATTTAATTCCACTTATTTTATTCATGATGAATGAGTAGCGCAGACTAAAAACGCAAAATACCAAGGTGTTATAATAAATGAAAAACTGTCATGGAATCCCCATATTGATGAAACAATAAAAAATCAAACAAAGCATAAGGGTTTATTAAAAGAAATTTCTATAAATCAAGTAAGAACATAAAACTAAAATGTTATTTAACCTTCGTTAGGCCAATAATAGAATATGAATCCTCTGTTTGGGACTCCTAAACTCAAGAAAACATTAAGAAACTGGAACAGACACAAAATAGAGCAGTGAGATTCATAACATAATAACAAATTAATATTCACATTTGACTAGAGTAACACCTTTAGTAAAATCATTAAATTTAGAAAGCCTTCAGGACAGAAGATTCAAAAGTAAAGTAGCAATTATACATAAAACACTGAACCATAATCTTCAAGTTCCAAAACAAAATTTAATAAAATACTCAGAAAGGCACAAAGAAAAAATCAAATTCGTCGTCCCATATGTTAGGACAAATTTGTACAAAAGCTCCTTCTTCCCTAGGGCTATTAGAGCATGGAATGGATTGCCTGAGCTAGCCAGGAAAACCAGTGACTTGACAGATTTTAAGTCATTGGTTAATATGCATGACTGAATGCATGGCGAGAATGACGTAATCATCTTTTTTTTTTTGAAGTAACGTCTGTATTGTATAAGATAAGATATGATAAGAAAGTTCGGGGCTATGATTAATGTTAGTGGTATATCAATGGACCTTGGTTCTAAAATATGATAAATGAACTCCTGTTCACATTCTTTGATCTTAACAGAAATGAATAGTAGAATATATATACTTTGTACAACATGTGTGTGTGTGACTAAAAAATAAGCATGAAGATCAATGTTAAGGTTATTTTAACTATTTTAACAATAACAGAATGTTTACATTTCAAGTAACAAAAATAAATTTTCAAATAGTTCTGAAAATGGAGTTTAAAAAAAGCGTTCTAGTTTGTTTCTTGTATTCCAAGCTTACATAGGATATAAAAACAAGGAAAGACTCTCAGCGATTTTCTTTAGTAATACATACTAAGCAATGTGTTAAACAATTTTGAGAAACTATTAAAATTTATTAAGTTGTATTGTTTGTTTATAGTAGGATTCAACTCTTTTTTTAAATAGAGGTGGAGTGATCGTTCAATGGACTTTTATGTTACCCGTGTTTGTAATCGTGCTAGTATTTGTAATCGTATTTTTAATCGTGTTCGCATTGTCGTAGTCTGTGAATCGTGACCAGTCTGTACTATGTTATTGTGTGTAGCAGTCCAGTTTTATTGTAATAAAGCCTTGTTTATAAGGTTATGTGTTAGTTCAGTTTATTTCAATTTATTACAATATAACTATTCTTAAATGGAGAAGTTTTTGCGTCCCGATAGACTGGATGCTGATCCAAGTTCAACCACTGCTTCTGTTACGTGGAAACACTGGATTTCATGCTTCGACAGATTCGCAACGAAGGTAGGGGCTAGTGAAAGCGAACAGTTTGACCTTCTATGCAACTTTGTGTCTCCATCCTTATATCAGTATATTTCTACCTGTTCTAAATACTCAGAAGCAAAATCTATTCTTGAGAACTTATTTGTGAAGGCCCCTAATGAAACATTGGCCAGACATTTGCTTGCAACGTGCAAACAAGAAGTCGATCAAAGTCTTGATCAATTTGTACACAAGCTGAGAGTGATGGCCAGAGATTGTCAGTTTCGAGCTGTTAGTGCTGACAAAAATGAAGAGGACGCCCTACGTGATGCCTTCGTTAGCGGCATGCGTTCGAGTGTAATAAGACAGCGGCTACTTGAGAAAAGATCCCTTGACTTGAAAATGGCTTTAGATATTGCCAAGATACTCGACATGGCCCAAAAAGAATCCAGTTCGTTTAGTGCTCCTTCTCAATTGGTAGAGTCATCTCCTCTGTCATCGGCAATCTCTACCGAAGAAATGGGAGACTCAGAAACAATCGCAACAGTGAGTACTAAATGTTTCTTTTGCGGAGGAAGTCGGCATCTCCGAGCGAAATGCCCTGCCAAAGACTGCTTGTGTCATTCTTGCGGGAAAAATGGACATTTTTCGAAAGTCTGCAGGTCCCGCAACACACCTAAAATCAAAACATCTCTTAGCCACGAGATTAAAAGACAACTCTGTGAAGAGTGTAGCTGTGTTAAGGGCTCTACACATCTAACATCACTAATTGCTGCTTCGTCCGTATCTGGTTTAACTAAATCAACAGTACACATCTCCCTAAATGGCGTGAACCTAAAAGCCCTAATTGATACAGGTAGCGGGGAAAGCTACTTCTATGGCGTCATCTCAACTGTCAAGCGTCACTAGAGGCCACATGTTTGCATCGCTAAAATACAAAGGGGAAGTTTACAATGAATTCAAGCTTTCGTTACTAGATGAACTTTGCACTGATATAGTGCTTGGGTTGGATTTCCTCGCATTACACAAAGAACTGATATTTCCATTCAACGGTAGTCGACCTGCATTTCATGTTTGCTCGCTCAATGCTGTTAAGGTAGAGTCACCACTATTGTTTGCAAATGTATCTCCTGATTGCAAACCTATTGCTACTAAATCTCGCCGTCAAATACGTTCGAGATGCTTAAGACATTCAATATCAAACACTCAGCCTACTTCTCCGAGTCCTGCTACATTCAGCGTCGAATCAGAACAATCAAACCCAGTATCGATGCAAGACGCTAGAGAGCGACATGTACAGACAAGAAGAGTATCATCTAGACAAACAGTAACATCTTCAGTGAGTGCCCAAACTAAACGTCACGAAACATCGCGGACAAACAGATATCAAAACACTACGAATTCTGAAAGTTTGGCACAAACCAGAAAATCTACAAACTGGAGATTGGGCCAAATAAGTCCTGCCCAAACAATCGATAGCACTGCCCAAACGACTGGGAGCACAGCCCAAACGAATGGGAGCACTGCCCAAACGACTGGGAGCACTGCCCAAACTACTGGGAGTTCTGCTCATACGACTGGGAGCACTGCCCAAACGACTGGGAGCTCTGGTCATACGACTGGGAGCTCTGCCCAAACGACAGGGAACGCAAACACAGCAGCAGACATCTCGTCTAGATGGCACTGTGCAGCCATGACAAGACATAGTAACCTAAAGACGTACCATGAATACCTGTGCCATCCAGGTATTACTAGACTTCTACATTATGTCAGGTCAAAGAACTTGCCCTTCTCAGTTGAAGAGGTTAGACAGACCATTCAACAATGCAAAACCTGCAATAGAATTAAGCCGCAATTCTCTAAGGAATTTGCTGGTATGCTCATAAACGCCACACAGCCGTTTGAGAGAATAAGTGTTGACTTTAAAGGTCCTTTGCCAACAGCCACTCGTAACAAGTATTTGTTAACAATGATTGACGAATATTCACGGTTTCCATTCGCTTTTCCCTGTCCTGATATGACCTCTAAGACAGTGATTAAGTGCTTCGACCAGTTATTTTTCCTCTTTGGAACACCCAGTTACATCCACTCTGATCGTGGCACATCATTTATGTCCACAGAAACTACAGAATATCTACATTCTAAGGGCATAGCAACCAGCAGGACAAATACAAAAGAAAATGCACAAATAGAAAAGCTGAATAAAACATTGTGGCGGGCTATTTTATTAGCATTGGACTCTGGGAAAATGGAACTATCACAGTGGGAATGTGTGTTGCCTAAGGCACTTCATTCAATTCGATCATTACTGTGTACTTCTACTAATGAAACTCCACACGAACGGATTTTCAAATTCAACAGAAGATCGCCAACAGGAACATCCTTGCCTACTTGGCTACATACCCCAGGGAAGGTATTACTAAAATCACCTGTAAGATCTTCAAAATTTGACCCATTGGTACAAGAGGTTGAACTCATTAGCTGCAACCCGCAGTACGCCCATATACGATTTCCAAACGGCCGGGAAGAGACGGTGTCGCTTAGGCACCTGGCGCCGAAGGAAAGTTCCACGAACGACTTTCTCGAATCAGAGAACGGTATTCTGCCTGAAGAGATCGGCGACCAGTTGGATCTCTCACCAGGGAGTCGCTACGTGCCTGAAATTATCAGCAAGTTACAGAGCCCCACCCCAAGGATGTACAACCAGCCAGGAGTCATCAGTGACTCACAGGAGAGTCACCCAATGCCAGAAGCCAATATTGACTCAAGCCCCGTACAGGGAAGTTACGACTTGCAAGGAGAAAATTCTACGCCAGAGACACCTCCGAATCCTTCCTTTAATTCTACGCCAGAGACACCTCCGAATCCTTCCTTTCCTACGCATGATTATAATCTAAGAACCAGAAAGAAATAAAGGAGGGGTGAATGGAGTGATCGTTCAATGGACTTTTATGTTACCCGTGTTTGTAATCGTGCTAGTATTTGTAATCGTATTTGTAATCGTGTTCGCATTGTCGTAGTCTGTGAATCGTGACCAGTCTGTACTATGTTATTGTGTGTAGCAGTCCAGTTTTATTGTAATATAGCCTTGTTTATAAGGTTATGTGTTAATTCAGTTTATTTCAAGAGGTTTTATTTTATAAAGAGAAATTCTGTTATTTTTTCACCCGGTAAAGCGTCTGCTGCAATACATTTGAAATTGGGTAATTAGCTCGTAGATCTAACTTCTGAGAATACTCTGACAAGTAACTAACCCTATGGCATAGAAACAAGAGAAAAACACATCTGGGTTAATTTTACCATTATCTCTTTTTAAAATCATTTATAAAAAAAAAAGTATACAAAGGGGGAGGAAAACCTGAATTTAAACTCATGGCGCAAGCCTCCTCTAACCGACATACTAACCACCTGATAGTGAAGTGCTTAGGGAATTAGAAGATTCTATAGTTGTCTTTAGTTTGTTTCAAACTTACTTCAAAGCCGCCATCTATAAAAAGGGACTAAATCACATTAGGTCAGGTACAACTCTATCATTTGTTCGACGTGCAAAATTAAAAAAAAATAAATTTTTCTTATTGATTCTTGTGTCGTCAGGTAAAAGAAATTATTGTGCGAAATTTTCAACTTGATCAGAGACTGGAGACACAGTGAGAAATAACTTTTTAATAAGGTCTTTGTAAACAAAAAAAAGGTTGAAATCCGAATCGGTAAACGGATAAAGAATGAAGATGTACTGTAGCAAAGTAGGGGAAAAAATTGATGTATCAGATAAAATTTCCCTTAATCAATTTACAAATACATGTTTGTGTTATCAAAATGTAGACATTCTTACCTTCAACTAGACCACTAGTAATAGTGAACTTACTGCCTACACGACGTCTTACTGGTAAACTGTGGTGAACCTAATAAAAAGTGAATTGTATAAAAGTGTTTATGTAACAAGCAAAATATAAGGATTCTTTAAAAAAAAAAAAAGCTTATCTAAAGGAGAAAAACCCCGCCCTTAAAACTATATCTATCAATAATGTAGAGGTTATTCTCTTTATTCGATATCAAACAAAATAATAAATGACCTATCGACTAATTGACTAATTGGGTATTTAAAAAAAATGGATTCATGTTCTGTTAGGTAAAATCAATGCGTGTTTAGTTTATCAGCTTGATCAAAGAATGCGCGAGGGACACGTAGAGTTAACGATTATTTAAGGGGACTACACCCAACAAATTTAGCCCTATTTTTATATTGTTATGACCATGTTCTGTAGTGGCTCTATGGCAGCGCACCATCGCACTAAAATGGACTGAATAAATGGGAAGAGAGAGAGAGAAAGTGGATGTCAGGATGGTTGTTGATATCCAGCCTGGCATTGTCATTTATGTAATTAAACGTGTGTTCTAATTGATTCCTCGCCGTTGAGTTTCTTGCTGTAATGTCGTAACGATATCTATAAAATAAAACAAGGCCTCTGTATGTATGTATGTATGTATGTCACGCATAGAAATCAAAACAGTCGGACCAATCCTGATAAAACTTCGCTTACTTGTTCCTTGGGTACTAATTGGAACCGTAACGTATGTATAGCAGCCCTGAAACAAACTTAAGACCCTCAAAAAAAAAATCTAACCTTTTGATCTTCTGGTTTTTTACTTGAATTAGCAGTCCAGTCTATTTTTAGAACTTCTAAGTCGAGGTCATCATATATCAACCGTGATTTACCTGTAAAGACATTCGTTGCTCACTATTGTGTGTACATAGATGCTTTAAACATCGGTATGGAAAGAAAGAGAATTGATTATTTCTAGAAATTACATGATTTGACTTAAGGCGGATTTCGTAATTAAGGTGGCAAGATAAAATAACCAATCAGAAAGTCGAAATTGCTAAAGCCTCTGTTGATTACAGATGCCCAACCTGTGACCGCAGCTACGTATCAAAGATTTTCCTCTTTATTCTCATGAAAAGTTGCAAAGGGAGGTATCATGTAGTCTATCTAATATAAAAAAAATATGCCACATATACGATTTGACTAACCATATTTAGCTCTGTCGAGATACATGTCATCCAAATTATACACGCTTGCCATCATGGGCTGAAAAAAATATTGTTATTAAAATATAAATAGTCAAAGAAACTCTCTTATTATACAAGTTATAATGGTTTAATTTAATAATTAAGACCGTCAATAATAGCCATCAATTTACTTGAGCTCAATCTAGGAGGGCCTAGGTGTTTACCCACCTTCATTTTTTTTTCAATAAAAGAAAAGTTTTACATAAAATAAAGTGCTCAAACTAAATGAATATAACTAAATAGTTTTTGAAGTAACCCCATACACCAACAAAATACTAATATAAAATTTCAGTTAGAGGTTCAGCCCTTTCTAAAATAAAACATCTCACTTTATTTGTTTTTTTACCTGTATCTGGGCTCCATCAAAAATGTGAAGAGTTAAGCAGATTATATGTTTGACATGTGATTTAGTGTTAGAAATATAGTAATATATTATAAATATATCAGCGGCGTAGCTAAGAATTCGCAATCATTTTGGGGCCCGGGGATGGGGGAGGCTTGACCTCTTTGGGGGCCCCTGCACTTTTATTTTTATTCATTATTTAATGTAAAAAAAAAACACTTAAGCTGGGGCCTCCATCAAGTGGGGGCCCGGGGGGATTTTCAAATTCTCCCCCTCCCTCCCCCCACCATAGTTACGCCACTGATTACTATGCAGTTTTAAAGTTACGTCCTAAAAATTTAAATCCCTGTCTTCGCCGAAATTCGAACCCAGGACCTCAGGCTCATAAGCCAAACGCTTAACCATTTGACCACCGCGCCCACATAATAATATTAATAAGAAATGATACAGAAAACCACTGAACCATAGTTTACATGCACACAAATTAATAAAAGTGCTGCTTCTGCCCTAAATCCACCTGAGAGTAGAAAGGGTTGCCTCAATCAGCCATGAAAACTAACAGCTTAGCAGAGTTTAGATCTCAGAATACTAACATTGATTAACACATGGACACGATAGGGCGTAATTATATTCTCTTTTGAAGTAATGTCTGTAATAATAATTAAAATAATGTTTATTGTCCGTATGGAAATTTGTCATAAAATTTTTGTGCATTACACCAAACAAAACATTGTACTATAAAAAAAATGTACATTTATACCTGACTCACTAGATTATAGTAATACGATAAGATATTAATAAATGTTTTTATTACCTGACAATGAAATAAATCTTTACGTGTTTACTTATCAAACGATTTATCGTAATAAACCTCTTGAATATTCAGTTTTGCTTTTAAGAATATGTCTTCATCTTCTTCATGTAAAGCTAGAGCTTAAAAAAACACACACAAACACACAAAAAAACATAAAAAAGAAATATATTCTCAAATAAATAAATAGCAACAATGCCACGTAATTGAATGCGGTATCGATACCTCTGTCAAAGGATCACACTCAAAATTTCAGCTGTCGATTCCAATACATAAGATGATTTCGGATTTTCCGTCCTCTATTGTCTTGACTCCCATTTATGTACCTAACATGAAGAATTAAAATAATTAAATATAAATATAACGAATAGTAGTTTTAATTTGTGCTCAAAATAAAATTCTCAAAACAAAAAAAAAAAAAAAAGAATCAACTGAATAGTGCTTTGTTTCATTTCGATTATGATATCTATATAGTTCGGGAAGTTCACAAATTTTTATTTGGCAACAAATTATTTTCTTCTTGATTACCCCATATTTACTTACTCTTAAGCTCGTTGAACCTATGGGGCACCACACAAGATTTGTTGACAGTTTTTTTTTCACATTCCTCTCTATCTTTTGCCATGAAAAGAATATCTTTCAGCTCCAGTCGCCTCAGTGTTGCGCCTCTGTGGAAATGTGCAGTAGTGGAACTGGATAGGCAAAGTACGGGTAGCGAACAAGTACCCTAAGAATATTTGGGGTGAGCTTATTTTTTTTTCATCTCACTCGGGGTGAGGATTGAACAAATAGCCAGCACCACCCAACAAGTCGGCTACACCGTTCCACATAGGAGCCGCCATCAGTGTCTCGTTTGCTGGAGTGGCGGTCCCTGCACGGAGCAGTGGCAGTTACGGTATAGATATGAGATAAGCTCCCAATAGTTAAAGCAGCCCTCGGCCACTTTTAGCGAGTGGATCCTGGACCGAGAGCGGTGCCCTGTGTACGTGGTACAATCTTCTTCCTATGGTCTATGGCCGCTACTACTGGGAGTCCTCAGACAGGACAGTGGTGAAGAACCCCATGTCCAGGCCTGTCCTCAGACAGGACAGTGGTGAAGAGCACCATGTCCAGGCCTGTCCTTAGACAGGACAGTGGTGAAGAGCCCCATGTCCAGGCCTGTTCGTTGGATGAAAGCCTTTCTAACTATCAATATGATAACGGCGCGATCGGACTGGATTCTATTGAAGGCTCCTTGGACTGTCAAATCAACCTTACCACGAAAGACAAGGAACAGATAAGATGCTATTTATTTTGAAATATCTTATTTATTTATAGAAGTATTATACATTTTCATTTTTATTTAGTTGCTGTTCGTTTCAGCATGTATATGTGCAGTTTTTTTTCTGGTTCCTTTATGTTTTTTTAATGTTTTTTTTTAATGTTTGTGCACAAATTTCTGTAAGAGTTGAAATATGACATTTGTTTTATACTTTGAAATAAGAAAAGCTTTGGGTAATTTATCTTGGAAGATATTTTAATACTCCTGTATATGTACACCATGTACTAGTAATCCCACAATTCTTGATTGTTAGTCTCTTTGTGCACCTGTTTTTAAGTGGTGCGATTTAATTTTTGTCCTAGCCTGTTTTAAATAATTATATTAAACTATCTGTATACAGATTACATGGAATAGATAAACGCTGATTATGGAAAAAAGTAGAATTTTTTAAAGCTGAGTTAAATATTTATGTAGATGTACATTAATTATATTAAAGACCAAAACATATTATTCCTTTGTATTAAAAATACAGCACGCAAATATTGTTATAACTTTTTTTTTATTTCATAACATGTCATACTCTTGAACCTAATGTTAAGAGATTTTATAATAACGTTTAAAGATTTGAAAGTTAGTTCAAAAGTTAGTGATTTGTATCTCTTAAAATCTGGTTTGAACTAACATAATTCAAATTTTTTTTTCTATGCAAGAGTTAAAAAGCATTTCTAAAGAAATGTTTGACCCAATTTGATATAAAATATTAACACTGAGGTAAATGTATAAAAAAATACTTTTATTCCATTTTATAAAAGATAATTATGAAATTGATTGTATAGAAATATAAAATCTTTAGAGACAATGTAGAAGTATAAGTAAACAACCTTTTTAAACTAAAACAACTAAAAAAAAGACTGTACACCATTTAAGCATTTTAATGCCATACACATTTATCAACAATATTTTTAGACTTTAACAAGCAACAAAAGTAAAAGGAAAAAGTTCATATATAGAACTGGAGATCATTGGTCGATGTCTTTGATATATAACATTAATATCAATTCTATAGAAAATTACAAATAAGTATAACATAATAAACAAATATGTTAACTTTCGGAAATGTGGAAGCACAGTTTACTGTAGTCATTACAAGTATATGCAAAAAAAAAGATAGTTATTTATTGAATCTTGACCTGCCCCTCTATTGTCCATTCAGCATATTCAGGAAGTCCCTGGTTTTTCTTTTTAACAGACAGTGGACAGGGCAGTTTCTTGTCCAGTATATCTGAAACCATTTGTGCGAAATCTGCTTCGACTGTTGTGGCTCCATCTTGAAATAATACACTACCTTTCAACTGCGCTTGTACAATCACATGACCTTAAAAGAGGAAAATGTTAATATAAAAAATAAGTGAAGCAATAATGTACGTGATTACACCTAATCTTGCCGACAAGATTAAAATTTGTGTAATATGTTAAATTGTTTCTTACAATCAACAAGATCTACATACTAAGCTCAATAGCACGGTGTTGCATATTTAAGTGTAGCTCATTAAACAGAGGCGGCCTTAGAAGTTAGCGAGGTCCCGGGTGAGTGTAAGTAAGCAGGTAGGGAGCCATAAGCCTAGACTTTTTATACCGTACCACATCACGCTAACAGACTCGTTGGAATCTACATCCTCATTCATCCTATTGCAAGAAAACATAGTAGGAGGCCTACCAGTGGCGTAGGTAGGGTTTGGTAGGAGGGGGAGAAAATTTGAAAATCCCCCCGGGCTCCCACTTGAGGGGGGCACTTTTACGTTTAAAATAAAAATAGAGGGCCCAAGAAGAGGTCAAGCTCCCCTAGCCCCCAAACAATGGAAAATTCTTAGCTACGCCCCTGTGTCTTACCTTACGCTGGTAATATAATATTGGCCGTTTAACTATGTATTTATTTTGCAGGTAGGATATTTGATATTTATTAAGTTACGTTTAATCAACGTAATTACTAGTTTAGAAACATAATGCAAAAAAAAAAAAAAAAACCTAGATAATAATTTATGCCCCACTTGCCACCCCTCTAAAGACGCCTCTGCTGTTAAGAAATAATTTAGGCCTACCAGTGAAAGCTGCGCCTGAAGGGTTGGCAGCTGTAACTTTGTTCTCTGTTTTCTCTTGACCTGGATTGAATTTGAAATCAATTTCTGGAAGACCTTCTGGAAGAGGTAACTTTTGCTCTTTGCTGAAACCTAAAGACAAAGTTAGTAGACTGAAGACTTCAGTTACACTAATTACCCAGAGATCCCAATAAGATCTAGTTACGGAAAGGATATGAACTCAATTTCTTTAAGTTAATTTAATTATTACCTTTAACTTGGCCTTCGGTAATTGTAACAGTGATAGTCACATTAGAATTGGGAGCCTAATATCGAAATAGACAAAAGAACACAGAAAATAAATAAAACATAATATATAAATAAAACATAATACATAAAAAAAACATGATACAAAAACAAAACATAATACATACAAATAATAAATACATACTTTGGCTACTTTCAAACTCGCCTAAAGGTAACTTTATTCAAGTTTGAGAGAAGCAAATGCAACACTTTTTCTATAAATTAACAATGTATTCATATTTTTTGTTTCGGAGTCTTAGCTAAGATAAAAATCTTACCCTGGAGTCTTTTTTTTCATCTTTCCATGTTGAATTTACAATGCTCAACTTGAGTTTGTCCAGATTTGGCTTTCCTTAGAACAAATAAAACATAAAACAACATTAATTACTAAAAGACAAAAAATGCTACAGCAAAGCCAAAACTACCTGACAGAGATATATATAAGATAGTGTATTAAAGCATACATGCACAAATACGTATTAAGGATGATGATCTTAATTTAGACCGGGGGAACTTGACCTTAGTAGAAATATAACATTGCGTTTGTTTTATTGGACGTAACACTAAAAATCAAATAAAGACTTCTTTAATATAAACGAAGAAAAAACCTCTCTGATAGAGATAACACAATCTATGCTAAGTTTGCAAAACTAATTGCCTTTGATATAAATGAAGATATTTTAGTTGTATAAAAAATCAGATGAATAAAGAAACACAGATTAAAATTATAAATACCTGCAATTTGTTTTGAGGCAACTTTGGTGGCATAGAGGTTACAAATTTCAGTTAGATCAATAACTCCTTTCTGTCCCGATGATGCCATTTTGGTGACCTGAATCAAGCATAAACATTGTAATTTTTTGTTAAATTCAATAACATTATTAAATAATGCATCACCTAGATTACTGGAAACTTGATAATACAATATTTGTTTAGATTTATTCAGTATATTATATCAATCGTGAAAAATATTAGGTATATAATTATAAATAAATACATAAATATATAAATGAATAAATATTTATAAATATAAATAAATAAATATATTAATGAATAAATATTTATAAATATAAATAAATAAATCTATAGATATACTTCACAATACTTTTTTATATTGTTTTTTTATGATATTTAGTAGAGAAATGTTATTAAATATTACTAGTATACATTTGCCATAACATACAACTAGAAGTCTTCACTACATAACACAATCGCCTATCTGTTATCATAGAAAAACACTATAGTTTTTTAAACTTACCAATAAATTCAGTGAAATAAAAGTATAAAGTGAATGTACGACACGATTAAGTCTAATATGTCTGTGGTGAGACTTAGTGGAGACTCGGCTTTTAAACCTGGCACTATTACGTGGCTAGCGGATTGGTTTCGGGATAGACTTTTCTCAGGTATTTCCCGATAGTGACAGGGCGGACAAGACACGTAATGAATAGAGCGTCTTACTGGAAATTTTACTGGACACGTCAAAATCATTGAATTTAACATTTTATTAAAAAAAAACATTTGTAAAATATTTGTAATTTTTTTTAATAATTTGGTCTTAAAATAGAAAAACGAAATTGCTATCTCGTATCGTTACGCTCGATTACCAAACCTACATCCGAGTATACATACCCTCGGTGATTTAATGAATTTAAAAATAATTATACACTATTAAAGACAATTGTTTTAGTAATTATATTATATTATATTATATTATATTATATTATATTATATTATAT
>JADKLZ010001483.1:9014899-9036556 GCA_021533235.1 Biomphalaria straminea
AAGTTGTCAGCAAACTTTTGAGCGACATCTCTAAGAAAGTTGAATTAAAAAAAAAATTCCAACACTCGACAATCAATATAACTTTATCTTTCACGGATTCTTGCAAATGTAAACAATGCTGATGGCTTTTAATAGATTTTTTTAAAGACTATCCTTTAAAGTATTACATTCAGAAACACTGCACTCATCGTTAATCCTCAGCATCGTAGACATTGCCATTAGTATAATAATAATAATAATTATTATCATTATTATTATTATGTGAAACGAATGAGTATTTATTCTCGGGCACTTGAAAGCAATTATTCACTAACACTTAGTAGAAATAAGCAAAAAATAAGCAGACTAAAAATTATATAATTTTCTTCTTGCAATTAAAACGATATTTATTAAGATAAATGAAATGAAACATTATGGTTTTGTTTCAAAGTTTTGTAACGATGAGACATTAATTTATGAAGAAAAAAAAGATAGAATTGACAGTTACTTAAATCTTAAAAGATAGATTTGACAGTTAATTAAAATGTCACAAACACCAAAAAACGGAAAACCTTCATTAGCCTTACCTTTGTTACTCATGATGTATATAAACATGTGTGGCCAGTTGTACAAAAGGTCACGCTTTGCTAATAAAATAACGCTGCTAAGAGTGTTACCGTGCTTTATATCACAACCTCATTTTTTTGGGATTCGTTAGTTTACCAGCTGGACAAAAATATCGATACCTGTTGATAGTAATGTATTCGATATTCGAAAAAATTTGCTCATAACAGTATTACATGTCATCGGGGATTTCTGACTTAACAAAATAAATTTTAAAATCTATATTTTTTAAATAATTTTAACTTGTATCACGTTTATTTTTAAAGATATTTATATACTAAATGAAAAATTAAGAAAAAAACAAAGAGAAATTATTTTTTGTCATTTTCGGAAATTTCAACCAATTTTTTTCCGTTTCCAAATTCGTTGATCCTGAAACCAAGTTTCTGTATGCACGTCATAGTGACAACATGACGAATACAATAAAAACGTTAGGCCTGGACATTAGAGTCCAGTTTGAATGTTTTGTTTCAACTGAAAGGGGTGGAACTCAATACACAAAAACATTTGTTTTGGACTTTCAAAAGACACTAAAGGTAAGATGATGTAATAATATATCTCTTTTTTTTTCTATCTCATAGTAGTACAGTACGGTCGTGGTGGCTGAGTGGGAAAGCACTTGACTTCTAAAACAAGGGTTCCTGGGTTTGAATCCTGGTGAAGACTGCGTTATTATATTTCAGGGTTTTTAAAATGTACCTCTGAGACCACCCAACCTAAATGGGTACCAAATATTAGTTGGGTTATGTAAAGCGGCTTGTCATTGTGCTGGCCACATGACACCCTCGTTAAAAGTCGGCTATAGATACAGATGATTGTATAGATCGTAAAGTCTGAAGTTGTACTTACTGTACTTCATTTGCTTTCAATTGTATAGTGCTAAATTTAGGATAAACATTGTTATAAAATTTGATATAGCTTTTAGGAAGTATTTAGAACTAGATCTACATTTTATACAGGATATCTTCATTTTATTTTGTTTCAAACACTTTTTTTATGTATTCATCTCCTTTGAAAATAACATTTATTAAAAATAAAGGAGAAAATTTAACAAGGAGTAAAATAAAACATGAAAATAAAACAATGTTTCATAATCTCTACGCAAATGGAAACAATGAAAGCATTTTACTGTCGTTTCCAAACCAATTCATTTTTTTAAATGCTTTATGAAGTTTATGCCCCTAACCATTAGGCTAAGAAGTGTGATCGAAGGCCGAGCAATCTGAGCAAGATCCTCTTATTTATATTCTTCTCCTACATACCACATCTGCAAGACGAAAGCGGATAGGAGCTGGCGGGATTCAAACTTCTAATGGATGCATGCTTTCATCTGCCTGTCCAAACAAAATTCTGTCTGGGAAAGATCCAAGATGATGTAAATTTTTATATCCCTATTACCCAAGGCCCGTAACCCATACGCTTGGGTAAAAAGCGAGGCTAAAGGCCGAGCACTTCAGAAAAACTACCTCATGTTCCTTCTCTGTACCACACCAACCGTGCATGAGTCATCCATAAAATGGGCCCATGCAGGCACGATGTGTCGATAGTGATTGGGGCTTTCTTCCATTCCGCAATGAACACGTTCGTTTGGCATCCCAACAGAGGTTTAGTTTTTTCTTCGCTATTGGCCTAACCCTCTCCTTTATCGGCCGCTTCTATCCGAACGCAACGTTAAGGCTGAGAAGCATTCCCCGGGAGGGGTTCGAAATTGGGGGCATCGTGGTGACAGCCCAACGAGTATACAGCACAACCAGGCAGCCAAGTTGAGTTAACGTTTTGCCTTCATAGTGAGAATAAGTGCTTTATTAAGACATTGGGTCAAAGCTTTATAAATTTTACAAAATAGTAACCAATGTTGTATGTATAAAAATGTTGACAGACATACATCATGGTAGATTGGTTTAAAGATAAACATTGATAGACGTTTATTTTCAGAATGACTACCATACCTCACAGGATCATTGATGTAGAAACATTGTGTCGTGAATATTTTTACACATACAAAGGTGTACCAAAGGATTCTCCAGGTAGGATGTTTTATGAAGATTAAATTTTAAACCAAAATAGTTTTATTGATTTAGATTTATTAAAATCACATTCCCATTTTATGAAATTTCAATATTTTATTTTTCCTTAATAACATCTACATTAACATTATCATTGTTAAAAAAAAAGTTTGAGTGATGTCCTACAAAGAATGTAGTAAAAATTTTTTTAAAAAGTTATGACAAAATAGAAAGCTTGCTAAATTCTATATTAGCACAATGCTATTAGTATTGTATGTTTAATGTACTCACAATCAAATCTTAACAAGAATTTTTAAAAGGTACTTTAAATCAAGATTAATATTTTGCAACTTGTACAATTAGCAGCGATGGATACATTTTATTTTCTAAAAAAAAAATTTTAATGTTACAGTTAAATACATAAGCCATTTTTAAATATAATACTTAAAAATAGTGTACGCTAAATGTTTATGTAATTTTTCCCCTCACCCATTACAAAAAAAAAAAAAATAGACACTCAACCATTAACTAGATCCACTACATGTCATCCTTTTGCGTTTTTACCTAATGCATGATCTTGGTCCCTTAATCAACGATCTGTTACCCGTGCTAAGTATTTGCTCTTTGAGTATATACCTCATTGAAAACATTTTCTAACACACACATATATTTAAAAATGAAATAGGATTGCAGCTGTTGATAGTCTATAACTTCTGATAATGGTGATGCAAATATTGATACCAGCCTTGCTTTCCAATGTCTTTTCTGCGTCTACACCATCTCTCTTTATAAATCTTTTACTTCATAAATATATTGAATAAACACACACACACAAAAATGGCGCTTGCTAATATTTTTTTTTTCTCATTTCTGGACAGTTAACTTGTATAATCTTCATGTCGAAGTCAAGAATGTCGGATGGAGTGATGTATCATCAGGGCAATCAAAACCTTACTCCAGAAAAGTGAGTTGTATTATTTCTTTTTACATACATACAAAATACAAATGTTTTGATATAGCTGATGTTGTTTATTATCAATGATTAGAAAAATAAAATGTTGACAATAATTTCAGATCAACGTAAAGTACGCCCCTGGAGCCAGTGACACTCTCAGTGATCTAGTTGTAACCAAAACCAATAAGAAAGAAAGAGAGCTGAAGTTCAACGAATTGCTCGTCAGAGGTAAAGAACAAATAATACTTATCTAAGTGGAATCACTCCATATATACATCTATATATCTAAATATGTAAAAGCTGTTTCCTTTTTTTTTATCAAACAAAATAATGAATTAACAATAATTAAATGAGTATATGGTAACTGTTCTAATTGATTCACGTTCTGTTAGTTTCAGTGACATAATTGTTTGAAGTTTCAACTTACAATTAGAACGGGTGTGAGAGAAACAAAGTGGACTATTATCTAAGGGACAAAACCCCATACATTTAGTCACATCTCTTAATACTGAAGAATTAATTCCCATTGTTGATATCATATAAAATATTTAATTACCAGCTATAACTTAACTAAAAGGCCAATTGATTAATTTATGGTCCTTGCCAATTAGTAATTGTATGAGGTTTCAATCTGATCTGTGATCGGGTCTGGGAGAAATAACATGCTTTTCACCAGACTAAGTAAGTAAATATATCCTTTGTAAAAAATAAAAACTTAAAAACTACAATAAAAAAAAAAAAAAGACAACAAAGCCTATGCGAAGTGTAATTGTTTTAATAAATTTGGATAAGTCTTGTACTTAAATTTGTAATAGATTTAGTGCAACAACAATGAATCTGTGTGATTAGAAATAGTTTTACCAACAGTTTTTGTTCAGCTTTTAGCTTTCTCAATGCGCTATGACGCTATCGCTTGTCTGAACAATTTTAGAGAAAAGAAACGTTTGGGAAGAAAGAAACGGATATCAGGATGGATTTAAGTTTGATTTAACTGTAATCTGTTTTTTAAAAGCATTTAGAAAACATGAGGAAAAGACCTGAATTCGAACTCGTGGCTAACGCCTCTTCGGGCAAGCAGGCTAACTACTCTTCTAGTGAGGTATCTATGACACCAGCAGATTGTATAGTTAAATGTTATTTCTTACACTTTAGAGCAGCAACCTATGAAGGGGACCAACACAGCTTATACCACCACTTCAGTGAAGTAAAATTTATTTCCCTTGCTCGATATAACAAACAAAAGTAGTAATTGCCAATAGTTGATTATCTAATACGTAAATCTTTTTTATTGGATTATTACAACTTGATAGCTGTTGGGTAGAGAAAATGTTAATCTGTTTTTCTTTCTCTTAAGTCTAATGAGCTCGTTGATAACAAAAAAAATTCTTAGGGCTTCAAGTGCATTTATGAACATTTTGAAAAAATGGTGTATTATGTTGTTTTTTCTATTCAACAGGATTAAAAGATAAAAATGAGGTAGTTCTAAGTTTAGAATCTAGTGGACTACCTGAACCAGTCCGACGTTTATTCAGAGACTGCATGAGAGTCAATATTGGACAAGAGGTGAATGTCTTAGCAGAGGTGGACCCTTCAGGTGATGTTAGAGTACAGGAAAGAAACCAATGGAAACATGAAGCTGAGATTGTAGATGCGCCCTACCATTGCCGTGGTACGTCACTAAATGTAAACATTTATGATGTTGCATAGAAATATAGTACAGTCTTTAACTGAGTGTCTCCAATATATTTATAGTACACATTACTGCTTCAAATGCTCTTTCAATCTTTATCTTATTCCATATGTTCTTTACTAGTTATAAAATTTTGGTTTTAGTTCATAATTATTTCATTATATACATATATATATATATATATATATATATATATATATATATATAAGTTGCAATTGCACTGCATAGAATACAAATGAAAAGTATCACTAAATCTGTTGAAACATTGGGGCATCACAAAAGATCTGTCAGCAGTATTTCTCCATTCCTGTGTGTCATTTGCCTTGGATATGATGTGGCCATACATAGAGTTAGATTTTTTTTTGACAGTTGTCAGCAGATCATCGTGTGTCCAATTGCCGTATTAAATCTGTTTCTCTTGAATTGCAATGATGTGTTTGACACCAAGGATCTTTCTGTAGCATCTTAGTTCCACTGCTAGGATCTCCTTCTCGAGATCTGCAGTCTGCGCCAAAAGTCGCATGTATGAGTTATGCAATCCCAATTTAAAAAAAAACAAACAACTAGTCATGAAACACAACTAAACACTAAATACTCCTCAATCATCTTTAAAGATATTTCGTTGCATGTCTTTTGACATATAGAACAAAAATCTTTAAGTTTGGAGCTATTAAACTAGCTGTTGCAAAAAAAAAAAGGCTAATTTTATCCCGTTTAAATATGTTTAGAAACTATTCTTTAGACATGTCGCCTAGAACTAAAGCTATGAACTAAATAAAATATTGAATCCATTCAATTTCAGAGACAGCTATCTAGGCTTTGATAGAATTTGTAAGTCACAGAGATTTGAAATGTCGAACGCATTCATTTAAAGCTCGGATCAATTGCTGCCTTCTAACTTGACGAGTTATATTATTTATTGTGAATGGTTTCTAATAGAAAGGAAAACTTAAACGCATTTTTATGTTAAAAAAGGCAAAGCAACTTTGATTTATCATAGTCATCTTGATTTCGATGATGCTTTACTATGGACACTTGAGGACGTGGATGCCCATGTATTAACATTAAACACTGCAGCCTTTAATACACTGTTTAAAAAAACTGTAAATATATGTGCTTTCAAAATGCTTTGGTTGATTCAAGTATTGAAGAAAACACTTACCAATGTTTGTCATCTGTAGGTCTTCAGTGAATCTCTGTTTATTCTGTAAAGCTCAGCCTGTAACAGAACTTTAACACGATTACAAAGAGAGTTTGTGTGATACACAAACTCAGATTTGGCCCCCGTCGGAGTCGGATCCCTGTCAGATCCGCCTATTTGCAAGATGATTCGGATGTTCCTTCTAAATTGAAAATAATTAACTTCTCGCTGGACGACGGAGGATGGCGAGCAGGGTATAAACCTGCCTTATCTTAATGTTTGCGCACTAGACTGTAGTTCGGATTTATTGTTGGTCCCTGGCTCAATTCCTGCATGCTCCCATCCCCTCCTGAGGAATTTTGAACTAGGAAGTAATCTATCTTTAACTCTGAAGAGACATTCGAAACATGTAAAACAAACAGACACATAACCCGGGAGCGTCGAGATAATCAGTTCAGCACGCTTATCGCACGACAAGGCATTGCTATTAACTTAATAACAAACTGGTTACAAACTAATAGCCTGATATATACAATATGTCACACGAGCGATTTTAAAAAATCTTTCAGCAATGATCTGTAGAGATGTAGATCTACATAAACTAAACTTCTGATTTAGCACTCTTAATATATATCTTATTAATTATTATTATTAATAATTTGGATGTAATTTAGATAAAATTTACGTAAAATTAAAAAAAAAGCCCAGCTAATCAATAGAATGAATGCAATATTAAATTTAAAAATAGAAGATAAGTTTTAGTTTATTATAACATTTCAATGAAGATCTAGACATAAGCCTTTGGTGTTTTTTTATCTAACCGTGACGGACAGACCAATCAACAGACAAAACGCACAAAAAAATATGCTTCTTTCATTCTAATGGGGGCACTAAACAATTTTTTTTTTAAATCTGATTTTTAAAAAGTTTAAGAAATAATTTTAGAATCATGTAATGGCCGGGCTTTACGCTAGTACACGAAAGTCGCTGCTAAAAGTTCATTTTAAAAAATGTGCGTGATATCTATATGGTTAGAGCATTTCTTATAGTAACATTTCCTCCCTTACATTTACGTAATTGTTTTAGAATTGTTTTTTTTTTTTTGTTATTAAAAAATTGCTTGCATAATTAATTTTATAAATTAAACGGTTTTCTTTTAGAAAACTAAAAGTAGCCGTTGCACCTAAACTTTTCAAGCCGCATTTAATGGGGAAATAATTTTGTTCGTATCTCTTCTAGTTTTGGCGCCCTGAGTATGACAGACGGACAGACGGACAGACGTTCATTTTAAAAAATGTGCGTGATACCTACATGCCAAGAGCATTTATTATAGTAACATTTCCTCCCTTACATTTACGTAATTGTTTTAGAATTGTTTTTTTTTTTTTGTTATTAAAAAATTGCTTGCATAATTAATTTTATAAATTAAACGGTTTTCTTTTAGAAAACTAAAAGTAGCCGTTGCACCTAAACTTTTCAAGCCGCATTTAATGGGGAAATAATATTGTTCGTATCTCTTCTAGTTTTGGCGCCCTGAGTATGACAGACGGACAGACGGACAGACGTTCATTTTAAAAAATCTGCGTGATACCTACATGCGAAGAGCATTTATTATAGTAACATTTCCTCCCTTACATTTACGTAATTGTTTTAGAATTGGTGTTTTGTTATTAAAAAAATCGCTTGCATAATTAATGTTATAAATTAAACGGTTTGCTTTTAGAAAGCTAAAAGTAGCCGTTGCACTTAAACTTTTCAAGCCGCATTTAATGGTGAAATAATATTTTTCGTATCTCTTCTAGTTTTGGCGCCCTGAGTGTGACAGACGGACAGACGGACATTATGCACAAACCTAATAGCGGCTTTTTCCCTTACGAGAGCCGCTAAAAAAGTGAATTTTTTCTTTGTTGGCTGATGTAATATCTGTATCACAAGTCAACAGGTCTATATTTTCGTATGAAAACGTTTTCAAGTCTTCTCCGTTTTTGTAAGATGAAACAAATATTGTGGTGATTCATTTAAATCATAAAACAGTATTCATTTATGGCCAGTTATTTCGTGAATGATTAACATAGCACAAGAATCCAATATAAATTTACATGCGAAAAGTTTCTATCAGATAGTTTCTCTTTAATGACTTGATCGCTAGAGGACCGAAGAAGGTGCTGTTTTGCAATATGTTGTTTTTGGGACATGCTATTTGGCCAATAGATATTTAGCCATTTGATCTAAGCGGCTGACTAGTATGTCTATGCTTAAGGCCGGCCCTGTCTATAAATACACTTGTAAAGATAACTCGTCTAACAATCTAATTATCTGACCAACATTAATAATCTCATTTTTTCAATAACTCTTTCATATTTTCTTCTGGTCACAATCCTTTTGAAATACATTTATGTATTTCTCTTTCTACCATTTATTTGTCTGAAATTTGCCATTTTTAATAAGTCAAAATTATACTACAAATCGGTACACATAAGACATAATAAAAACAAAATTCATCATTAACTTATTGTTATTTTCTTTTTACCCTAACCTTCACCTATTCTTTAGTTTGTGTGGCTGTTGGGGTCACCATGCAAAATTACTTGACCTTCAATAGACAAATCTAGTGATATTTACACGAAGCTATTACTTAGTTCACTTACTTAATCTTAAGACCTCTGATTCTTCGTAATTTAAGATTTCCACATAAATTTTAAAGTGTCTTATGTGATGAGCATGACCTATTAAAAGATACATTTTCTTTTCTTTTGCCAGCAACTTTTAACTGCACACTGCAACTCTACGGCACGGTCGTTTGCAATGTCCACGAGCAGGATATTGAAGAGATATTTCAAACGATGGTAAAAGGGCAGGGCTATGGACCAGTCGAAATTGTTATGACAGGAACTTGTGATTTCAATTGGGCATCAGAGCCTACCATCAACTGGAAATAAGAGTTCTTTTTACAGACAACATGGAATGCATGTTTCAAAATGGTGTTTGATGAACGTGTTTATTTATTTCAAAAGTGAGAACATTTTAATGTATTTTACTTTTATTTCCATTTTTAATTTTGCTGTTATTCTCTTTTATCCGAGTTTTACTGAAAATGGTATCTTATATTTTATACAATTTTAAAGACATGTTTCACTCTATTTACTTCTTGAAATGACTACTAACTACAATATGCGATATAGGCTAAGTCTGATATGCTGATTTTGTTTAAAGTATAACATCTCTTGTAGAATATTTTTATTTGCGGTGATATTGGTATGGAATTCAACATTTGGAAATATTGAACTGCTTTTAAATCCATGTTTAACAGAATAGTTATCTACCAATATTATGATAAAAACTAAAATTTAAATAACTTTTTAAAACAATTAGCTAGATATTTATTATTTAATTTAAACTCAATTTTTCATTAGTGTTCTATATAATTTCAAACTTATCTATAACTGGCGTAGGAATTATATTTTAAATTAATATTATAAAATAAGTTGAGTACACTAAACATTGACAGATAATTTTATGATTCTAATAATTAAAAAACGACAAAAAACAAAAAAGGGAATTTTAATAATCTTGATGGTAGAATACGTATAAGTCTGTTAAATATTTTTATTGTTTATCTTTACTTTTAAATTGTTTTATATTTTTGTCCAAACTCTATTGGAAATTTAATGTCTTTTTCTTTTAACGAATGCATAAAGTTTTTTTCTTTTTGAGCTCTTAAATATGGTATGAGAATGTATTTAAAGTTTTCATTGACTGAATGGTAATGCATGCTTATCCAATGATATTGGTGCTTGTTCCGTGATTGCTGCGAAAGTCCCACTGGAATAGCATTGTACATATTTCTTATGTTGAATGTCCAAGTTGTTAAACATGTTGAAAAACTTATGTATTAATCACAGACAATAGATTGTTGTTGTCACTGCAAGAGACATAGTCAGAATCAAAAGCAAGCAAGCAATTAAGTTACATAATGTTTAATGCAGTTAGTAACAAACATCCTCTAATGGTGCAATGCAGCTAAACTCAAAAAATATTGTTTATTTTTTTTGACTGTTCTATTTAGGCATTTTCTCGCTTATACGCATGTATATCTTGTACAATCATAAAAACCTTTCGTATAATCATGCTAAGCTACTAAATACATGATGTTGTGTTTAAACATTAGCTTTTTTTTTTAACCATGCTCTTAATCTCATGATGATGTACAAGTATTTCACACTATCAGGCTCACAAGAACACTTTTTCATTATCTGATTACATTTTTATTTTAGTTTTATTTTTTTTGCATAATTTGAACAAACCGATTACGTGTTGGTAATGTATTTCTTTTTTATTTACATTCTCCTCACAATCATGTTTGTCATCAACAGAATTAAAAATAGAAAAATGAAAACTGCTTGGCTCTCGATTTATTGTGTTGTGTATGTTTTTCTGTGTTGCATTCTGTACTGAATTCTATTATGTTTGTTTACATTTAAGCGTTTTATGATATAGAAGTCTTTTGGCAATCGCTCCATTTCATAGTCATGATATTGCTACATCACTCGTCCAACACTGGACAAAAGCAAAAAAAAAAACTATTTGAATACGACTTATTGATTAAGTAGTTGGTTACTGTTCTAGATTGATGCATGTGTTGTCAGCAACAATAATGGTACACTGTTTCTATTTGATCCTAGAACGGCTACTGGGATCAAGACTTGTAAACTATTTCAACAGGACAGACAGACAGATAGATCTTATATTATCTTATAGGCTTCGTAAAAATAAACTAGCTTTCGGTTAATGTTGTCCACCAAATAAGTTCTTTTTTCACCTACAAGTGTTCTCTTCACTTTTTAATGTGATACTACTGTTTGCGTAATACATAAATCTGCACTCCTAAGCTGTCAGAAGATAAACACTAGTGTCTTTAAAATTTAAATTTCGTTAAAATTCTTAGTACATATATATATATATATATATATATATATATATGTTTATTTATCTATGTATAGATCTAGATCTGGGCTCTCTATAGTCTTATTTGAACCGTCAAGAGGATATATCGTTATAAAAGTAGTCTGTTTTTTTTTTTACCTTACAACATAAGTGAAGTTCATATCAAAATTATTTTTAAAAACTACATTTGATTCAATATATCATTCAATGAGTAAGTTGCTTGATAGAGACAATATTTTATAATGAGCCATTGATATTTCCCCCGTAGTGATCTTAGATGTAAATTGTTTGTATCAATATGCGAAGTTTTTTATTGGAAAGTGGTGTATTTTTATGAAAAATCTGCTTGCATAGTTAATTTAGAAATTAAAATGTTCATTTTCGGAAAAGAACAAAGTAGCCGTTGCATCAGAACTTTCAACTCTATCTCTATTCCCTGATAAATATTTAATTTACTTAACATTCATATGAAAAAAGATATTAAAACATAGACATTTTTAAAGCAATTTTATTCTAAAATGAAGACAAAGAAAATTGATAGACTTATTAGACTAACAATATTAAGCACTGAAACTTTTTATATCAAAATATTTATATTTGATAATGGTTTTAATGGGGGGGGGGCTGGAGTAAAGAAGAGACTACTATTTATTGCCATGCAATAGTCTGCTTGAAAGGCCCATAAATCTCAGCATCACCCTTAATTGTCCATGTGACATGATGAGGAATGCCTTGTTTTGTACGAACTTTCAGACAGGAAACTGCTGGTGAACCTTTTAAGTAACGAACGATTTCAGCAAAGGGCAAATTTGTCTTTTCATTACCAGCGTAATCAACAATTTTGACATTGCCAGATAATTCTACGTTAAGTTCAAATCGACCTGGTAGACAAAATGTCAAAGAAAAAAAAAGTTAGTTATAAATTAAAATTTAAAAAATATTATTTCAAACTTCTAAATATGCATTTTTTGTTAAATCATTTTCTTTTAAAATACTAGACATCAAATTGTTTTTTATAGGAAAAATACAAATATAGGATAAAACTGACGCTGAACAAAATATAATTAAAATAAATAAATAATATACATATATGCATATCAATAAGGAATAAATATAAACAATTTGAAAGCCATAGAGCATGCTGTATTCACATTTCTTATTACTCATGCTAGAACAAATTCGTGCAAGTGCTCCTTCTTTCCTACTGCCCTTAGAGAATGAAATGGGTTGCCTGAGTCAGCCAGGAAAACCAATCACTTGTCAGAGTTTAAGTCATTGATTACCGTGTGTGACTATATTGACACATACAATGTGTAGGATGTATATATTTTCTTTTTTTGAAGTAACGTCTGTTGTATATATGGAAAAGAAAAGGTATATACAATTGTGGAATAATTTTTAAAAAATGTCCGATATATCTTAGTAGTTTTATATTTTCTCACTTAAAATTACACATAAAGGTAAAGGTAAAGTGTCCCCTGTCAGACCTTGCGATCTATGGGTCAGATGATGCTAAGGTCATCTGTTTCTTTGGCCAACGGTTGTCGAGCAGTGTGTCATGTGGCCAGCATAATGACCAACCGCCTTTAGTTTCCCTAACTAATGTCAGGTACCCATTAGAGTTGGGTGGACTCAGGGGCGCCTTAAATTCAAAATCGGGATTCGAACCCAGGACCTGAGGTTCGCGAGACGGGCGCTTAACCATTCGGCCACCGCGACCCCCAGATTACACATTCTTTCTCATATTGCATTTTTAGTTTATTATTTTGAGTAATATTTATTTTAGACCCTTTGTTACCAAAAGTAAAAGGGTTTCGTCTTGCTACATTAGAAAAAATTCAGTAGGGATTATCCCTATTGACCGTCGGAGGGATTTTATCCTGAGAGTTCCCAACGGCACCGATCATGGACTACCTGGCGATTGTACCATGTACGTGATGTTTCTCGTCTGTCCTAGAATTGGTCATTGTATGACAAAATCATCTTGAAAAAAAAAGAATTCCTAAAAAAATATTTAAGATAAAAAAGGTCTGGTTACCAGTAAATTTATTCTCCTGAACTAAGTCAGTTGCCAATCTCGACGACGGATCGAAATGTACGCTTCTAAGTGCAATGCTAACAGTGTCCACGTTGTCAGTGACAAGTTTACCAGGACGTATTTTCAATGGGACCAGAGTGTTATGTGTCGGTCCAGTTATTTCCACTGACTTTTCATATCCTAAGGAAAAAACAGACAAAGAAGTATCGAAGTGGTTACATTGGATTGAATATAATTAAACACACAAGTGTGTACATGTCAAAAGCCCGAAAGTGTGGCCTTTTAGCTAAATGGCTATGTGATTCACAAAATAACCATGGCGTGTGCTCAACATCAGATGTATTTAAAATTAAAAGTTACGAAACTAATTTGGCTAGCCATTCTCAAAGTGCCTGGAAATCCCAGGTCAATGTTCGATGCAAGCTTTTCATTCTTGTATATTAGCTGCTTGCCTCGCCGAGATGACAATTTTCAGTTTTTCTGTTCACTTCGAAATGACGATGTGACTTCTTTTTTTTTTTCTTTTTATTATTGTATGGCTCGTGTTCATATTGTTTTTTTTTTTTACATACATGCTTAAAAGTAAAGGTTAGTTCATACTGCAAGAATACAAAAGTCACGATAGTGATTTATAAATAAAACATATATAAATAAATTTGCCAATGCTCAATAACACTATTTAAGTTTAAACGTATGAAAAAAAAAAACGAAATGTGGCTTCATACATGATTTTGCTATTACATCTTTACAATCACTAACTTGTGACAAGGCTGCACTATTCCATTGTACTATCAAGTGTTTAACAAATCAATGCTAATGCCACCCCAAACTGGATCCACAAGTGAGTCTAAAAAGTGAAATAATAACATTATGTGTATTTACCCAGAGCAAGCCCATCGCTTATAGTGAGCTTACAGCCAACCTTGGAGGTTACACATTTCTCAAACTTTAAACAACCATTTTCTTCAATTGCTGGATAAACATTCTAAATAGGAGTAAAAAAATATGTTTATCAATGTCAATGTTAAAAAAAATGGAATTGTCTAAGTTTTATTTAAAAATGTACCAAATTTACTTAAAGAGTTATATAGTTATTAGGCATTTTTTATGTTATAATAATCGTTATCATAACGGCTATTGATAAAAAAAAATGTATAACATGTCAAGAAACAGACCGTGCCATTCTTTAATTCTTTCTCCCCTAATTGACGATGCTAACGTTAATTTGGCCTCATTAAGCTAAATTTATTGATTTTGCATTTATAGACTTTATAGACTTTCTGTTGTTTTAAAAAAAAAAAAACATGCATTCCCCTATAATTCGATACCAAATTAACATTTTTAAATTACAAACAAAAAAGTTATTGAAGCTTTATCATATCAGGATTGTGAAATACAAATGAGCAAAATGAATAATTCTTACAGAACGAGGAAAATGATTACGGAGAGAAAGAGTTAATGTTGTTCAGCCAGCTATTATTTGGACGACCCTCTCTTCGTGCTCCCTCCACTGTCTATGTTTGTGTATGCGTATGTGAGTGTGTGTTTGTGTATAACATATACTTGCACTTTTTGAAGTTACGGGCTGATCTTCAGACCATGTTTCTTTAACTACAGTGATTTTCAATCTATCTAACTGGAACCAAGGTGCACCTATAAAAAAAAAAAACTAATAAATACTAGATAAATGTTTGATACTGTTCACAATATTATTCTTATACCTAAAACTATTTAAATATGTTGCCTTTGTTACACATATCAGGCAATAGATATGAAATTACATGAACAGAGGCAAAGAGTTCATTCTAGCAATAAGAAGAAATGGAACAGGAAAATTAAAAGAACATCTTATCAAACAAACAAGTGAACGTCATGTTGTCTCTTGTCTAGGCCGGCAGTGACAAAATGATAAAAAAAATTCGATGATACTACTCACTAATACTAGTAGATTTTACAAGCCTATTCGTCCATTAATTATTTTGATTAATATTGAATAAAAATAATAACTACATTATTGAGGGATATACTTGTAAGTGTGAAATTCTTTTCCTAAGATAAGGTTTGCTTTTTTTAAAAAAAAAGGATTTTAAAAATAGTTTGCTTTTGTTTTTGTTTAATTTTTTAAATATTGGTTATTTTCTCTCAGTTTCGCTCCAACTATCACATTAACGGTCATCTTAATAGGGATGTGTATTAATGGTCATACATTTATCACTAATACCCTGTAATGTAACTAGGCCTATACATTTGCGATAAGTTATGATTGTAGATCTACTTAATGCAGGTCTTGCTGTGGCAGCGATTTATTCCATACAAACAAAGTAATTAACTATTTCAACTAACCAATTTGTGTATGTACATGAGGCTTTAGTTGATCATATCTCTTGGCCATCTCCATAATTTGGTTTAAATCAACAGTGTTCATGGTAGATAATATCTGTGTGAAATTGTGTATTCTATTTTCAGTAAGAATCTCTCTAATAATATATAATATCTCTCTATCTATCTATCCATCTATCTATCTATCCATCTATCTATCTATATATCTATCTATGTATCTATGTATCTATCTATCTATCTATCATTCTACCTGCCTATCTATCTATGTACCTATATTTCACATGTTTGATTGAATAAAAAAGGAATACTTAATGACATGTACCCTTTCGAATATGAATTGACGAAAGGAAATAAAATTGTTATGTGTTTTTGTAATTGACTTCGAGTACGAGAATTGATAACTTGTATAATCATAACATTCAATGGTACATATAGTCTTGCATTTATCAGTCTTAAACTACATTGCGTGGCACTTCTTAATTTACATAGAATTTAGCTTCGGTGATTTCCCATTTCAAAACGTTGGCCAGATCCGCTTCAATTTTATTGATATTCTACATGTTTTTAACTAATAAAGTTAAAACATATATATTTTTTTGTTAAAATTAAAATAGATATACATAATTTCATAGTGGAGATTTAAAGGGAAAATGTTTTTTAGGCAACATACATTACCTTCCTCTTCCAGAACGTTCTCCAATAAGAGAAATAACTTTTTGTGATCTCAATTTGACATTCGCTAGTTTGAGCGATATATTAACATAAATTATTTTTAATATTTAGAAACGGGATTTTATAAAAATCATACACGAAAAAGTATAATATGTATATTTGAAATTCTATTATTTTTTTACTTTAGATATACATAATTTAAAACAATATTCTGTTTACTAATATATTTATCTTTAGTTTTTTCTATTAAAGTATGTACTATTTATCGAAACGTTGTATATTTTTATAGTTATAAAAGTTAATAAAATCAAAATATATAATAATAAAAAAATTTGACAAATAACAAAATCTTTAGGAAATTGACACATACTTCAAACAAAGAAATAGATTGGAGGGAATGTTAATGTTGTACTTAACCTAAGCACTTAAAAAATAAAAAGCTCGTCACGATTTTTTTTTCTGTAAAACTTCATTCCGCGATATAGGCGAGAGAACGTCTTTAACTAATTATGATTTATAATTAAGTGTTTAAAGAAAGGTTCTACGCTAAATAGTTGCACTAATAGGACTGTAAAAATACCATCCTTTGCAGTACTACTGGTAATTAGACTAGCCTTGATGTATAATGGTGATTCCCGAAAGCTAAAAAAAAATTGATACTAAATTAATAAAAAGAAATAGAATATTACATTTAGACATGCTCAAATAAGTACAGTGGTAAACTAATAACATAATTTGTTTGTATGTATAGACTTTGTATCTTCTACGGAACTATAGACATAATTTTGTTCGTCCAGACTTTTAACGATTCTTTTTAATCCGTACGTTTCAAAAAATCAATAACAATATTTACGAACATTAATTATTTCTTAAACCTTGATGTTCTCAGGACAAGATGACTACGCAAAACAGAATAATAGAATTAGACAAGGTCTGCCTCGCTTGGTTTTCAAAAACATTCAATGAAAGAGGTAGAATCAACAGTAAGTACATACTTAAATACAAAACAATTTTAACATAAAAAAAACAAATTCTTTTTAAAAAATAAATACTACATATTCTGGGGCGTAAAGGGGTGTCGAAATCTGCCGGGGCGTTGCTATGCAATCTTGACCACAAATTATCTGCCACAGTATGAGTATACGTTATACCTGTCTTCAAGCGCATTGTGTAAAGTTTAATAATGTATTGAAAGTAATTAGCTACGTGAGTAATTTGTTAGCTGATATTGAAACTACCCCATAAACAATATTACTAGATGAATAAAGTATAACACTTGGAATGGGAACATTCTTAATGTGAAAGAATTCCTGATACTATATACATTAACATATACGTATAAATGAAGATCCTCCATCAAGGAAAATATTAGTGAAGAATCAGTTTCACTCCTCGCCATTTTGTCAGGCAAATGGACTTCTTAATCCAAATACAACTCTTCAGCCTCCATCATTTAACTGCCAATCTCACACGGTCACGGGTGTTGAAGCGCTTGGCCTCTGAATCTGGGGTCATGGGTTCGAATCTCGTGAAGATTGGGATTTTGAGTTTCGGGAATTTCAGGGCGTCTCTTAGTCCACCCTGCTCTAACGTGTATCTGACTTTTGTTGGGGGAGGGAGTTAAGACGGTTGGTCGTTGTGCTGGCCTCTTTGACACCCAGCTTGTGAACCGTTAGGGGGCGCGGTGGCTGAGTGGTCAAGTGCTCGGCTTCTGAACCTGGGTTCAAATCTCTGTGAAGACTGGGATTTTCAATTTCGCGATTTTCAAGGCCCCCCTTAGCCCAACCAACTTTAATGGGTATATGACTTTTTGGGGGGAGAAAGTAAAGACGGTTGGTCGTTGTGCTAGCCATAGAAACAGATGACCTTAACATCGTCTGCCCCATAAATCGCAACATCTGAAAGGTAAACTACTTACTTTTGTGAACCGTTGGCCAATGAAACAGATGACCTGTAGGAGCTTTACTCACAAGGTCGTATAGGTATACTGCTTTCTCAATAACTTGGAAAACTAGTTAGACTGTCTGCATTCTAGAACTGAATACACACACACAACAGAACATGCTCACTTGTTTTAAGCTGCTATAATATCATTACGTTCATTAAAACAAATGCTGTCAACTTTACTAATATTTTAGCAAAGCCTCTTTGTATTTCAGCTTAAGTCTATATCTTTGTCGTCGAAGTATTAGTGTTTCTTAAGGCGTTGAGCCTGTTTATTACATTCTTTTGATAAGGATTGCAGCAAAAGTTGCTTTTTATCTTAGTATGCTGCTTTTTTTAATTATTATTGATTGCAATCAACGTATTGCAACACTGTTCAAGCTAATAATTGTGATTTATGAAGGGACTTCGTAGCGGGGCCAATTCGAAATCATACAATTCCATTAAACCATTAAGAATTCTTTTGTGACTGGAAATGTCATCTATAGAACTTGAAACATTGTTGTTGCTCTCTTTATAGATTCAACAGAATATACTTACACTAACGTCGATCTCTATTAGAAATAATGGCCTTAAGTTTCTTGGTTGTCGTTTAGTGCAGTGATGCCCAACTTAATTCAATCTGCGTGCCAATTTAATTTCTGACACTCGTGTCGCGGGCCTTAAGTAAAACTAATGAAATTAACCTAAAACAATTTTCATAGAAGTCTGCGGATCTAATACCTACTACTTACTGTACTTATTACTTATATTGATAAATGGCATATCTGAAAGATATTTTTTTCTATGCATCAGAAAATGGTTTAATTTCTTTAATTAAAAAGTGAGAATACTTATAGCTTGCTAGCCAACGATTCATTTTCTTGTCTCGTTTTCGTAAATATTCCCACCTATTCTCCAATTTCTAACCGTAGAAATCGTTTTTATTTACGGCTCATATAAAAAATTAGTAATACTTGTTTTATTTTGCCGTTTATATGTAGTTAAAAAAATAACAGACATACTTTATTTACAAATCAAATATGTAGGCTTACTCTCAGGTTCCACAAAGTAAAAAACATCCCTTCACTTTTCATGGTAGATTCTAAATTCCACTTTTAGTGTTTTCAACTCTCCAATTTAATGAACGTACAAATGTTAAAGGTTATGGTGCCAATCTATCAGAGTGCCCTATGTAGATAAGATAAAGTTTTAAAACTTTTTGTGGGGAAATAAAAGCGGGAAGGATTTTCTATTTTTTGCCAACGTTTCGGTGTGCCGGATTGAACCACGTCGCTGGCCACATGTGGCCCGCGGGCGTGGTTTGGGCATCAATGGTTTAGTGTGTCTAAGGAATTAACGTCTACAAGAAGCACTTTAGACGGATGTAGGGTTTTTACGACAATGTTTTCAATTAATATTGATATAAGATCTGAACGAAGTGGTCGTGTCCTTTCCATCAAGACTAAAAATTAAAGATTTAAAAACTTCTTTGTCCCACTTTCGCTCAGAGTGTTACAAGATCAGCTGTTGTCACCGAAGTACATAGAAGTCGAATTCAGAAAGCGCTGGTTGTTAATGCATATGTGTTTCGTGTGTGAATGTTGTTCGAATTTTTCATTAGCGGCCCCCGTAAGGGGAAAAAGCCGCTATTAGGTTTGTGCAAAATGTCCGTCGGTCCGTCTGTCCGTCTGTCCGTCTGTCCGTCTGTCACACTCAGGGCGCCGAAACTAGAAGAGATACGAAAAATATTTTTTCACCATTAAATGCGGCTTGAAAAGTTTAGGTGCAACGGCTACTTTTAGTTTTCTAAAAGCAAACCGTTTAATTTATAAAAATTATTATGCAAGCGATTTTTTAATAATAAAACACCAATAGTGAAGCAATTACGTAAATCTAAGGGAGGAAATGTTACTATATGAAATGCTCTTGGCATGTAGATATCACGCACATTTTTTAAAATGAATTTATGTCTGTCTGTCCGTCTGTCCGTCTGTCACACTCAGAGCGCCAAAACTAGAAGAGGTACGAAAAATATTTTTTCACCATTAAATGCGGCTTGAAAAGTTTAGGTGCAATGGCTACTTTTAGTTTTCTAAACGCAAACCATTTAATTTATAAAATTAATTATTCAAGCGATTTTTTAATAACAAAACACAAATTCTAAAACAATTACGTAAATGTAAGGGAGGAAATGTTACTATAAGAAATGCTCTAGACATGTAGATGTCACGCACATTTTTTAAAATGAACTTTTAGCAGCTGCTTTCGTGTACTAGCGTAAAGACCGGAAATGACATGATTCTAAACTAATTTCTTAAATTTAAAAAAAAATCAGATTTTTTAAAATAAAATTGTATAATGCCCCCATTAAAATGAAACTAACATATTTTTGTGCGTTTTGTCTGTTGGTTGGTCTGTCCGTCACGGTTAGAAAAAAACACTAAAGGCTTTTGAAAATATGATTTAACCTTTACTGTTCTTTCAGAAATATTGCGATAGTTTAAGGATGGGAGCATACAGGAATTGAGCCAGGGACTTAGAAGGAACATCCGAAAAATCTTGCGAATAGGCGGATCTGACAGGGATCCGACTCCGACGGGGGCCGCCTCTGAGTTTGTGTATCACACAAACTCTCTTTGTAATATTGTTAATATTGTTTTTGTACAGTACAGTACGCTGATTTTGTCAATTGTAATCAAACTGAATTTCCATTAGATTGGATCAATAAAAAATATCTTATCTTATCTTATATTAAAGTGAATAAGATGATGTTACTTTTCTTAAAAATCACTTTGCTCAAAATATTGCTTTAAAACAGGGTAGTATAAAATCTTAAAACAATTTACTGGTACTCATATGGCCCTACCCGTTCAAATGGGAACCGGCCAACTGGGCTTTTACCTGAATGCCCATTTAGCCAGTCCGCCCCTGGTTCTAATAAAGGAAATATCTTTAAGCACTTTTGTTTAATACAATGAACTATTTTCAGTGTCAGGTCTGAGTCTGAGTTATATTGAAGACAGTCTGTTTTGGCCGTATCAAGAATTTCGTCCCGCTTTGAATAACGCAGAAAGAAAAGTAAGATACACATTTTTTTTTAAATAAGTGTAAAAAATTGCATGGCTTGAAGAATTCGGCAGTATAACTTTTTATTGTGATTAAATCATCTTAACTTATAAATTATATTATTTCTTATTGATCTTTTTTCTTTACTTAGGTAAACATAAACGTAAAAAACAACATCGAGGGGCACTACTATGAAATCAAAGTGTCCAGATTGTGCAAAGAAAAGACGAAGATCAAACTGTCTGACATCGTGGTGACAGGTACATGAAGTTAGGG
>JADKLZ010001483.1:9042996-9053462 GCA_021533235.1 Biomphalaria straminea
TTGGAAAGTAGTGGATGGGGTGTAGGTGATGGAATATAGTCCATTATATTATCAAGCCACTGAGTTTTACAGGACAGTAAAGAAACAAATTTGAACTTGATTTAAATACAAGGGAGATAACTGCTGTTTCGGTTTTTGTAAACGTTCGAATCAATTATGCCCCTTGCTTTATATCTCATTTTGACGACATAGATTTTTTAGTGCAGCGCTGTGAGTCGAAGTTATTTTGTCTATTCATATTATTTGAGCCTTTCTAGACGGATTTAGCTCATTTACACGTTTGACCCAAAAAAAAAAAAGCAAAACGCTCTAATTTTCTTGCACGAGTTATCAGAAGGATGATGAATCCAAATGACCGGATCCAGACGGACAGTACCCTTCTTTTTTTGCTATAAGTTTGTCTCCTTAAATTTAAGTTACCCAAGGCAACGGGTTTTTTTTACATCATAGTATTCTAGAAGGTCGAGTGTAAGAAAAAAAAATCTAGTTGCCAAGTAGATTTTTAGTTAGACATTCCAAATCATTCCTTACACTTCCTGTTTGTACGTCTTCTTCAAAGTAACAAACAACTAGCTTGCAATGGCATAAGGGACCTTAAGGCTTGGGCGAAATAAACTCATTTTCATTCCATCCTTCACATTGTTACAAAGCAAGTGACTTTTCAAGTGATTTCCAGCTGTTAGTGCATCGATAAATGTGCGAAAATCTCTTTCAGTTCTACACCTGTACTTTCACTATTAACAAGTAACAGTATCATAAGTAGAGAGTACGGCTTGCTGCTCGGCACCTTGCAGTCACCTGACTCCCGGACAAGGAACCACACTCAGCAACACATTGGACCATCACTGGGTCAGCAGAAAGCCCAAAAAACTGAGTCTTATTATTGTCGAGTTATATATATATACATATATATATATATTACAAAACTAGTTCACATGAGTATATAAACTAGTTTTGTTGTTAAGAAACATGTGTCATTAAGACTTGATTTCTTGTCTTTTCTCTTGTATTTTCTCTTGCGCAGATGGTGGTCTGGCTGTAGGTTCTTTTTCGTTGCCTCGAAAGGAGCAAACACGCTATTAGTTTTATGTGGAATGTCTGTCCGTTCGTCCGTCCCGTTTAGATATCGCAAACTATAAAAAAAATTGAAAATTCGACATCATAATAAGTTCTGATGCAACGGCTACTTTTTTCTTGTCTGAAAGCAAAAAAAAATTCAAATTTTTTAAAGCACTTAAGCAAGCAATTTTTTTTTAACCGAAATGCTTTTCTTGAGGATTTGAAAAAGAGCTTGATCCTTTACAAAACAATTAGATGAATTAGATATTCATTTTATGACATCAGTTAGGAAAAGTTTACATGTAACTTCACATCCTTTGGTCTGGGGAACCACACAAGATCTGTCAACCTTATTTCTCCATTCTTCATTGTCTTTTGTCTGTAATAGAATTTCATTCTGATGCTCTTTCTGAAAATATTGAAACCTTTTTACCTGCCTGGGTGGACCACTTCTGAGGCCGATTTTGAGTTTGTGTTTCCACACAAACTGTCGTTGTAACCTTGTTCACTATAATACTGTGTCCACTATTTCCCCATTAAAATGTGTACGGGATTACTGACAAGTCATGGTGTATAGGTCAATTTATAATAAAAAAGGAAACAGCTCGAAATTTTGAAAAAAAACCAAAACATTTTATTATTTGATTGGTCTGTACAATGAACATAACTTCAAGGAATCATATTCATATATATGACATTTTTAATATACAATGATATATAACATTATAAATTTTCATTTGTATAAAATGGGTACCGTATTTACAAATCAATTTTTTTTCTTTTCCAATTCCGATTATTTAGTTTCAAACACATCGATCAAAAAATCCTTATACAATTAAAATTGCAACAATAGGAAATACAATAAATCAGCACTAAGAACCAAACAAAAAAAAAAAAAAAACAGTGAACATAGTTTTTAAAAAGAGAACTACTTCTGAAAAACTAATGAATGTTCAATTAAAAAACAAAGGAACATTTATTTCAGCCCACTTTATCTTTCCCCCGAGAATTTGTGTTAAGGGAATGTAAAAATTTATACACTTTATGATATTTCAATTTCCAATGATACGGCCTTAAGAAGCCGATGCGCAAAATTTGAAACATAATGCCTTTCATTCGGAAATTCCATAGCGCAATAGTCCTTTCAAGAAAGCGATAGTGTTTTTTAAACCGATGTTGGATCTAGACCTAGATCTAGTTCTATAGCCAACTTTAAATTTATTGTATTATTATTAAATTTTTAGAAAAAAATTGTTGGAGACGTTTTTAGATCAGCGTCTAGTTGCTCCCTCCGTCCACCTACCCACATTCTAGGAAGTTTTGAATTCAACAGACGTATTAAAAAAAAACGTATCAATACAAATAGCAACCAAAATTTTAAGGTGTTATTATTCTCTATGGACAGAAGTTTCAAGTGACAGGATAGCACAGCATCATGTGCCCGACTTATCCCGCTGACTGTAGTTATGCCAGCAGAGTAATAGTCAGAATACACAAAGTGAAGTTTTTGAAAAACCTTTAAAATTAATACTCTAACAGTGCCCTACTGTTAAATCTTACTTGGAAAAAAAAAAAGAAAGATGGTCCCCTCTTTAGAAGCTAGAACACTGAGATTCTATTAACATAACTCTAAATTCATGTTAAATTCATAGACTAATGTGGTCATAACTCTAGCATCCGAAACATGTTGAAAGACAAAATGCAGTGACGATAACATTATATACAATATGAACTCAGTATGAGTCTATACATGGTACATGTATCTATTATAATACATACTGTTACAATACTATATTACATATATTCAAATGGAATAAAAAGACATATAACATCATTGAAAGATATACTCTTGGATGAATCATATCTAGAACAAAACTGTAAACGCATACACACACACGCACACCTAAACGAACACACACGAACTGACGTATATAAATGACTTACTTACTTAGACTTAGGTCCTCCCGCGCCGTTCGGCGCATTGGGCGGCAAGCTGTCTCCATAATGATCTGTCACTGGCAATGTCTGAAGCCTCCTCCCATCTGGTGTCCACTGTTTTGAGGTCCTCCATGAAGGTATGACGCCAAGTTATACGAGGACGTCCCTGTTTGCGTTTTCCTCGTATTGGCCTCCATGTCATCGCAATTCTTGGTATGCGTAGTTCATTTTGTCGTAGAACATGTCCCGCAAACCTCATGCGACGTTCTGTCACAACCTCACTGAGTGTTCGACTCCCAGTTCGGCATAGGATTTCCTTGTTTGAGACCCGATCTGTGTAACTGACTCTCAGAATCCGTCTCAGCCATTTTTGTTGAGCCACATTTAGTCTCTTCTCAATTTTGACAGATGACTTCCATGTCTCACATGCATATGTTGCAGTTGTAATGACAATGAACCAATCAAAATTATTGTTCTGAGAAATACACTATAAGATCGTTGAGACAGCCCAATCGGTGAATGTTTGACAAGTCGTGATACGAAAATAAAAATCAAGATATATTCGGCTTTATAAACTTCTTTAAGTTTCAATTCCCTAAAGGCGGCCTTAGCAGAACACAGGGCCACACGTGTCTATTATGAAGGTCTTATGTTAATTCTAACCCAAAATGTTTGCAAAATAATTTACATGGTTCAGGTTTGAAAATAACTAACTTTGACACAATTGCCCACAGACGACGTGAAAGGTCGTGCTACTAGAGCCTTGTCAATTGGTATATGATGCAGAAAAAGATTCAACAACATTGAATAACAAGTCTTTGTTTTGGGAGAATTTTATATGGAATAATCCTCACACTGCATTTCAGTCTTTAGTATATCGTTATGGCACATTAGAAAACTAAGCAGAGGCCTTACGTATGTGTATGATGGGCAGACCAAGATTAAGGAATTTCCCTATGCCTAGGTGCTCTGAGGCACTGGACCTTGGAGGTCGTTCTTGATCACCACCACCCCCTAGAGCCGAGTCTCACTGCAGAAACTTGAAGAAATTAATCGCTCACTTTTTTATATAACAATTCGTAAGAAATAATAAAGGAAGGTTTTGAATATAAATTTCAACTAATGAAGAGATGACTTGCGTTACCGATATAGCCACATGACTAAATGTATGTGATAAAATGTGTCCCAGTAGTGAAAATAAGGTTTCACATTGGTTTAAATGTGCAATAAACGAACGTATTGACATTCTTTGTGGCATTTGATAATGATAAAACTACAATAACATAAGTTAAAATAAAAAATAACAAACATTAATAATTAAGACAGCCTCAAAATATCTCATGTGTTCATAACTTCATTTTTACATATTTAAAAGGAAATTTAAATCATAGCACGTGTTTAATGATTGGTCTGTTTCTGTGCCATTATAGACAAGAGAAAGTAATCCTCTGTTCCCTTAAAGAAACTTTCGTTTCCATAAGTTATTTCCCTTAGGCTAGTTGCTAATCTTTAGTCAGTATAACAACAGTCAGACCAAATTTTAGCCTCATTAATTATGACATACAATATAAATATAAAATGAAATGGTGGATTTAATCACTTCTGGCCCAGATCATACTTCTGTAGACACACTCCAACTGGATTTGTTTGTGCACACGTTTAGCACGAGAATATTTGCTCCTGGTTTATAATCTTGTAGCACTGTCCTGTGGACGAAACATTTAAAAGATATTTTGAGATCTTCTTATTTACATAACTATTTTTATAACAGCTAAAAATCTTTAATCAATATTACAAAGTAAACCTTGTTGTCGTTTTTTCACGTTTATTACAATTAGGAGGCGTGGTGGCTAAACCGGGGATCCCGGGTTCGAATCCTGGTGAAGTCTGGGGGTTTTCAGCTCAAATGGGTACTTGACATTAGTTAGGGAAAAGCAAAGGTGGGTAGTCGTTTTGCTGGCCACATGACACCCTCGTTTACATCATCTGCACTATAGACCACAAGGTCTGAAAGGTGGACTTTTTACAATGAACAACTGAAACATATTAATACTAGCTTAGGAAAATTACTAATTTTAATTAAGTGATAAGACTATATAGAACAAAGAGTACGTTAGATAGACAAATTTATCGCTTGACCATCTCTTCCGAAATTAAGATTGTAATTAAAATGTTATTTATAGAAAGGACATAATATTTCTCTACGTCACACACAAGGCAGGCGCTGGATATTTTCAGACTTAACTTGAATATGTCAAATTAAGTCATGTGTATCATGTGCTATAGGTCAGATTGAAATGTGTACACAAGATTGTTACACTTATTTGTGAATTATTTTTACATGCTTGAAATTAATTCATTAGATTATAGAAAACAGTTTAACTTGTGTATGTCGAAGTAGTCAAGAAATAATGTATCATATATACTCAATATTTTTTTTAGATTATGACAGATGGCCTATGGTAAAAGATATCGTACAGTCCAACTCAATAAAAATAGTAGGATTAGTAAGATAAGATAAGATAAGATAATTTTATTGATCCAATCTAATGGAAATTCAGTTTGATTACAAGTTGACAACGTCAGCGTAACTACTATACAAAAACAATGTTAATGAAAAGTTCGAACAACATTCACATACAAACACACATGCACATTCACAACCAGCGCTCTATGAATTTGACTTTTATGTACTTCTCGATGACAGCTGATCTCGTAACACTCTGATCGAAAGTGGGACAAAGTAAGGTAGTACACAGTAAGGCACAATCAATAGGCCTATATTGTTGAAGTCAAAGTTTGTTAATTAAGACTCTCGTGCATATATGGAATGTAATCGTGGAATTTAATAATGATAAAGGACATACTAAATAAAACAAGTTATAGGTTTGAAACCTAGGTCATCTAGTGTCTACTTGTTTGACTTACGGTGCGCGACACTTCCTGGTGATTCATATAGTTCTTATTGATGTCATTCTTTGCTTTGACCTCGTTAGGGTCAACCTGGATCACAGTGGACTCTTTACTAGACAGAGAACTACTGCGACTGCCTTTGAAACCATTGTTCTGTAATTAAAAAACAAAAAAGTAACGTGTTAAAAAAAAAAAACATTAAAAAGTAAAACAACACTTGAGTTCAAGAGAACTTAAAGAGAACTTAAAGAAAATTTAATCTAAGACTCTACATTTATTTGTTCAACGTCAGAGTACCACTTACATCAACTCCTTGCACTTCCTCTGTATCTGATGTGAAGACAGCACTGTTAGAGTCGATAGTGGTACTGCTCATTGCACTTTTGATGGTGGGATTATGGCTGGCCGTTCTATCCAGGGCTTCGTGCTGTTTCCTAGTGTTAGAAAGTCATTTTGTAGAAAAGGTTAACTTTAGTAAAAAATGTGGTACAATTCTAGCTTATAAGAAGTACAGAATCAGCATCACCAGATGCAATCCTGACCCACCATAAATACAGAGAAATCATATTGTGCAATGTTAAGCAATATAATTTTCAAAATTTGTCAGCATTTGATAGTAACACATTTCTAATTGAATCTTATGACATCTCTAATTAACAGATTATGGTAATGTTCAACTCTAATTAACTGTTAAAGTTACAGTATACAACATTCATCTCTAATTAACTGTTTAAATTCCAGCATACAACCGTAAAACTATTTAAAAACATATGTGATACGTGTTGATCTATATGTTGGTAGCCATGCAGTGCTAAGCTGTAATAGTTTGGTAGATATGTAGTGCTAAGATGTTAAACGTTGGTAGCTACGAAGGTAAGAGTGCTTTGCAAACGAAGTGAGTCCTCAAATAAACTCCCTCCAACCCAATTTTACAGAATGGAACTCACTCCACGTCCTCCTCCTCGGAGCTGATGTCTCCCATGTCAAAGAGGCTCGGCTGACTGCCCATGCTCGAAAGGGTGGAGATGAAGGTCAGGGACGCTGCCCTTTCCAGAACAGACTGGACGCTGCCCCTCCTCGCAGCTTTTCCTGACAAAGAAAAAATAAAACAAATTGTATTAAATCAAATTGGCATTCTGAAACTAAGTACAAAGAGAAAAATATTACAAAGTCTGGGATCAAGATTTGGCAATGTGTTGTGATCGACAATGAATAATTGTGCAAAAGTTTCAACTTGATCCGAGAATGGCACAAATGGAGAAATAACGTGTACAAAAATTGTACCAAACTGACAATCTTTGTAAAATATTCCATATCAACAAAACCTAAGATGAAGACTTAGACTGATTGCTTTATTATTTATCCTTTTTGGATATATCTTGGGGAGTAAACTTTCAAATTAAGCTGCATATAAAATATCGCAAAAATCAAAAGAAGAAAAACAACCTTTGCAACATCCCTTGGCTTCAGAACGACATTAAATGACCTTTGTTGTTATTTTTCTGCCAAATCATTGAACACCGGAAGCCAGAAATTAAACCTGACAAGCAAGAGCCATAAATCACTTGAAGAAGTCAAGCAAATTTGGGCACGATCAGACGCAGTTGAAGTCACAGTTGACATCATATTTATAGACACTTCCTCCAGCTGTAGGCTACGATCTTTATTGGTTGTAAACATCACACTGGTCTATTTATAACCGAAAACAAGGAATGAAAGAAAAAATGGCATCCGATTCAATTTGTCCGGTGTCCCTGGTTTATATCTAGGTCAGTGCGACAACTGCGACGCGCAGTACAGACGTGGATATGATATGGCGTATAAATGTCTCTGACTAGGATGTTATTAACATCTCTAGATTTGGTTGTAAAACTTTAAAAACAAAGACATTAAAAAAAATTTAAGGGTAAGAACTCTGCACGTACAACTAAAAAATCTCTCACCAATGTAGGAAATAATTATCTTATTCAATAATAAACAAAATAATTAATAACAAATAATTAAATGATAATTAATTTCGGGTTCATGTTTTGTAACGTAGAAATCGTAGTATAAATATTACAATGTTTCAACTTCTTCCCTAGCTCTATTAGAGCATGGAATGGGTTGCCTTAGCTAGTCAAGAAAACCAGTGACTTAGAAGAATTTAGGTCATTGGTTAAAATGCAAGACTAAATGCATGACTCATAGGACGTAATTATCATCTTATTTTGGATGTTCCTTTAAAATTGAAGTTTATTACATCCCAGTTTAAAACTCTCACAGTTTGATGGCGGACAAGGTTCGAACCCAGGTCGCCCAGGACCATCGCCAGTGACGACCAGGCAGCCATCGATTTACCTTACAAAACGTTGACAATTTACCATGAGATGAAGATAATACAATAATTGTTTTTCTTCTTCTCTACTACCACAGCTTTAAAACCAGGCATTCTCTATTAGCAGACTTTATGCAGATGTTGTTTTATTAGTTTATTAATATGAAAATATCACACCTACCCATAGGAGAACAAGCGTTTATTTCTGAGTCCGAGGCGCCAAGTTTGCGACAGAGTCCCGCAAGAGCTTTCAATTCGTGCTGCAAGAATAACAAAATTGTTTAGAGTTTTTAACAAGTACGAATTGGATTTGAGGAAGGACTTGTATTCAATTAAACATAGAGTATTTTATCAACAGTAGATATATGCTTTAAAACTAATCAGTATTAATCGTCTCTGATGCAAGTTTATAATGAGCGCAACATATAAAACTAAGCCGCGCTATAAAAATTTAAAAATAATTTAATTTAAAATAATAAATGAAAAACTGTCATGGAATCCCCATATTGATGAAACTATAAAAAAATCTAACAAAGCATAAGGGTTTATTAAAAGAACTTTCTATAAATCAAATAAGAACATAAAACTAAAATGTTATTTAACCTTGGTTAGGCCAATAATAGAATATGCATCCTCTGTTTGGGACCCCTCAACTCAAGAAAACATTAAGAAACTAGAACAGACACAAAATAGAGCAGTGAGATTCATAACAAACGAATATTCACATTTCACTAGAGTAACACCTTGAGTAAAATCACTAAATTTAGAAAGCCTTCAGGATAGAAGACTTAAGAGTAAAGTAGCAATTATACACAAAACACTGAACCATAATCTCCAAATACAAAAACAAAACTTAATAAAATACTCAGAAAGACACAAAGATAAAGGCACATTCCTCGTCCCATATGCTAGGACAAATCTGTACAAATGCTCTTTCTTCCATAGTGCCATTAGAGCATGGAATGGTTTGCCTGAGCTAGCCAGGAAAACCAGTGACTTGGCAGAATTTAAGTCACTGGTAAATATGCATGACTGAATGCATGACGCGTAGGACGTAATCATCTTATTTTTTGAAGTAACGTCTGTATTATATAAGATAAGATAAGATAAGTCTCATCAAAAAAGACATTTACTCAATTTTCATACTTGTATTGTTGCTAAGGGTTTCCCTTATGTATGATTTTTGTAACTATAGATATAGGAGTGCCTTTAGCAAGTTAGAAATGTAACATTTGAAATAGCAGAAAACCTCTTAACGAAATTAATTTATCTAAGTGGGAGACACGAAAAGATTAATGACATTCAATTTAATTCAATTAAAATAATATATTTATAAAAATATTTAACAAACATCTATAATTTTATTGATGTATGTATGTTTCCCTTTTTATAAAATTGATAGTTTCTCGACTAGGAACCTATACATTTTAAATTCTATTTATTTCCCTTTTATTCTCATTTTTTAACAACTTTAATATTCGCGAAGCCAATCTGTAAGTAAACTTCCTGTCTACACAACTCCTGAGACCATGACGCGAAAATCACGTGAAAAAAAAAACAAATTTTTATAGCGCGGCTTAGTTTTAGATGTTGCGCTCATTATAAACTTCCATCAGAGACACAAAAAATAAAAGAATGCACCACTAAGTAATACCCAGGCACTTCACTATTCAGTATATGATGATTCATGCTATTTTTATTGTAAATAAGTTCAATAGATTGGCCTTTACCTTGTACATTGATGTTTTGTCTATCGACTCTTTGTTCTTCTTCAATGATTGTCTCAATCTTTGTTTTACAATCTTGAGCTGCACGTGATCTTTCTCTTGGATTACAAGCACGAAACCTGAAATGCAGATAGTATGTTTAAATTTAATATTTAAATACAGATCGTTTCAAAGAATCACACCGCTTTGTACAACAACAACTAGGCTTAAAATACAAACAGAATATGAAATTGTATATTTCACAGAAGAAGAAGTTTACCAAAATTACTATTGGGTGGCGCGGTGGTCGAATGATTAAGCGCTTGGCTTCCGAACCTGAGGTCCTGGGTTCGAATCCCAGTGAAGACTGAGATTTTGAATTTCGGGATTTTTAGGGCGCCCCTGAGTCCACCCAACTCTAATGGGTGACTTTAGTTGGGGAAAGTAAAGGCGGTTGGTCGTTGTGCTGGCCACATAACACCCTGCTCGTATAACCGTTGGCCAAAGAAACAGATGACCTTAACATCATCTGC
>JADKLZ010001483.1:9066108-9076612 GCA_021533235.1 Biomphalaria straminea
GCAGATGATGTTAAGGTCATCTGTTTCTTTGGCCAACGGTTATACGAGCAGGGTGTTATGTGGCCAGCACAACGACCAACCGCCTTTACTTTCCCCAACTAAAGTCTACCATTAGAGTTGGGTGGACTCAGGGGCGCCCTAAAAATCCCGAAATTCAAAATCTCAGTCTTCACTGGGATTCGAACCCAGGACCTCAGGTTCGGAAGCCAAGCGCTTAATCATTCGACCACCGCGCCACCCAATAGTAATTTTGGTAAACTTCTTCTTCTGTGAAATATACAATTTCATATTCTGTTTGTATTTTAAGCCTAGTTTTTGTTGTACAAAGCGGTGTGATTCTTTGAAACGATCTGCATTTAAATATTAAATTTAAACGTACTATCTGCATTTCAGGTTTCGTGCTTGTAATCCAAGAGAAAGATCACGTGCAGCTCAAGATTGTCAAACAAAGATTGAGACAATCATTAAAGAAAAACAAAGAGTCGATAGACAAAACATCAATGTACAAGGTAAAGGCCAATCTATTGAACTTATTTACAATAAAAATAGCATGAACCATCATATACTGAATAGTGAAGTGCCTGGTTATTACTTAGTGGTGCATTCTTTTATTTTATGTGTCTCTGATGGAAGTTTATAATGAGCGCAACATATAAAACTAAGCCGCGCTATAAAAATTTGTTGTTTTTTTTCACGTGATTTTCGCGCCATGGTCTCAGGAGTTGTGTAAACAGGAAGTTTACTTAATACAGATTGGCTTCGCGAATATTAAAGTTGTTAAAAAATGAGAATAAAAGGGAAATAAATAGAATTTAAAATGTATAGGTTCCTAGTCGAGAAACTATCAATTTTATAAAAAGGGAAACATACATACATCAATAAAATTATAGATGTTTGTTAAATATTTTTATAAATATATTATTTTAATTGAATTAAATTGAATGTCATTAATCTTTTCGTGTCTCCCACTTGGATGACTTAATTTCGATAAGAGGTTTTCTGCTATTTCAAATGTTACATTTCTAACTTGTTAAAGGCTCACTTATATCTATAGTTACAAAAATAATACATAATGGAAACCCTTAGCAACAATACAAGTATGAAAATTGAGTAAATGTCTTTTTTGATGAGACTATTACTACTGATTAGTTTTAAAGCATATATCTACTGTTGATAAAATACTCTATGTTTAATTGAATACAAGTCCTTCCCAAATCCGATTCTTACTTGTTAAACACTCTAAAACAATTTTGTTATTCTTGCAGCATGAATTGAAAGCTCTTGCGGGACTTTGTCGCAAACTTGGCGCCTCGGACTCAGAAATAAACGCGTGTTCCCCTATGGGTAGGTGTGATAGTTTCATATTAATAAACTAATAAAACAAAATCTGCATAAAGTCTGCTAATAGAGAATGCCTGGTTTTAAAGCTGCAGTAGTAGAGAAGAAGAAAACATTTATTGTATTATTTTCTGCTCATGGTAAATTGTTAACGTTTTGTAAGGTAAATCGATGGCTGCCTGGTCGTCACTGGCGATGGTCCTGGGTTCCAACCTTGCCCCTCCCCCACCAACCTGTGAAAGTTTTAAACTGGGATGTAATGAACTTCAATTTTAAAGGAACATCCGAAATAAGAAGATGATTACGTCCTATGAGTCATGCATTTAGTTATGCATTTTAACCAATGACCTAAATTCTTCTAAGTCACTGGTTTTCCTGGCTAGCTGAGGCAGCCCATTCCATGCTCTAATAGCAATAGGGAAGAAGTTGAAACATTGTAATATTTATACTACGATTTCTACGTTACAAAACAAGAACCCGAAATTAATTATCATTTAATTATTTGTTATTAATTATTTTGTTTATTATTGAATATAAGAGAATTATTTCCTACATTGGTGAGAGATTTTTTAGTTGTAAGTGCAGAGTTCTTACCCTTAGAATTTTCTTAATGTGTTTGTTTTTAAAGTTTTACAACCAAATCTAGAGATGTTAATAACATCCTAGTCAGAGACATTTATACGCCATATCATATCCACGTCTGTACTGCGCGTCGCAGTTGTCGCACTGACCTAGATATAAACCAGGGACACCGGACAAATTGAATCGGATGCCATTTTTTCTTTCATTCCTTGTTTTCGGTTATAAATAGACCAGTGTGATGTTTACAACCAATAAAGATCGTAGCCTACAGCTGGAGGAAGTGTCTATAAATATGATGTCAACTGTGACTTCAACTTCGTCTGATCGTGCCCAAATTTGCTTGACTTCTTCAAGTGATTTATGGCTCTTGCTTGTCAGGTTTAATTTCTGGCTTCCGGCGTTCAATGATTTGGCAGAAAAATAACAACAAAGGTCATTTAATGTCGTTCTGAAGCCAAAGGATGTTGCAAAGGTTGTTTTGTTATTTTGATTTTTGCGATATTTTATATGCAGCATAATTTTAACGTTTATTCCTCAAGATATTTCCAAAAAGTATTAAAGACTTCATCTTATTTTTTATTTATATGGAATATTTTATAAAGCTTATATTCCTTCTGTCTGTCTGGTACGATGTTTGTACACGCTATTTCTCAATATTTACCATTCTAGGATCCCCTTGAAACATTGCACAATTATTTATTGTCAATAACAACACATTGTCAACTCTTGATCCCAGACTTTGTACTATTGGTCCCTTTGTACTTTGTTTCAGAATGTCAATTCGATTTAATACAATTTGTTTTATTTTTTTCTTTGCCAGGAAAAGCGGCGAGGAGGGGCAGCGTCCAGTCTGTTTTGGAGAGGGCAGCGTCCCTGACCTTCATCTCCACCCTCTCGAGCATGGGCAGTCAGCCGAGCCTCTTTGACATGGGAGACATCAGCTCCGAGGAGGAGGATGCGGAGTGAGTTCAATTCTATAAAATTGGGTTGGAGGGGGTTTATTTGAGGACTTACTTCGTTTGCAAAGCACTCTTACCTTCGTAGCTATCAACGTTTAACACATTAGCACTACATAGTTACCAGATTAATACAGCTTAGCACTACATAGCTACCAACATATAGATCAACATGTATCACATTTGCTTTTAAATAGTCTAATAGTTGCATGCTGGAATTTAAACAGTTAATTAGAGATGAATGTTCTATACTGTAAATTTAACAGTTAATTAGAGTTGAACATTACCATCATTAATTAATTAGAGATGTCATAAGATTCAATTAGAGATATGTAACTATCAAATGCTGACAAATTTTGAAAATTATATTGCTTAACATTGCACAATATGATTTCTCTGTATTTATGGTGGGTCAGGATTGCATCTGGTGATGCTGATTCTGTACTATTAATAAGCTATAATTGTACCACATTTTTTACTAAAGTTAACCTTTTCTACAAAATGACTTTCTAACACTAGGAAACAGCACGAAGCCCTGGATAGAACGGCCAGCCATAATCCCACCATCAAAAGTGCAATGAGCAGTACCACCATCGACTCTAACAGTGCTGTCTTCACGTCAGATACAGAGGAAGGGCAAGGAGTTGATGTAAGTGGTACTCTGACGTTCAACACGTAAAATGTACAGTCTTAAAGTTTTCCGAATGAATGGTTTTGTTAGATTAGTGTAGGTCTGTACGCTTGCCAGTTATTGTCGTCTAAATTAAACGTTTAATTAGACACAGCATTGCATTTTAGAAGTGTGAATTTAACATGTGTCAAATATACACATTTGATAACAAAAAAATGGATACACATTCAGTTCTCATTCACTTCTGTTTTCCGAATTCTACGATATCCTGTTTAAGAGAAGAATATTTTCCTTTGACTTTCTTTTTCTTGCCGCGATCTCTTTCTTCCAGTCACATCATTTCTCTTTTCTTCTACTTAATCTTTTCCTCGTTTATTCCTTCTTTTTTCTTAACTTGGTCTCTTCCACTTTCTCGATTTTCTCTCTTTCTCTCCCCCCTCTCTCTCTCTCACACACACACTGTCTTTGTCTCTTCCTGTCCCTCTCTTTTTTTTTTCGTTATTTTTCAGCTTTTTACCAATCATCCTGCTTTCTTTTGGTGCTATCCTCTTAAATTCTTTCTCTCCTCTTTCACTCGTCAACCACTTTCTCTTGCACACACTCACACATTCACTCACACACACACACCCGCTAACAATACAGTCATAAACCTATTCTATATTACTTTTCTTTGGATTTAAATTATTATATTTTTGATTTCTTAAGTTCTCACAAGTTAATTTTAAATTTTTGTTTTGAAACACGTTTTTTGTTTTTTAATTACAGAACAATGGTTTCAAGGGCAGTCGCAGCAGTTCCCTGTCTAGCAAAGAGTCTACTGTGATCCAGGTTGACCCTAACGAGGTCGAAGCCAAGAATGACATCAATAAGAACTATATGAATCACCAGGAAGTGTCGCGCACCGTAAGTCAAACAAGTAGACACTAGATGACCTAGGTTTGAAACCTATAGCTCGTTTTATTCAGTATGCCCTTTGTTATTATTATATTCCACGAAATGGAGTTGTTCTCACCTGAGAGTCTTAATTAACAAACTTTGACTTAAACAATATAGGCCTATTGATTGTACATCAATAATCCTACTATTTTTATTGAATTGGTCTGTAAGATAAGTCTTACCATAGCTCATCTGTCATAATTTAAAAAACTATTGAGTAGATATGATACATTATTTCTTAACTACTTCAACGTACACAAGTTAAACTGTTTTCTATAATCCAATGGATTAATTTCAAGCATGTAAACAATAATTCACAAATGAGCGTGACAATCTTTTAGGCACATTATAGTCCGGAGACCTAAAACATTTGATATAAATAACTTGATTTGACATATTCAAGTTCAATGTGCAGATATTCAGCGCCTGCCTTGTGTGGCACTTAGACAAATATTCTGTACTTTTAATATGCAGATATTCAGCGCCTGCCTTGTGTGGAACATAGGCAAATATTCTGTACTTTCTATAAATACATTTTAATTACAATCTTAATTAAGGAAGAGATGGTCAAGCAATACATTTCTCGGGGACATTATCTGTATATCTAACGTACTCTTTGTTCTATATGATCTTATCACTTAATTAAAATTAGTAATTTTCCTAAGCTATTATTAATATGTTTCAGCTGTTATAATTATAAAGATAAGTTCACCTTTCAGACCTTGTGGTCTGTAAACGAGGGTGTCATGTGGCCAGCAAAACGTCTAACCACCTTTGCTTTTCCCCAACTAACGTTAAGTACCTATTAGAGCTGAAAAATTATAGACTTCACCAGGATTTGAACCTGGGAGCCCCAGTTAAGCCACCACGCCTCCTAATTGTAATAACCGTGAACAAAAACAACAAGGTGTAATTAGTAATATTGATTAAAGATTTTTATTTGAGTAAAACAAATTTTCTGTAAATAAGAAGATCTTAAAATATGTTTTATATGTTTTGTCCACAGGACAGTGCAACAAGATTATAAGCTGGGGGCCAATATTCTCGTGCTAAACGAGTGCACAATCAAATCCAGTTGGAGTGAGTCTACAGAAGTATGATCTGGGCCAGAAGTGATTAAATCCACCATTTCATTTTATATTTATATTGTATGTCATAATTAATGAGGCTAAAATTTGGTCTGACTGTTGTCATACTGACTAAAGATTAGCAACTAGCCTAAGGGAAATAACTTATTAAAGTCAAAGTTTCTTTAATAGAACAGAGGATTACTTTCTCTTCTCTACTTGCTACCAATAAATGTCACAGAAACAGACCAATCATTAAACACTTGTTAGGATTTAAATTTGTTTGTAAATATGTAAAAACCAAGTTTTCTAAACATGAACTATTTCGAGGCTGTCTTATTAATAAATGTTTTTTTTTGTAGTTTTATCATTACCAAATGCCAGAAAGAATGTCAATACGTTCGTTCATTTCACATTTAAACCAATCTGAAACCTTATTTATATTAGTGAAATTCTCTTTGTCGAACATTTTTTTTTTACTGTTGTAATTATCTACTAAAAAAAAAAGAAGTAATCTCTTCATTAGTTGAAATTTATATTCAAAACTTTCCTTTTTTTCCTTTCTTATGAATTGTTATTAAAAAAATTTGAGCTATTAATTTCTTATTCATCAGTGAGACGTCGTCTCTGGGAAATTTGGTCTAAGCTCTAATTATTTTGAAATGTGAAAAAAATGTTAATTATTTTTACAAACAAACATTTTGGGATAGAATTAACATTAGATCCCCATTAGAGACACCCCCATAAGAGACACATTTGGCCATTTGTTCTCCTAAGTAGGACCGCCTTTTTGAATTTTATCAAGGTGAATATTTCTTGATTTTGTTTTCGTATTTGTACTTGTCCAAAATTCACTGATCATTAGTCTGTCTCACCGAGCTCACAGTGACCTTCTCAGAATAATCATTTTGATTGTTGCATTTATATACGTCAGTTCATGTGTGTAAGAGTAGGCCTGTGTGTGAATGTGTTTACAGTTTAGTTACAGATATGATTAAGTTTAGAGTGTGTCTTCAAGTGAACTTTATGAGTCTTTATATTTCATTTTAACACATGTAATATAGTATTGTAATAGTATGTATAATAATAGATACATGTACCATGTATAGACTCATACTGAGTTCATATTGTATATAATGTTATCGTCACTGCATTTTGTCTTTCAACATGTTTCGAATGTAGAGTTATGACCACATTAGTCAATGAATTTAACATGAATTTAGAGTAATGTTAATAGAATCTCAGTGTTTAACAGCATGGCACTGTTAGAGTATTAATTTTAAAGTTTTTCACAAACTTCACTTCGTGTATTCTATTACTCTGTGCGAGATCGCGCGAGTGAAGCGGTGCTATCCTGCCGCTTGAAACTTCTGTCAATAGTGCATAATGACGCCTTCAAATCTTGGTTACCTTTTGTATTTATTCGCTTTTTTAAATACATCTATTCAATTCAAAACTTTTTAGAGTGTGGGTGGGTGGACGGAGGGTGAAACCCTGACGCTGATCTCATAAACAATTTTTCTAGAAATTTCATTTGCTGATAAGCGATTTAGTAACTAAGATAGTGCATTATAAACAATTAAAGACAATAATAATGTTAAAAGTAAAGGGAATGCAGTAGACGTATATAGATGATAAAATAATTACTAGCTCATTTGCCAGACTTTGAAATCTCTAGTTTGACTGGTATCATTTTTCAATTAAAAAATACAATAAAATTAAATTTGGCTTGTGAACTAAATCTAGGTCTAGATACAAGGGTTTTTGAAAGCACTATCGCGTTTTTGAAAGGACTATTGCGTTCTGGAATTTCTGAATGTAAAGCATTATTGATTCAAATTCTGCACATCGGCCTTTCGTTTGAAATCATAATGTGTATACATCCTTACATTCCCTTAACAAGAATTCTAGGGGGAAAGATATGGGGGGTTGAAATAAATGTTCTTTTGTTTTTTAATAAAACATTCATTTGTTTGTCAGTCGCTCTATAAGTTGTAAAAACTGTCTATTTTTAAAAAGTATTTTCACTGTTTTTCTTGTTAAGTTCTTAGTGCTGATTTTTTTTGTATTTCCTATTGTTGCAATTTTAATTATCTAAGGATTTTCTATCGATATGTTTGAAACTAAATATTCGGAATTGGAATAGAAAAAAAATGGATTTGTAAATTTTATAAAAATGAAACGTTATAATGTTATATATCATTGTGTATTAACAATTTCATATAAACAAATATGATTCCTTGAAGTTATGTTCAATGTACAAACCAATTAAATGATTACATTTTTTTTTCAAAATTTCTAGCTATTTTTTTTATTGTAAATTGACCTATACACCATGACTTGTCAGTAATAATGTACCAATTTTATTGGGGAAACAGTGATAAATCAACAAGGATACAAAGACAGTTTGTGTGTAAACACAAACTCAAAATCGGCCCCCGAAGTAGTCCACCCAGGCAGATAAAAAGACAAGTTTTAATATTTTCAGAAAGAACATCAGAATGAAATTCTATCACAGACAAATGAGAGAGAAGACTGGAGAAAAAATGTTGACGGATCTTGTGTGGTTCCCAACGGTCCAGGAGACGACAGGATAGGTGAAAGTGAATGTGAAGTTATATGTGAACCTCGCCTAACTGTTGTCTTATAATGAATATGTAATTGTTCTAATTGTTTGTAAAGGGTCAATCTCTTATTTAAATTCTCAAGAAAAAAAAAACATGAGTGCTCTAAAACTTGCATGCATAAGTGATTTAAGAAAAGAAAAAAGTAGCCGTTGCCCGCGGGTCTTAACTTGCGTATTGCTGGTGGGTGATTTAGTAACTAATATAGTGCATTATAAACAATTAAAGAAAATAATAATGTTACAAGTAAAGGGAATGCGTGAATTCATGAATAAAAGGTTCTATGAATGGAGTTAAAAATAGCTAATTGACCTTAATTTACGCGATATTAAGAATAGAGTTGCACTCATGTAAAAATGCTTTAGAAAAACATATTTGAATGTTAATTTGATTAAAATATGAAATGAATGGACTATAATTAGTATGTTCATGTGCTAAAGCATAAATTTTTTTTATGAAGTTCTATATTCTAAGAGTTGAATTCGAGTTTTAGATCCAGATCTAGGTATAGAGAGATGAGTTACCTTTCGTAATCATGTCTAATGAACAAATGTGCGTAAGGATATCTACATTCGCTGATAGAAAAAACGAATTTATGTAAAAATGCTTTAGAAACACAAATGTGAAGGTTAATTTTATTAAATAATGAAATCAATGGACCTTTTTTTGGTATTTTAAAGTCTCAAAGTAAAAAACTATAAGTGCAAAGTGTAGTTCTTAAAATTAGATCTAGATCTAAATCATTTCGATCTTTTCTCATGTCATCATTGTAAACAAAGCCTAGATCCATAAAATAGTATAGCTGTAATAGAGTTGGTCAACTTTATTTTTTTTTTTTGAGGATCTTAGATTTGTTTTAGAGCTACAATACATACACACAGGTCTAAGTTAGTACCCCAGGAACATTTCTGTGAAGTTTTGTCAAGATCGGTGAAACGGTTTTGATTTCTATACGGGGACATACATGCATATATACATACGCCTCACATTCAACTTTATAGTATATATATATACTAGCTAAATTTTACCCGGCTTTGCTCGGGTTTTTCTTTCTACAAATATCATGCATTTAGTCCGTTTGAATAATCAAAAGCTAACATCTGTTTTTTAATTTTATTTACAGCCGAAAGTTCATGACCTCAATACGCGTTGCCTTGGTGAATTCTGTAAGCGACAAAAAGCAATAAAATATCTTTAATAATCAAATCGAAGACGTGGATGTAGATCTAATTGTTAATATAACATTGTTTGTTTAATTGTATGTAGCTCTAGATCTAAAATCTAAACAGTTTGAATGCCACAGTAGTTATTATAGTAAAAGACTATAAATACTGTGAATGTGAGCTTGTGTCGACCTAGATACACTTAGCGTGTTGACGTAGACACATTAGCCGTATTTCATTCATTTCATCATCATTCATTAATTTCGTACGTCGTTATCAGGTCTAAATGCGCATAAGTAAATTTTAAATAAAAAAGTAAATTGAAAATAAAGATTTAAAATTAAACCAAATTGGTAACAGTAATCTTAAATGATTAAACAAAACACATTGGAAAGTAAATTGCATTATATAAGTAGTTTATTAGTTCAATAATATCCTTTTATAATGCGCGATATTATGACCCCTGACGTTAACTTCATTCGTATCACTACGCGGCCTCTCTAACCATAGTGTGTTTACATAGCGATGTGCATGACACATGAATGGGTGACAAAAAGCGATAACATAAATTTATAATCAATAATAATTAATTTTATGTAGATATAAATCAAGAATCTAAAAATAAAACTTGAATGCAATTGTAGTCTAGTCAATAACTAAACACATTGAGCCAAGTAAATGACTAAACACTTTGACTTTGACCTAGATCTAGATCTAGCTACACGCCCACTTTGACGGTGTTAAGGTCTAAATGCGCATAAGTAAACCTGAAAGAAAAAAATAAATTGAAAATAAAGACTTAAAATAAAACCGAATCGGTAGCTGTGGGCATAAATGCTTAAAAAACACATATGGAAAAGTAAAGTGTATTGTGTACGTAGTTTATTAGTTCAATAATATGCCTTTATTGTATAATGCGCGGTATTATGACCTCTGACGTCAACTTCATTTGTATCACTACGCTAGCTCGCTATGGAAAAGAGTGTCGATGCGGTCATATCAAGAAGAAATGGTGACCTACATTTATAGATACAATAGTTTAATAGAGTTAGGCAACTTTATTTTTTTTTAGGGTTTTAAGTTTGTTTTAGGGCTACAATTCATACATACAGGTCTAAGTTAGTACCCAAGGAACATTTCTGTCAAGTTTTGTCAAGATCGGTGAAACGGTTTTGATTTCTATACGGGGACATACATACATACATAC
>JADKLZ010001483.1:9076712-9086716 GCA_021533235.1 Biomphalaria straminea
GAGCTGGATGGACTCAGAGGTGCCTTAAAAAATCCCGAAGCTCAAATTCCGAGTCTTCTCCTGGATTTGAACCCAAACTCCTCGATTAGGAAGTCAAGCGCTTTACCATTCAGTCATCAAGCCCCCCTCCTCCTTTCCGTGTTATTAAATTTCTTTAAAAAATTTTTATCAATCGCAAATTCGAGAATGGCCGCTCTTATGTCACAAGCAAAGTGAGAAATAACATGTATGCTGTGAAAAAGTTTAGAAAATTTGATGATAAAATGTTTAAAAAATGGCCAAATCTCGTACTGAACACAGACTTAATATGACATTTTAAAAGACTTCTTTAAAGAATTGTATTTCTGAACAATATTCTTTGTCTAGACCATCTGGATAGGATGTGAAGCATGGTGGCATCCAGGGGCGGACTGGGTGTTAAAATCGGCCCGGGCATTTTTATACAATCCGGCCCACATAGTGGGCATCCAGTTAAACAAATCATTAAGAGCATTATGTAATTAATAATGTATCAAAGATAGTTAGCTATGTGAATAATTTTTTAGATGCTTTTGAAATTATATTCGGTTTTTATTTTTACTAAATAAATAAAGTATAAAACCTGGATTGGAGAATCTCTTTTAATGTGAACGAATTCCTGCTTCAATATACATTTACATGTAATTGAAGATCCCCCAGCAACAAACATATTGTTTATACTTCAGTTTCATTTTGTCATTACCTCAGGCATATGGACGTCAATTTACATTCTTAATGTTACATTATTAAATTGCCCATCTCACCAGAACGCGAGGTCTTGGGTTGGGATCTTTATAATGACTGGGATTTTGAATTTCTTGAATTTTGGGACGACCCTGAGTCCACCCAACTCAAACGGGTACCTGACTTTAGTTGGGGAAAGTAAAAGCGGTTGTTCGCTGTACTGTTCACATGACATCCTGCTTGTTAATCGTTGGACAAAGACATATGACCTAAACATTATCTTCCATAAAGAACGCAAGGTCTGAAAGGGAAACTTTATTCACAATGTCATATACCTGTAAACCTACTTTATCTTTATCTCACCACACTAAATAAATACAATATCCTTATGTTCTGTAAAACAAATGCTGTCAAGATTATTTCATATTTTAGCAAAAAAAAAAGCCTCTTATGCATTTCCACTTTTATCTATATTGACTCTATATCTTAGTTGTCTTGGTATTGGTGTTTCTTATGGCATTGAGCCTGTTCATTCATAAATGTTGTCATTAATTAAGGTTGGTGAATCTCAAGTGCTTTCGAGAAAATTTAAATAATTTTACTAATTTTTTTGACACAGGACTCGTGCAATAGTTTTTATTTTATCTGACTTACTTTCTGTTCCTTCTTTTTCTATTCATTTGCTTTTTGATTCCAATTAACGCATTGCTACACTGTTCAAGAAAATAATTGTGATTTATGAAGGACTTCGTAGAGGGGCCCACTCGAGATCATGCGACAACTTCATTAAACCAATAAGAATTTGTGTGACTGAACTTGTCATCTATAGGACAACGTTGGTTGTTGGTTCCTTTATAGATTAACCCAGAAAATATATTCACACCAACGTCATTCTCTATAAGAAATAAAAGCATTACGCTCGTGTTTATCGTCTAGTATAAAAGAACTATATAGATTTATAGAGTATTTACGACAATGCTTTAGATTTGTATTAGACTTTAAAGTGTATAATATGGTGTTGTTGTTTTTTTTTTTAATCACGAGTCTCAAAGTGTTGCTATTAAAGAGAATATTATACAATTTGAAAATTTACTGGCATTCATGCGGCCATTTCGGTGGCCTAACCGGCCCAATGGGGTATCGGCCCACCGGGCATTTGCCCGAATGCCCATATAGCCAGTCCGCCCCTGATTCCCACTCAAACTAGGCCCCGCGTAATCAGTTTCGCATAGGGCCCCGCAATTGCTAGGACCGGCCCTGCCTACCGCCCCCCCCCCTCCTGGATCCGCCAGTGGGTTTAGTTGAGTATCTCAGTTTTCAATTAATTCTCGCTTTCTAAAGAAGATAACTCATACAAGAGAAAAGCTAAACACACTCCCTACTATTTAATTACAACACTGGAGATAACAACAACGCTACTTAATGCAAATGTAAGCCTTACACTAAATAAGTGATAGTGAATAATTTGAACAAAGAATCAGATGCAGCCTGTACCAGACTTGACCTACTACAGGTCATACGTGATATTCGTAGTCCGTCATTAGGTCAAAACTTAAAGCGGGGTAGTCCACGATCTATGACCTGTGACATCAGGGGCGGCCTTAGCAGTGCCCGGGGTCCTGGGCGAGTGTCTTGTGCGGGGCCCTTAGCCGTAAAGGTAGACTATATATTCCGTATAGCACGCTAGCGGCAAGGCCGGACTTGTCCACTGCAACCTATGCGGTCGCAGAGGGCCCCGTACTTTCATAGGCCCCTCGCTAAGTCTAGGTGTAACTTATTAAATTAAAACATATATAATAGGAGGTTTTCCGCGGCTTCCTTTTTTTCCCCAAGGAAATTTTCTGTAATTGCAAAATATACCAACAACTCATGGAAATCTCCTGAAAACTCATAAAAAAAAGCTCCTGAAAAATAAACAAAAGCTTCATTTTGGGGTGCCAATTTTACGCGCGATAAAAAAAAAAAAGGCATTGTAAAGACGAATGTATTTTCTATTACAAAATCTTAATTTTAACCTTATGCTGATCCCTACCCAGACTCGCATAGGGCCCCGGCGGTCCAGCAATTGCTAGGACCGGCCCTGGCTAGCGGGATAATCCGTCTCTATTGCTGTAACAATAACATTTCAGTATGTCCGCCTCTAACGCTGTGGGCTTTATTTTTGTTACAAAACATAGTACTTTACGTAAGTACTGTTGGCCTACTATTGGCTGCTTCAGTGCATTATATACTGTATTATAATGGTTCTACAGAAAAGATTTTTCTTTCAAGTTGAAAAAATGTTTTAAAAAATATTCTCATGGCCGCACGACGTCTATGCACAGTAGCCTGTAAAACACTTAGGCGGAAGCAACCAATTCAGAGTTTATTTTGTATATAAATATCGACGTCCAATTGATTTTATTAGGAAAATGTGTAGTATCAAGTTTGTGACAATAAAATCTCCGATCGCGGGGGCCCCCTCTCAGGCGCGAGGCCTGGGGCGGTTGCCTTACTTGCCACCCCCTAAGGCCGCTACTGTGTGACGTAACAACGAGCTATTTGTTTAAACTGCCCACAGGTTGTGACGTTGTAGGTCAGTGTTCAGGCATTCTAATACGATTGGTCTCGGCCCGACGCAGATTTTAGTCTGAGCTCGCTTAAAGGTCTAGCATTGGAATTATTAAATTAAATATAATAATAAAGCATAGGATAGTTAGCCAGGGTCGGACTGGCTTAAAAAACCGGCCCGGGAAATTTGGTCAAGGCGGCGGCCCATTTCATCATTAGTTTCATATAATTTTTTTCAATAATTTAATATTTCTACTTATTTTTAATTTAATTTTTTTTTTATATTTTTCTTTAGTTTAGTTTCTATAATTATTTCATATATATAAAAATAATAATAATGAAATTTTTGCGTAATTATGCAAAACATCATTAAACAGTTAAAAAAAACCTAGTTTTAACAACCTAAACATAAGAATCTGAGTGTCTAAAATTTGAAGACAAAAGAAACGAATATAACGCATTTTAATCGTTTCAGTAGTCCTGGGGTGGGAAACCTTAACCGAGGGCTGCATTAATGAAATTTGAGAACTAGGCGGGCCGCATATATATAAACAACTGTTACCAAACAGAATGTTTTAATTCCAAATCTTCATACACTTTTCGGAACTGCCAGTCGGGACCGGCCGTTTTAGAATTGGAGGATATAGAAGTGAATTTGGTGGCCCCAAATAAAATAAGAATATACAAAATAAAGGGGAAAAAATAACATTTTGCAATTTATTAAAGACCTATTGTACTTCGAACAATAACATTGAGTATAAGTTTCGATATTCCTTTTCTGCAACATCAAACAGTGGTTCCTGTACGAGCCAATCATGGACCTTAGCAGCAACAAACTTTGACTGTGCCTTAGGTTTTAATAATTATGTATAGTTCAACTTGAAAGTGTGTCGAATTTAATGTATCTCTGTGTAAACTTTCCAGTTACTAGTTTATGGTAAGGATATTTTCTTTATTTTATTTAAAAAGTTGTTTTCTCATTCAAAGCTCGATCACTTGTTACCCTTGCCATCTTATACAAGCCAACCCAACTATTTCAACACAGTTCTCCATAAAATTGAATAAATACTGGCCTGGACTTATGTCTTTTACTGAATTTATATCCACCCATCCATCCCAGTGGCGCTACGTCCCTTGAAGGGTTCTGGCCTGCTTGCACACATCCTTCCATTCAGATCTCTCTTGGGCCTTTCGTCTCCACGCCCTAACCCCAAGCTGTTGCAGATCTGCTTCCATATCATAAATCCAACGCATTCGGGGTATGCCTTTGGGTTGCCTGTCTTTTGGTTTTTGTCGGTATACGATCTTCGCTCCCCGGTTATCTGTCATTCTTTCAAGGTGGCCTGCCCAACGTAGTCTGTTCTTTTTTATTTCGGTCACTATTGGTGGGTCCTCATACAGTTGATAAATCTCATGGTTAGTGCGTGTCCTCCACCCTGTTTCATCCTATATGGCACCATAGATTTTTCTAAGTTCTACATAGCATTGAATAAATACTGGCCTGGACTTATGTGTTTAACTGAATTTATATAGTATTGTATATTATAGTATAATATATTGTTTTTATTGAATATAATCTACGTTTTCTTTTTCAAAATTATTTAGAAAGACGTTTGGAGACAATGTTGCTTTAGCCTCTTCATTACAAATGATAAGAATCAAGTTTCAATAATGTCTCTAGATATTTACAATGATTTATTTAGGTTTTCGCAGGCCGCATAAAATACTTCGGCGGGCCGCATGTGGCATAATTTACCCACCCCTATTCATTGTCATTGATTCTTGGAAGAAGGTCCTTCTGACAAGATATCAGCATGAATGATTGTAAAGTTGACTGGCTAAGCAAATTTCTAAATCTGTTCAAAATGTATTTTAATTTTGAAAACGATTTCTCACATGCAACGTAAAGTAATGATTTAGCTGTTTCAGTTAGGTTATTTTCAATACAAACTATTATTTGAAGCTCTCATATAAATAACGTTAATTTCAGTTAAAATTAAAAATATAATAACTTTCTTTTGGCAGTTGGGAGCCGCCGGCCCACCGGGAATCTCCCGGTGTCCCGGCGGCCCAGTCCAAGCCTGTAGTTAGCTGTAGTGTACCGATAAGCTGAGCTGTTTAATAAATTCAAAGCTAGTTCAAGTTTATTGAAAGAGTATCTAACCTTATAGTCTTAAGTAAATCTAATATGTGAAGGACATATATACATAGATCTAGACCTTGACTAAATCTTCGTGGTTCCAAATCAAATCATGTATTACATAAGATAAGATTAAAATGTAGATTTAGTTTTAAATCAAGATGTCCGTATAATAAAAGTAAAATAAATAATTGCACAATTTCGCATTGTGGGATACGTGGTCGAGAGGCTAAGCACTTAGCTAGGTTTGGCTACCTATGGAGGAGTTCAAGGTAAGACACCCTTGGAGGGGGGGGGGCTCGATGTTCGACACCCGACTCAAGCAAATTTGTGTTTACTGAGCAGGTAAAAGCAGCACGGAAAACCTACTACTCCCAGATACCCCCTTCCCACTGATCCACAAATGAGATTAGACCAAAGCGCTCTGTGCATGCTATAAGCATGAAAGTAGCGTAATATAATATAAACAAGCTTGTATTTTATTAAAGCCAGTGGCAGAATGGGTAACATCGTTTATTCAAGCAGCTAACAGTGTCAAAAAAAAAAAAGGGTTCTATTTCCGGTTTGAACAAAACAAAATTTTTTATTTAAATTTTTAAAATATTTTATTAGGCTCTAAGGCCTTCTTTGTGGGTATTGTCTTTTTAAGAAAGTGTATTTTTAAATGTTTTTCTTATACAAAACTATAGCAAAGCAAGGAAAACAAAATGTTGTTAAGAAGGAGGATTAAACTCCTATTCGTAAAATGAACTGTACTATACTATTTTATAGATATTAACATTTCAGGCCTAGAGTTCTTTGTAGAAAAAATCTGAGATCATATAAAGGTTGGAAAAAAATTGAATAGGAAAAAAGTATTTCAGTTCAAAACTCTACTCATCTTACGGGTATGGGAGGGTCGGTCGAAGGGGAGGGCTGGTAAGATAGCCCTTAAAGCCCCCCCCGCCCCCCTAGATGAGCTAGAGGTTATCATCGATATTTCAACTCAATATCCCTCCATTGACAATCAGGTGTTTTAACGCTTGCTCATCACGTCTATACTAGGTAACCATTGTAATAAATCTAGACTATAAATGTAAATATAGACTGGAAAAAGGAAGTAACTTCATGTAGCTTGAAAACATGTATTGTATTCGGATTTCCGAATTATGAAAAAATTAAAAAATTGCATGATCTTCAGTCATAGAGATAAACAAAACTCATAGACATAAATAAAGTACACACAAATGCAATTAACAAATTTTCGTTTCATAAAACTCTCTTATTGGCCAGTCTATATTTATTTATGTCTATGATCTAGACTTAGAAGTTGATGCCCTAAATTTTCTTGAACATAACTCTTGAATCAATCATTACTTACATTCAGAAATTCCCGATAGTCCTTCCCGCTGTTTATACTGAAACTTTCGGAGCAGGCGACGTTGAACTGTACATTACCCATCATACTTTGGTTTAAATAGACAATTACATTTAGCATCTAAGTGGACAGCCTATTATCTGTACAATTTCAAAGGGACCATCTCTTCTGACTAATTCGAAAGCCTTAGTCAGGTCAGTGAACACAATCCTTTGTTGTCTGCAATGTTACTAAAGTTGACGGATGGAGAAAGTCATGTCACTTGTGGATCTCTCTGAGCGAAAGCCGCACTGTGATTCTGGATAGACCCGATCGGCGAGTTTTCGTAACCTGGGAAGTATCACTTGAGCAAAGACTTTGCTTACACATAAATACGTAATAACAAATCGAAAAAAATAGAATGTTATTACATTTTAAACAAATAAATATACACCTGACTATGTGACTATGTAAGAGTGATTACAACTGTAAACTTCAGTTTAATCTCACACTTCTGAAGATTAAATATATCATACGAAATCAGAATATGTAAATACGTTTGGTTTAGAGATAGGTAACTTTTTATAGACACAAACGAGCACTGGAGAGATAGACAGATTCAGTGAGAGAGAGAGAGAGGGCGAGGGAGAGAGGGCGAGGGAGAGAGAGAGAGAGAGGGCGAGGGAGAGAGAGAGAGAGAGAGAGAGCGAGGGAGAGAGAGAGCGAGAGAGAGCGAGGGAGAGAGAGAGAGAGCGAGGGAGAGAGAGAGGTTCAGAGAGAGAGAGAGAGAGGTTCAGAGAGAGAGAGAGAGCGAGAGAGAGGTTCAGAAAGAGAGAGGGGGCGACTGAGAGAGAGAGGTTCAGAGAGAGAGAGAGAGGGGGAGAGAGAGAGAGGGGGAGAGAGAGAGACGAACGACATGGAAAATGTGTGAAACATGAACACAAAATTGTCTGTCCCATTTTCCCTCCATTTTAGTCTATTCCTCTCCTCTCTCATCTCTTTATTCTCTCTTCTCTCTCTCTCCTGATTTGTCTCTCGCTCTTTCTCTATTTTTGCTCTTTCCTCCTTATTCTGTCTCTTCTCCTTCACTCTCTCTTTCTCCCCTAACACCTGTCTCCCCAACGTCTCTCAATAATATGCACCGCATGTAAAGCAATAAGCCTTCTAAACAAATCGTAACAAACAATTATTTAGGCCGATGTATGAAACAACATTGTCACATATGCAATTCTAGGTTTATCTGTGTATTTCATATTTAGTAAGAACATGTGTGCAAATATAAATCTGGGTTTTTAACTGTACCTCGGGATTTACCCGACACCTATTTATAGCTTGTCGGCAGACATCATGATTCAAATCTATTGGTTGATTTGAATAAAAAAGGCATTTTGAAAGGAGGCGCGTTTACAAAGGCGCCCAAGTCAGTCCGAACTTTGAATCTGTCTAGATGAGTCGCAATTGTTAGATCTAATATGTTTATTTAAGAAAAAGTATGTCTTTGTGGACTGAGAAGTTTTATTTATATTATTTGTAAATAGCTGTACTTATGTTGAGTTAAAATAAAAGTTCCAGTGTGTCTTTATCAAGGTATTTACTCATTTGAATCCTAGATCGTCATCGTCAATATTATTCAATATTATTATATTCAAAATACTATCCCCGGCAACGATACTTCTCTCCTACAAGATTGTGACATCTAACACAGCAGGAGCTTCATCATTCGTTACAAACATTTTTGTCCAAGTTATTTGGCAACAAGGAAAGAGGCGGGAAGAGCCAACAGACATCGCTTTCTTCTTGACCTTGACCAGAAATCTTATTTTAGACTTACTTAGACTTCCTATAATGTTGTGAATGGCAGACAACTATTTAAAACATCACTGATACAAAGGTTAAAGGTAAGACATATGTCTGCTTCTGTAGTATCGCAGTCACGTGGCATCCCCTCCAGAACAGCGATTCTCAATCTTTTTAGGTCGGCGACCCCTTTTTACGATTCTCCACTATGTGGCGACCCCCAAACGTAAAATCATAAGACTAAGTACCTACGTTTCACAATGTTATAAAACAGTTGACTATTTACTATTCTATTTTCTATTTACCATTTTTATGTTGCATACATATGTGACTGTTTTTAAAATAAAGCATGACGTAGCAAGAGGTTCCCCATATTCAATGGTCTTAGGCGACCCCTGGCGAATCGTCATTTGACCCCTAGGGGGTCGCGACCCATATGTTGAGAACCCATGCTCCAGAATGTTTTGATCACAAGCACTTTCGGACAAAATGTAACCGAAAATAAACAAACTGCTCAAGTAGCAAGAGCCGAGGGCTCGCCTCAGCCCTAAATCTGACCGACCTATCTCGTCCTGAAGTTTAAACAATGGGGAGGTCAGTTGAGAACCGAAGCTGTTTGCCTCAGGAGCTTTCCGTGTAATGTGACAGGCGGGGACCTTGAAAAGCTTTACCGATTTCCTGGACCGTGTTACAAGCGTTCTTCTTCGGCGTGAGCACTGACTTTGTTCAAAGATGCTATGTAATCCTAAGCTTTAGCTACACCCCAAAAAAGGGAAATACACGTACAAGCTAATTTGCGCCCAGTACACTAAAGATACATCAGATCTGGACAAAGTTGCCAGCTCCAGTTTACTCCTGCTAGGACAGAGATATTTTAAAACTTTATTTTATCTTCAGTGTGTTTCCAAGTCATTCGTCGTCACACAAGTCATCATCATCATCATCATAGAACTCATTTTAGTGAGGGCTTGAGAGGCTGAAATCCTCTCTCGCTAAAGCCCTGGACAGAAACCCTGCTGTATTGCGTAGTGCATGCATGTCACCATACAGGTTATCAACCGCCGGCTGTCTTTCCTCGCGCTTGTAGTATGTTGATAATGATTGTATTTGTATTTATGTCGTTATTGTTATAGCAGTACATTTAGTGGTAGTCTTGACTAGAATATCTTTTTAACGACCTCTCTGATGATGCTTACAAGGGCCAGAATTAACTATTTCGGGACAATATGCGAATTGGATTGCGCGGGACCAAGTCAGGATAGTACATGACCAAGTCAGGATAGTACATGACCAAGTCAGGATAGTACATGACCAAGTCAGGATAGTACATGACCAAGTCAGGATAGTACATGACCAAGTCAGGATAGTACATGACCAAGTCAGGATAGTACATGACCAAGTCAGGATAGTACATGACCAAGTCAGGATAGTACATGACCAAGTCAGGATAGTACATGACCAAGTCAGGATAGTACATGA
>JADKLZ010001483.1:9102126-9115598 GCA_021533235.1 Biomphalaria straminea
CAAACATTACAGTAAGTAGTTGATCTCATCTAAAAAGGTGTCCAATCTTTACAGTAAGTAGTTGATGTCATCTAAAAAGGTGTCCAATCATTACAGTAAGTAGTTGATCTCGACTAAAAAGGTGTCCAAACATACAAGTAAGTAGTTGATCTCATCTAAAAAGGGGTCCCACCTTCTTGATATCTTATTATGCACCTATTCTCAGTATACCCAAAGTCAGCGAGCCATGAGTTTTGAGAGATATGTTTGATGAGCCGACTGTTGAAGAAGTTGTTAATAAGCCAGTTGTTAGAGAACTAGTTACTTGTCAATCCTTTATCGCTTAATATAAGCTTTGTTCTTTTAAAAAGTTTTTGTATTTACTTGTTAGGATAAACCGTTTTATCGGCAATGATCAATGAGTTGTCAATAAATAAGTTGTCGTTGAACTATTTATCATGATCAGCTGTATAAGGTTAAAGAAGACATTTTTTTTGTTAGGTAATACAAATCCAGTAGCTACCTCTTGGGAAAGAAGTAACTTGCCACAATCTTAACCTCTTAAAAAAAAAATGCGCTGTCTCAGACACTTTGGAATATTTCATGATGCACAGGGGCGTAGCTTGGAATTTTTCATTGTTTTGGGACGGGGGGGGGGGGCTGACCTCTTTGTTGGACCATGCATTTTTCGAAATTTTTTTTTATATAAAGAACACTCAGTTGGGGGATTTTCAAATTCCCCCCCCTCCTTCCCCCACCCTAGCTAAGCCACTGATGGTATATCTTTCTTTTAACGCGTTGTCTTTCTTCCTTTATTTCCTTCTCTCTTTCTTCCTCTGCTATTCAAGCTGTGTTTATAATTTCCTCGTCTATTAGGTCTGGTCATTATTTGTTCAGGCCTTTTATCTCATATCCCATGTTTTTCTTCAGCGCCATGATGCGGTCAGTCAAGTTTGACCCAGAACTCGCCATCCAGAGCCCGTTGATCATTCTGGAAGGTAGCAACCACGACGTGTTCATCACCGGAAGTCTTCCATTTTCTCTCTACCAGCAGGACATCGAGGCGGAAGTGGCGAAGAGCGTCGCCATGGAAACGGCGGCCAATTTCACGGCGTTGTTCTTAGCTCACGTGCTGCAGGAACCGGAAGTTTTAGTGAAGGCTGCTGCAGCTGAATTTAAGAAAGCCTTTGAAGCCGCTCAAAATATGACAGCTGTAAATATTTAGTCTTTATTTCGCACTTTACAAGCATGCAATTATATAAAAATGTAACATCTTGAGAAGTGGTAGCCAGCCTTGTTAGGGATGGGGGGGGGGGTCACATTTTCTTTTCATGGAGTGGTATCACCTTAAAAACAAGAAAAATATAAATATACCTTTTTTTAAGAAAAAAAAAAGCTTATCTTAGTTGAGAAAGCCCTCATTTACTGATAAAACTCTCAATATAATACACTTTTTTTTCCTTTTTTATATCATACAAAATAATTAATTATTAATAATTATTGATTAATTAAATTTTGTAATTGATTCAGGCTTCGTTAGATGCGATAAACAATTATGTAAAGTTTCAACTTAATAAGACAATGTGTTGAAAATTTGTACCAGACAGACAGACAAGCAGACAGAAAGAGTAAATGTTAGCTAAATATTATCCTAAATAGACAAAACTTGTGTTCAAATGACAAAATTTCTTTTCACTTTGATTATACATCGTTCGAAAATGTCTGTAAGTGCCCATAGGGTCCTAGATTTGAGGCTTGCTGATCATGTGGACTTTGTTTTAAACATTATTTTACTCTTTATTGTTTCTTGTAGTGAGACAGCTAAAACTAGCAAACTAAGTCTGATTATAATAAAATGAAAACTAAAACATTTATTTTGATTTGCTCGTGCAAATCAACACATGGAGTTCTAACAAAGATCATCACTACTAAATGTGTGAGGGTGCGGCCTGTGGCTGGGTGCATAAGTGCTTGGCTTCCATACATGGGGTTTTGGGTTCAAATCTCGGTGAAGACTAGGATTTTTAATTTCGGGATTTTTAGGATGCCCCTGAGCTCACGCAGCTCTTTTGGGTTCCTGACTTTAGTTGGGGAAAGTAAAGGCGATTGGTTGTTGTGCTGGTCACATGACACCTTGATCGTTAACCGTTGACCGATAAACATCTGCCAACCGCATGGTCTGAAACGGTAACTTTATTTTTTACTTTTTTTTACTAAATATATGAGATCTAAGTTCTTTTTCCTTCTCATTTTACATATCGGAGAGTTCAGATAAGTAATCCTACATATGAGATGAACCTTGCAGTGGTTTCCAGATCAGGCAGTTCTTCGTATAGTTTTTTTTTTATAGGAGGGTGTCGGGATAGAGTTTTGTTTGGACTTTTTGACATAGTACGCAGGTACGATGGTCTTACTAAACGTAAGATAGTAAGATGAATGAAGCGATGTTTTGACTATTTGTATTTGTCAGTGTACTTTCAGTAGTGGGACTTTCCGATTCTGTCGGGGATTAGAGGATTTATTGCTTTTTCTAACTTTGTGCACATCTTATTCTTTCTTCATGATTAAAAAAATTTTTTTTTCTGCCTATCTTTTACAGCCATTAGAATTACTTCGTGAGGCCACCATCAATAACTTAAAATCTTATTGGGTCAAGTCTGCCCAGAAGTGGTTGTCTGGTTTAACTGGGAAGCAGTCGACACAGATAGAGGTACGTTTTAACCTAGACATTGTCTTTGAAAGAGTTGCGTGAAAGAGAAACAGATAATCGAATTAGCTACATCGATGGTTCTCAAACTCTTTTAACTTGGGAAATTCGTTACATATTTCAAACTTTTCACGGATCCCTAAGTGAACAAGCTACAAAAATGCATATAAAATTTGAAACATTTTGTTGAAAGAAGTGTTAATTGAGATTATAACTTTTTTTTGTTTAAAATAAAAATTTGAATTAATGAATGACTTGGATGAGGTTTATTAGATTTTATGATAGTATTTATGCCCGGCCTAACGAGCAAAAATTGTAAGTCGGTTTCTCTTATTTGTGATGAGGTTCATTACGGCAATGAATCCACGTTGTATCAAATAAGATAAAGGGAAACCAGATAACAATGACACATAATGCAAGGTATAAACATGAATATGTTTTTGTAACAAGATTTTGTGGTAGCTTTGTTTAAACATTGGTTTAAGCTCCTCGTTTGTCTTTGACTTTACAGTTACTTTTTATTGTATTTAAGGAGAATATAAAAAAAAATATACAAAGATTTGTCAACAGTCTCTCCATACCCCTCTTTTTTGTCACAAGTAATTCTTCTTCCTTCAATGCTTACAGAACCTCCATAGCACTCGAAAGCATCTTCCTTTCAAAGAAGATATTGATAAGAGTTGGTGAGAGTCGGCAGCCTTGTCTCACTGCAACTGTGGTTTCAAATCAGTCTCAAATCTTGTTGTTGAAGTATACTGCACTAGTGTTTCGCTGAAATTTGCTTTGAGTAACTTTTATTATGTTTTGAGTAAAACATTGTACTTTTTCATTCTCGCCCAGAGTGCCGCATGCAATGCCCTGTCAAAAGACTTCTTGAAATCAATAAAGACATGAAAAATATCCTCTAGATGTTGAAGGTATTTCTCACATAGTATCTCATCTCATCTCTCATCTCAGCCTGTTGTCCCTACTGGGGCATAGGCCACCAACCAGCTTTCTCCAGGCATCTCGGTTCTGGGCGAGTCTCTCCAACTGTCCCCATGTCTTGCCCATCTGCTTGGCTTCTGTTTCCAGATCGCGGCGCCATGTGTTCCTGGGCCGTCCTCTATTCCTCTTTCCTTGGGGGTTCCAGGTTAGGGCTTGCCTTGTTATGTTGGATGCCGGCTTGCGCAGGGTGTGACCTATCCATCTCCAGCGTCTCTGAAGGATATCTATTTCAATGGGCTGCTGTTTTGTTCTTAGCCACAGTTGCAGTTCCTCATTCGAGATCTTGTCTGGCCAGCGGATCATAAGAATCTTCCACAGGCAGGTGTTGATGAATACCTGGATTTTTTTGATGGTGGTGACGGTGGTTCTCCAGGTCTCTGCTCCATAAAGTAGTATCGGCTTAACAGTATCGGCTCGAGCAGCCTTCCATCAGCTGAAGAACACCTGGGGATCTAGGGAATTAAGCACCACCACCAAGATAAGGCTATTTAACACCATTGTTATTCTCACATAGTAGCTTGAGATATATTATTTCTTCTGTTGTATATGCAGACTATACATAAAGCTGGAAGTATTTCAGGCTATGTTTTAATATTATGATAATGCAAACAAGCTAAAATCCCCTAACATGCAAAGCTCAATGACAATGATAATTGTTTTTTTCACGATTGCCATCATTTAAAAGGATCCATCTTGACTAACAAAAGCATAACACTATCTATCTATATATTATTTCTCAAAAGACAAGTTCAAAAGTTCAAACAACAACAACAAGCAACAAGTAAATAGGGAAGATCCCATGGCGCAGCTGGCGGTGTTAATGAAAAGAAGTGCATCCCAATCCGCAATATTTTGTGAATGAAAGTGGTGTTTATATAATTCTTTTCTTCTCAATTTTTGTCATTATATTAAAAGTATTTCCAGATCATTGTGTCGTAAGACTATTGACACTAGAACAACAATACACAGATAGAGTATACTCTCAGGTTTCACTTTAGAAAGTACTTTAAATACGCACATTCGTTCATTAGACATGATTACGAAAGGTAACTCATCTCATGATCTCTCTATTCCTAGATCTAGATCTAGATCTAAAACTCGAATTCAACTCTAAGAATATAGAACTTCTCTTCGCAAATATAGTTTTATGCTTTAGCACATAAACATACTTACTTTTTAATTGTTCTGCAATCACTTCTAGAAATAGTTTCTACTCAGTTTGGTACCGTAACAATGACAACCGCACTTCCGTCAACTTGATCACCGCCTGTTAGAATAGGTCGTTGTTTGTACAAGAGGTTGCTGTTTGTAGAAGGAATTAATGTTCTCAGATCATTAACCTAATTCATATGAAGCAATCAACAGGCTTATTCTGTTCTGCCTTCCCTGTAGGTGGACAGCTACGTGGAGAAGTCTCAGGACGGCCTGCCGCCAACCATGATTTACGAGCATGGCGTCAACCACATCGTCACCTTTTCAGAAGTAATACGCTACGCAGACAAGGGCAAGGCAGAAGACGATGGTTCATTGCCCCAAGCCCCGGATGAGATTGCTGCAAAAATGCTTGGTCCGGAACGAATCCAGGCTGCGTTGAAAAACGCCACCAGAACCTATAACTACACGTGTAGGGATCTTAACTACGTAAGTTATAGTAACTGGCCACCAATGTTACTATTGTTGTATTTATACAACTTATATTTTTAAGCAGGTGGGACATCTATAAATAGAAAGCTAAAAAAAAAACGATTCACTCATAGATGAGTAATCCTTGATTTTTCTGAACCAAACTTTTTTGATGTACCTAAATAAAGTATTATTTCTATCTCATTGGAAGGAGAGTTCTGTCCAACCTTCTCTAGATCAGTAACAGACAGACAACAAAGACGCTGCCTCGGACCTTGGCTCAATAGATGTCAATTGTAGGCTATGTAACGTCATCTCTGTTAGAGTTCTCTAAATGTTATAATTTATCCTTTCGAACAGTGAGTGTAAGGTAACACCCGGGAATATTTTTATAGCTCAGTGTAGTTCATCACTATTGTGTTTTCCTTGTTTCAGATTTCTTAAAAATGTTTGGTAGACGGACCGTAGCCCTTATGGAATTAGCGTAACCTGCGTACAGCTACTTTTTAAAATAAGCATTGTCTTATTACTATTAACAATACTATGTCATGTTAGCGCTATTTCAGCTCAGCGCTATATGTTATACGATATTTTGAATGTTATCTGTAGAAGGCGATTAAATTTTCGTCGCAATTTATTCCTAGAAACGTTCACACATATTATACCTTCTCAGTATCTCCATCCTTGGTTTGTCCGGCTCTTGTCAATCTATTGATAATACATATCAACATTGTATAACGTTTGCCTCCCCCTAGAGCAGAATAAAATCTTTTACCGAAGACGATTACATTTCTAAAAATGAACCTCATTCACCAAACGTAAACAAACAACACTTAGCAACCTGGAGCTCTATTTCTTCTATATAATTTACGATCTAATGTTTAATTCATGTAGGCTGTCACATGACTTTTTTTTTTGTTTTTTATCTATGCAAACCACGTTTACACGCACATTGCAATTTTCATTAAATTCAGCCATAGAGTAAGGGAAATAACTACCGATATTTTAACTCTTTCTCTCCTAATCGACGATACCATCGTTGATATTGACCTCATGAAATTAAATTAATGTTTAATTTATTTGAACTCGACTTTGAATTATATAAAAAAAAAGCAAGCATTTCTCTTTAATTCTATACCAAATACAACAATTTCTGATAACAAACAACAAAGCTATTGAAGCCCAATCATAACAAGGATAGTGAAATAGTAATGAGCAAAATGAAGAATTCCTTCAAAATGGGGAAAATAAAATTACGGAGAGACAGAGTTAAAGCATTTTTTTTTAAAATAAAGTTTGCTTAATTTAAAAACAGACAAAAAGATTACCAATAAAGCCAAATTTTTCTATTTTGTTTCTTAAATCCAGGCATCGTTTATGACCGCCTACCACACAGCCACAGAGAGGGCGAGAATAAGATTTGACAGCTACCACAGGGGCGTCATCTTTGAACCCGACATTGTGACCAACTCAGAGGCGCTATGGGAGAGCACCCATCTCAAATTCACCGTCCACGCCTCCAAGCTGTACGTGACTAGCATCGCCTACAAGACTCCCATGGATGAGGAGCTTGGGGTGGAGTCTGGACTTTTTTTCTGCAAGCTTCTACCCCCTGATAGAGCCCTGGAATGGATATATGTTGATTCTATTTTAAGAGACATGTCTTTTTAAATAACTCTTAGGTTATATATAGCTTTAAATTAAATCAATTTATTTATTTATAACATGTTATGCCATTATTTGTTGTGTTCAAATGTCGGGAACTATTAGATATGTATACACTCTCCCTATTTTGATTTAAGAATAGATTATTAGCTCACTTCCTATTTATGGCACCTAGAATGACTGATTACTATTTTTATTATTCATAACTTTTTTCTATTTGTCATCAACATTAAATGAACGGGTCTAAGCTAGTATATCTACATTTTTTGGTCAGTAAATGTTTTAATGAACAAACATAATTTATACGGCTGGAGATGTTTAGCCATTATTGCTAATAAATGTATTTGCTTCTTTTTCCTTATGCGTTCACATTATCATGAGGGGAGGGTTTGGATAACTAGTCCTAGATCTCAGATAACTAGTCCTAGATCTCAGTTAAATAGTCCTAGATCTCTGATGAACTGCAGTGATTTCCAGATTAGGCAGCTCTCCATAGAATTCTTCTTCATTTTCATCATGCATTTTTGTCTTATATCTTTTTTTTTATTCCTGAATGAGTGCACTAGTCTACTCTTGTTCTGAAATTGAGTTCCTTTTGTTTTTAAAAACAAATGGAGTGATGAGCCAAAATGACACAATTTTCTTTACAACAAATTGAAAGAAAAAAATAAAATTTTCTTCTGATTATTTTATTTCCAATTCTAAAATGTCATTTCCATAAATAAATAAATAAATATAATATTTACCAAACAAGTTTAATGTGTACACTAGATGTCTTGGCTAATTTTCCGAATACTGAAGCTTCTTAAGTTTCAGTATTAATTTAGAAGGATTAAGCTAATTTGTCGAGTCTGCATTACAAGCATTCCAGAAAACTTCTCTCTCCATTTTAAGAACCAATGCCAAACTTGTGTTTTAAAAGTAAATTCGCATTTGTTTGATATGTTTCTATGATAGAACAGCAACATTCAACCTGTGGCAGTGTCTATTAAAAAGGCTTAGTGTACTGATTCAGACTAGATTCTGTCTGAATTAAAAGTGCACGACCAGTTTGTACACTTGACAGCGCTGCAGAATTTTTTTGTGCCCTTTTTTGTGCTTACGAGAATTTATAGAGTTCATCTCCTACAGAAAAGTGAACAGCGGGTTGATATTGACTGATTATAACACTTCTTATCTTAAAAATTACAGACATCCTCTTTTAACAAAAATAATTACGCCCAAAGCATATCCATGTGTCAGTCTAGTCAGGCATGTTAAATTTAGACTGAAACTCTTCTAATTCATAGGTTTTCCTGGCTGATTCAGGCAACCCATTCTAGGTCACTTTGAAAAAAGTGTGTGTAAAAAAAGTAAAGTGTCCCCCCTTCAGTCCTTCGAAAATGTAGCACTAGTAAAAGCTTGTGATTGCATAATTAATAAGAAATGTACCCCTCTCTTTGTGTCTTTCTAAATATTTTACTAGTTTGTATTTTTGTATATGTTGGTATGGTTTGGTGTTTTTATGTATAATTGCTATTTTATTTTTTAATCCACAAGAACTGATTTGAAGATGTCTGTTTTTTTTTTAATTTTATATATTTTAATTCAGTATTAGTATGTTTATAAAATATGTATTTATACAATGCAATGTTTTATGGGTTATATAAATTGACTGTGTGCATGGTTTGAAATTACATTATTTAATTTTAGCATCTACTTCCATTATTTCATGCTGAATTACGTAAGTGTTTGAATGTTATAATAGCATTTACAAGTTGAATATCTTGAGTTTATAACATTTTGGGTTTGAACTCAAAATCAAAGTGTATGTGCACTGAAGATTAGCTTTTCTCATGGTATAAATACATTTGAAATATTTTTATATATTGTTAATGTTTATAGTGCCACATTGTTTGTGTAATCTAAACACTGAATCAGAAATCCATTGCATACTAACATGTGTTTTGATATTTCAAATACATATTTGACTGATATTTATAAGATATTTTGTTGATAATTATACAAATTTCATATTTATCAGATAAAAGAATTCCTACCTATAGTTTATTATTTACATCACTTGATATATCATCTTTTAAGAATTGTTAAGATCAACTATTAGCTTTCTGATTTTGATATCGGCTGATTTATTTTAATGTAGCCCATATTTTGTCTTTAAATATTAATGTTTTAAACATAAAGTATTAAAACAATAACATCATAAAATGTATGCAACATGCTAGAAATAATTATGACATTGAAAGAGTATTTTTCATTCTGTATGTATAGAGTCCTAAAGCATTATTCATTGATAGATCTTAGCCTAGGTATTGCTTTGATCAATCAAATGTTTGACTCATCCAACTTAATATTAGAAAGGCTCAACCTATTATTGAGAGTTGTTTTAGTAGTTTGGTTACTCCTTCATTTTCTGTTACTCTGGAAATGGACAATATTTTTTGTTTGTTTTTGTTTATAGAGATTATATAGAGAGAATGATATACGTGAACATATACATCTTATGTGTTATGTTAAAATGTTGGTTTAACTCTTTCTCTCCGTAATTATTTACCACATTCTGATGGAATCATCGTCTGTTAGGAGAGAAAGAGTTAAAAAAATCAACCTCTTATATTTTACGTTTGATCTATCCAATTATTTAAATAGTGATCACTTTATAGTTTTATAAGATATTTATGTCACAAGTAGCCCATGTGTGAATGATCAGATAATGTTCATAATAAGCTTATAATATGTGCACAAATATAGCAAATAATTTTGTATGTTTGAATTGATGTACGTTAAATGTAGCTAAGTAACATCCCATTATATTTTGTAGATTTCAAGCATTAAAAATAAATATCCCGTTTTATCTGCCCCAAGTTGCTAAGCGTCTGGTTTCTATGACATCTTACCTCAGACTTAAGCTTTTGTATGATCGTTACCTGGCTCACTTGTCGAAATGTGTTGGCCACTAGGTCATTATTACCTTATAATCATATTAGATCAACATGTCACTTTTGCCATAAGGAAATAAAAAATTACCTGTATTAAACAAATATACGTAATTATATGTAAGCATCAGCGACATGAATCTATACATATTTATTAAAGCAGTGTCTCCCAGACCTTCTCCACAAAAAAACACTTAACAAAACACTCTGCACATTCAGAGAATATAGAGAATTATAATATATTAAACATGGTCCAATGAGTTTGAAGAGTATAACTCTGTACCGTGTATAAGTCATGATATTAATGAGCTGAATTCTAATAACTATTGTGGTGTCAGGTCTACTTCTAAACTCTGAGTATGTTTCAACATATGAAAATATTGCTTAACACAAATATGTTTTAAGAAACTAAAATGAAAGCAAGATAAACAAAAAACAAGCAGCTTGTTTTGAAATATTATGGTAATCTTTAAAAAAATAAAAACTTGACCAGAAATAGATTAATGGTTTAAATTTTATTGTCTCTTTGTTTAAAATTAGAGTCTTAATTTATCATTTCAAAGTTAGTTAAAGAATATATTTTGTTAAAAAGAATCTTTTTTGTTTCTGCATTTTTTTTTAGAGAATAATTCTCATGTCTGTCAACTAGTTTTAATCTAGTAGATCGTGGAACACCTAGTCAGGCCATGCAAAACACTTGGGTTCTGCAGAACACAGTTTGGGAAGCACTTCCTTTTAGTATACACTTATTTTCCCAGAGCCACACTTTGATGGAAATCAGAAACAATCTTGACGTTCTATATGCCTCTGTCTTTAAATCTTGTGGTCTACAGAGCATGTTTCTGTGGCCTATGGTTTACAAGGGTGTCATGTAGCCAGTACAATGACCTTTACTTTCACTCTACTAATGTCACGTAACCAAAGATCATGAAATAAAGCAACCACAGGTTTTACTAGGATTTGAACCAGGGACCCCCAGGTTCGCAAGCCAAGCACTTACCTCTCACCCTACGCATCTTCGAATGTGTTACTTAAGACATGATTCTGGTCAGTACTATGTAATTATAGTGTTCAGATATTTATTGTTTTAATTCTATTCAATGATTACATACATGCTGCATGTTATTAGCAATACATTAAACAATTTGTTCTAAATGAGATATTGGTGTTTGTTTTCCCTTTTATTTATAAGATTAACAAGCTTTAAAAAAAATTAATTAAATGAGAGTTACTGGGATGGGACCAAAATAAATTGAGATAAGTAAGAGAGAGAGAGAAAGAGAGAGAGAGATAGGTAGAGAGAGATTAAAATGGGAGGAGATTTTTTTTTTAATTCTTAATATTATTGCTTCAGTTAGAGTAAAACAAAATTTTGTGTAAGGGAAACAACTCTTGAATAAAAAAAACGAAATAATAAATGCTGTGTATTGACTCCCCTTAACCGTTTTTAAAGCGTAATTAAATAAAAAATAATAATAATACGAACAAATATGATATAAACAACTAATCGTGCTCGCAATTTGTATTCCCGCGTACTTTTTCAGGGTTGGCCTTAGATAATTATAAGCTATAATAATAAAATTGGAGGCCCCAAAGGAAATATAAAAAATAAAATTAAACAGTAAAAAGAAATTCTTGACATAAAATACACCCTAGTGACCTAGGTCCTAGTTTACTCTGACAATACCACTGGGTAAAAATTAGCTATTTTTTAATTAAAAAAATACAATAATATATAACAAAAATATATATGAAAAATTGAAGAGTTCCATAATAGTGCTCCACCAATAAGAGACCTATTGGATGACTTAGGGTCTATGCCAGGCATGTCTAACTCATTAAGGTGTACGGGCCACATTGAAAATTTATTATGACCAGAGGGGCCGCAGAAAAAAAATAGTTGCAAAACATCCTACTAGTTTTATGTAAATTAGAAATAATACAATAGAATACAATAAATAATGGCATGCCTGTCACTTAGCTAAATTTGTAGTACTATTGGTTAATTAAAAATTACTATGATTACACATTATTTTCTTTGTCCTGATGTTTGACATCTTTTCTGGATACCATTTTATTAATGTCAGGTTGAAGTTTGTTTGCCACTGACGCTTTCATCACAGATGACAAATTTTGATCAGATAATCCTCAACGGTGAGGTGTTTTTGTTGCTTTTATTATGGAAAAGAACTGATTTGCATTGGTTTGCAATGAAGTTTGACAAAACGTAGCTTGCTTTCACTGCAGACTCATCCTCGTTGTTCAGTTTAACAAATACTATTTTTCAATTCAAGTAGCTTGTCATCTCTTATTTTCCAGCTAAATATTTTTACATTATTTTTATAATTTTTAGTTGGTCAAGTGGGCCGCATACAAGGTGGTCGCGGCCCGCGTGCAGCCCCCGAACACCCAGTTTAACGTGCCTGGTCTATGCCATGATATATTGTTCGGATTTCCCCCCCCCATTTAGTCAGTGGGGTCTATATGTAGATGCATTTTCATTTTCATTTACACTTGTCCACACAGTTCTTCGTTTGGGTGATAACGAAAAATAATTTCTGAAAATGCTTTATAGGATCTTTGACTTGTGTCGCAGTGATGATGGGCTGACGCTGATTGATATACAAAGCTCTTTATTTGTCTCGGTCAGAAGTTATACATCTTAACAACCCTTTCAGTATTCCTTATCTTGACCTTTGAAAGATGAATCTTGGTGGACGAATCACAAAACCTAAATATGTTCTCCATCCATTAGATTAATTTTTTTTTTAGTTATAAATAAAATATAATTAACCTTAAAAATAGAAGGCCCTAATATTCAATAACAAAAAAAATTCAAAGGATTGGAGAAAAAGTCTTGATAATGAGTTTACATTTTGAGCGTTACGAGGTATATTGATATACTTTTTTTTAGAACAGTTAAAAAATTAGCGATTGGTTATTGACAACATGAAATTAATAAATAAATGACTTTTTTTTTTCAAGACCATTGTTACAGAGCTATTGTTTGTGTGTAACCACAAGACAGCCTAGGTTTAAATTAGAGTTTAACTTGTCCTAGATGGGTAGCCAACCCTCCTCCCCAATGCTTACTGGTTTGGGTGGCAGCAGCTCGCCTTAGACCCCTTTGTCTCAGTGCTAACAGTTTCGCCGGGCTCAATATTTGAACCACACGTGAAGGCCAGGAGTTGGACTTGTTGTCAGAGACTATTTGAGACGCATACCATAGCAAACATTGTATAGTTGCACTTAAAAGCATGACGACTTCCGGTGATACCAACCTTGCGGAAGCACTGTAGAGAATTATTAGTTCAACTAATACCATTTTATGGATGTTGTGATTGGAACAACACTTACTTAAATCAAAGTTCTGAAAACTCTGTAGTTCATGTAGACTATAGAACAGCTTCATCGGGATATATTATAAGAAATCGTAGGTCATCAATGACTGAGTAGTGTCCCAATCACACTAAATAAGAAATGGTAGTACTAGAAAAATGTTTTTAAACGAACCGTAGTATGTAATAGTCAGGGGCGTAGTAACCATGGCGCGTAGAGGTCAATACGCCCGGTCC
>JADKLZ010001483.1:9124419-9137443 GCA_021533235.1 Biomphalaria straminea
TCGTAATAATACAGATAACTACAGGCATCAACCCAGTGGCGTAGCTACCAATTTGCGGGTGGTGCGGGCCGCACAGGGCACCAAGTGGAGAGGGGCACCAAAATTCCCCCAGTGTGTATTAATTTCCTATTTCCCTGAGCTTTTCGGTAAAAAACGACTTATTGTATGGACACGAACAAACATAAACTACTGTATTTTGAACATGAACTAAAGATTTAGAAACTAGTCATGTCGCTATTTTGTTTCATATCTGTAACTATACAATATAAGCTATAGAACAGTTTGAATCTAATTTACAGTATAAACAATATAGAAAGCAGGATAATAAACTCTACACTGAACGACATTGGAGATTGACCTGATGTCATCACAGATAATATTCGCATTCACCTCAGAGATGTGTATAGACATCAAGAATCATCAAAAGGAAAAGCTAGAAAGCTTTCAAAGGCTTGATTTTTCAGGCAAATGTCAAACGGCGAGATATTTCTTAGAACGTGGATGTGTTATTTGACAAAAAAAAAAGAATCACTATTTTGCTTATCCTGCATACTCTTCTCAACAAAATCAAGTACCAAATCTTCATTTAAATCCAAAGATGGATTCAATGAGTGGTGGAGGTTATCCCCAAAAAATAGAAAAACATGAGATCTGCAGAGCTCACATTCGATCATCGCTTGCTTGGAGAAAACTTGAAGTTAGCCTGAGAGTAGGGAACAGTATTGACAACAAGGCCCTAGATTTCATTATACAAGAGACGAAAACTATCTGAATAGAATCTTGGACATCATTCGTTTTCTCTCAATGCAAATCTGGCACTTCGTGGGCATCGCGAGCAAGCTGAAAAGGTGTTGGAAGGGCAAAATCAAGACAACTTTTTGAAGTTAGTCAAATTAATATCAAAGTACGATCCACTCTTGAAGGATCATGTGCTTCGAACTAAGTTTTGTTCCAGACCGAATACATTCATGTCTCCACAAATACAAAATGAATTTATTACAATATTGGGGGATCACGTTAAAAAATAAATCATACAGCAAGTAAAACAAGCCGAATATTTAACTATTTTTTTTGACAGTACACCTGACATCTCAAAGCTGGATCAAACTTCCAAAATGTTTCGGTAAGTTGTCATGGATAATGATGGGGCGCAGGTTCGTGAGTCTTTTATTGACTTAATCGATACAAAGGACAAGCATGCTGCTGGAATTGCTGAGATGATTAGAGAAACGGCGTTCGGATGGCTTAGACATAATGGACTGTAGGTAGCGACATTGATAAAAACGAATTTTTGCTGGAGCGAAAGAGGCTCCAACGGTTTGTCACTGTTTCATCAGAAGCCTCCGAACTTCCAAAACAAGGACCCGTTGAGCTCTTGAATTTAAAAAGAAATCAGCTAGATGATTCAGTCCCGAATATCGTCATCATGATTCGAATATTTTTGACTTTTGCGGTAAGCGTCGCTACATGCGAGTAAAGTTTTTTCAAACTTAAACTGATCAAGAATTACTTGCGATCAACGATGACAAATTTACGACTCACTAATTTGGCCATTTCGTCCATTGAACAAGAGCTGGTGGGAAAATTGATTTCGATAAAATTATTGATACTTTTGACAGCAAGAAAGCGCGTAAAATTCACTTGCAGTATGTTTATGTAAAAGTAATTTTTTTTGAATTAACAATATTTGATTAATGAATGCATATTATTTTGAACAAAAAAGTAAGATTTTGCAATGTTATTATTTAGTTAGTTTTTTTTAGGGGGGGCATCAAGATGAGGTACCGCACCAGGCCTCATATACTCTAGCTACGCCACTGCATCAACCTTTCAACAAAAAACTACAGGCATCAACCTTTCAACAAAAAACTACAGGCATAAACTTTTCAACAAATAACTACAGGCATCAACCTTTCAACAAATAACTACAGGCAAACACATTTCAACAAATAACCCTAGGCACAAACTTTCAACAAATAACTTGTTATCAACCTTTCGACTAATAACTACAAGCATAAACATTATATAAATTACTAAAGGCAGCAACCTTTCAACAAATAACTAAAGCCATCAACCTTTCAACAAATAACTACAGCCATCTACCTTTCAACAAATAATTACAGACAAAAACCTTTCAGCAAATAACTACAGACATAAACCTTTCAGCAAATAACTACAGACATAAACCTTTCAGCAAATAACTACATAACATAACACAAGGTATAACATTCAGCCAGCAACATACAAAATAAAACTAGCCAAAAAATAACAAAACACAAGCATGTTGTTATGTTTTCCTCAGAGAAGATACTTTAATGTTTCGCAAAGTTTAATAATGAAATCAACTACAAAGTATAATGATCTACTTAATTTTTCTCTGAACAGTTGGGTCATTCAGGTCATTCAGAAAAATAAAATACCACAAAAAGAATGTAACAAATATATAAATTAAATGACGTAACGCAGTAGGCCAACTATTCAGTGATATTTCGTTTTGAGGCTAGAAGCCTCATTAATTTCATCCTTATGAGGCTTCACAGCATGTCATCATGGACATTGATTTGGGTCTTGTCTTCAGCATAACAGCAATGAGTGATCCCAAACTTCTACACAAACCCAGGTGTGAAAAGTTGAAATCCTTGAGTGTTATTTTTAGGTGAAGCTTGACAACTTTGTTCATCTGAGATGGTAACGTGGCTGGATTGGCTGCAGTTGTTTTCTTTTAAGGATGGTGTTATCTCGGAGTTGGCATATGATTCAAAATTATATAAGATGTTATTGAGGAAAGAGCGAGAATAAAGTTGCCAGGCGACACCGCCGTAATAACTCTCAAAAATCAACTTGAAAAATTCAGTGGCAAAATCAGCAGAGACCACAAGTCGATTGAAATACACTGAAATAGTGATCACTTCGTTGTCCCGTATTGCACATAAGTCTATCCCACGAGCTCTCCTCTAAAGAAACAACAAAAACACGTACAGCTCTAGGAAAGGGCAAAAAAAAAGTAGAAAATAAATTGACAGGTTAAAAATCAAAGGAAATTATATGTTTTCATATTTACACAAAGAAACGAAACAAATATTTCCTTGTTTTTAAACTGTTGAATATTAAAAAGAAAAACTGAACATTGCAGGATCTTACAAGGGTTACATCATAAATGATACACTCAACAGAGTATCACGTATTCTACAAAATTTAGCAGCTAATTAGTTGTTTTTTTTAATTTATTTATTACAATCATAACTCTATATGTTGATATGCATTAAATATATCATCAGAGTTGGGTATGAAAATGTGGATACAAGCTAGACCCGATACATTCACTTAAGAATTAAGAAGCCAGGCAATAGTATGTACATTTTCATCGCGCAAGATTTCATTTTGGGATGTAATGAGTACAAAGTTCTCCTTTGGTAATTTTCTTTTTCTGCGGAAAGAATCCTACTTTTGACATTTCCAAGTCATGGATGTTCTCTGAGAGTTTGGTGTTTGTTTCAAAGTCTATTTAGTGTTCTTCTAGTCCAGATCTTAAAGTTTTGAGAGTTCTAACACAAAATTCTGTCCGATGTCAAGAAAAAAAAATCAAAATCAATCCACCCTGAAAATAAATAAATAAAAAAATAATAATAAAAAAAAATATTTTTCAATAGGATAAAGATTACGTTTTGAAACTACAGCTTATCTAAGTGGACATAACTGTCGATTACTGACATTATCTGAAGATTACAGGGTTTAGAACCGTTGTATTGGTATAAAGCAAAATTATTTAATTAATACTAAATGGTTAACAAACTGGATATTTCGTGTATTGTTATCAACTACAAATAATGATACAACATTTCAACTTGATCCGAGAATGGAAAGTAAGAAAAAAAAATGAAAAAAAAAAACTTGTTAAAAAGTATTATTTCTGCCTGAATTGTATTTTGTTCAGTGTAGTATTTTTTTACGTTTCTTAAAAAGAAATCGACATTGTATCATTTAGCAAATAATTTTAAAAAATTACCAACAATAACATATTGTTTTCGTATACATCCAAACAAGTGCTATAATAGAAGCAGGTATGTATAGTCGGGAGCACGTTATCCTGCCTCAACGTGGCGCTCCCGTGGAAACGGCTCACAAGAGGAAGTGGCTAGGCGAAAGGGTAACAAATATGATTTCCGTGGGAGTGCCCATGGGCGGACGAGAGTCTTGCCCCTTCACGGTGCGGATTTGTAAGAAAGCTCCCACAAACCAGTCACAAATCCATGCGCTGTTCCTCAAGGGACCGTCTCATCAATGGCGGATTCCGCACAGTTAGCTTGGTACAACGAACGTAGATGGTGGAGGCCCCCGGTGCCACCGAGTGGTATTGGAAACAGCAATGCCCTATAAGCATTGACTCGGGTCGCTCCCAGACAGACCTGTGGTCCGCAGGTTTTTTTTTTTTTACTGTTTGTGTTTGTTCTCGGACGGATGCAGACAGGTTTTTTTTTCAAACTTAGAGCTCGAAGAGCCTTCGGCTCAGCTCTTAGACTATTTACACGGTATGTATAGTTAATTACACGACTATGTGGTGTGGGTCTGATTGCTTTGTATAAAAGTAAAGTTCCCTTTCAGACATTGCGATCTGTAGGACATATGGTGTAAAGTTCATGTATTTCTATTGCCTACGGTTAACGAGGGTGTCATGTAGCCAGCACAATGACCAACCGCCTTAGCTTTTCCCCAACTAATTACACTTTGTAGGAATAACCAAAAAAGTTGTCTAACTTCAATTTAAAAATTAAAAACTATATCTTTAGCAATGCAGACAACTGCACTCCTGGCAAGTGTCACTCACCTAATGACATTAAGGACAAAATTCGAACGTCTACTCTGCAGTCTCGGCTCCTGGGGATTGTGATACGGTCTTGCTCACTCTCTTGAGTTCAGGGGGTGGGGGCTCCTTGGCAAGGTCCTCGAAAAGCACCATCCTCTCCTTGTAAGATCGGTGGTCAGTGTGTCTTTCGTACTTACTGCAGAGTTGAATCTTAGGCTGTTGAAATACAGAATTGAATTATTTGATTGTTTGTGGTCACTTTAAATATTTCTAAAATAGGATTCAATGAACAGGTGTTTCCAAACAGATACTTCAAAGCTCAATACATAACGAGGAAATAGAAAAAGTCTTAACTAGCAAATAAAGTAAATATTGATTCGTTTGGGTGGTTGAATTCCTTATCCATACAGTTGAAATACTGATTAGTATAAGACGTACAGATTATATGGGATGTCTTCACATTTCAGACGATAGAAAGCTAAGACCTATCTTATAATATCTTATAATAAGAAAATGCACATAAGTTGACAAGATGGTATAGGGAATGTTGTGAATTATGCCAACACATACATGAATGTAAAGAAAATGTGAAAATTAACATTCAAAAAAATGCTTTGTTTAAGGCTTTATATAGTTGTTTTTTTTTTATTGCTTTTACATAGTGCATTGTTCACGCTCAGCGCACTTTGGTCAAATTTCTCTTGTAGACCACTTGGAGAAGGATGCATCTGGAAGAAGGTATCTGATTTTTTTAGGCGCTCAGTCTGAGTCGGGATTCGAACTTCATTCCCTCTTTTTAGTGGCCAATCCGTAGCCAAGTGGTTTTTGCCTCTCTGCCACACATCTCATTTTTTGAACCACCTTTAGTAATATTCTGTTTCAAGTTTTGGTAAACTTCGAATCTTGGCATTGGACAATTTGGTTTTAAAATTAACTTCAAATAAAAGTGATTGTGTTTCATTAGTTAGAAAAATGACAAGAACTATTACGCTAGCACTACTTCGATTAATACATGTATCACAGAATCTACACATTATAGAGAGAGATACAGTAACTTACGGGAGCACTTGTGAACTTGTCGGCCAGACGGTCAAATCTATTGGGGATGAAAAAAAACAACAAGATATGACTTAAATGACTAACAAGTCTAGGTCAATGACTTTCTGTTTCTCAAGAATAAAGAAAATAAAACGTGGTGCTAAAAGTAGAAAAGACTTACGATTCATCCACTTGGACTGTGGTGACGCCACGTTTGGCTTTTCCTTTGTTCATTTGCCTGGCACGCTCAGCCAGCTCGATCATCTGGTGTAAAGAAAAAGAAATATTTGTTAGTATATAGCACTTTGTCTTTGCGCTCTCGTTTCATACGTTCTCTCCATTTCTTGACTGTATGGTGGCATGCACATCACATCGGAGAAGGGTTTCTGTCCAGGGCTTTTGTAACAGACCTTTGGAACGTCTCAGACCCTCACTCTTATTGATGATGGTGATGATATGTTAAATATTTACAAAAAAAAAATCACCCGTGTACTCTCTAGTTACATTTCAGTGGAAGACCAATACACGGGCATTAAAAACATTTAATTGTGGATGCGAAGACATGGAGGCCAATACGAGGAAAGCTCAAGCAGGGACGTCCTCCTATTACTTGGTGCCACACCTGCATGGAGGACCTCAGAACAGTAGATACCAGGTGGGAGGAGGCTTCAGACAATGCCAATGATAATTCTTTATGGAGACAGCTTGCCGCCCAATGCGCCGAACGGAGCGGGAGGACCTAAGTATAACCCTAAAGTGAGTCTCACATTCTAACTTGCAGATAGTGGATTTTGAAGTTATTATTTAAAACATTATGTTGCGAGGACTCACATCGTACTGCTGTCTCTTGAAGCGTTGTTCCAGGTCGTACTTGTCTCCCTCCAGACGCTTGATGTGGTCATTGAGCTCTTTGGCTTTTTCAATCAGCTTATCAGAGGCCAGACCTGTTAGAGAAAATTTGAATTGGCTGAATAGACTCTGATATAACCACAAGTAAGACAGACAGAGACAGGCAGAGACAGACATCAAAGACGGAGACAAAATGAATTATGTTAATTATAGATTGAAAGTGAGTTAAAGTATTTTGTTTATATGTTAGACATCTTAATATTTCACAAGTTATCCTACATATGTATACGTTGAAATTGGTAATTGTATATATTGTAAAAAAAACAACTGATCTATAATTTAGTAAATTTACTAATAGATAAACAAAACCTAATTTAATACTAAGAAAGTCACGGAGATAGAAACACACATTTCTTATTCTATATGCTAGGACATATTCGTACAAGTGCTCCTTCTTCCCTATTGCCATTAGAGAATCGAATGGGTTGCCTGATAATGAAAACCAATGACTTAGCAAACTAGATTGGCACATAAAATGCGTAGGACGTCATTATCTTCTTTTTTTTTTCTTTGTAGTAACGTCTATAAGATAAGAGAAATAATATATTTTTCTTCTTTAAAAAATTGTGTTCAAGTTGGACTAGCTGGGTTACAACCCAACAACGATTGTGTAATCAAGTGCTAACATTGGATCCGTAAGGTAATGGACGTCTACCTATATCAAATAGCTTCTGACAACCAACTTCTGGCCTTCACGTGTGGCTAAGATATCTGTCACGGCGGAACTGTTATCAAAAAACAGAAAAAGGGACGCCTAAGCCAGTTCGCTTCACGAAGGAGAGACTCTTCAGCTTTGGCTGGCTACCAAGAATCTCGGAATCCAACCCCCTGTTACCTTGCGGATTGCCCAAACATGGGAGAAAGGCTACCACAAGTGAAGAAGGCGACTTAAAGGAAGCATCTATTAGCACTAAAAGAACTATTGGTAATTCAAGCTGTCCTACTCACCATCGATGACCAGTGGTTGAATACGTTGAGCAAGAATAGCCCGTTTCTCTTCCTCCAGTTGCTCCTTGGATTTTTGCAACTCTTCCTTGGTCATGATCGTGTCCAGCTGTGGTCACGAAAAAAAAAAGGTCTTTATAGATATGCTCTTAAGATAATTTTAGATGTGGTCAACAAGTACCATTAAACGTTTCCATTAAACTTTGCCTTAATCACCCGGTCACCTATTTCTGAATGGTAGAGCAACTTTCATCCCATAGGTCAAAAAAAGTAAAGACATGAAGAGTGAAGAGTAATCGATCACCAGAGACAAAGAAAAGAGAACAATGACACACAGAGAGCACCAAGAACGCTAATGAATTAGCTTCAAAACGAACAGAAAATCTTAAAGAGTTAGATCTGTTAGAAGCGCAAAGAAAAACAAAAAGACACTAAAATGATAAATAAAAACAACAAAAGAATAAAACACTGTGTAAGAGAGACCAATCGTTATAGGCCTGAACACTGACCAGAAACGTCATAGCATGTAGGCAGTTTAGACCAATAGCGCGTTACTGCGCCGTACAGACATGTGACGTGGCAACAAGCCATTGGTCTAAACTTCCCACAGGCTGTGATGTTGAAGTGCAATTTTCAGGCCTTCTATGACGATAGGGCTCCGAGTAAGTCAGAAATGAAGATCGAAGTAAAGATAGTTGACAAACGTAAAGTTGTGTGTAAAGGAACGGAGTGTTTGTGTAAAGCGTTAAGCCAAGAACTGGGCAGCGAAGTGTTCAAGAAGACATGAAGATGATCTTTAATGTAATGTAAAGAATGTTTACAGCTTACTGTCCTGGTTTAAAGTTCCCCTTTCAGACGCGACAGATGATGTAAAGGTCATCTGTTTCTGTGGCCTGTGGTTAACTAGGGTGTCATATGGCCAGCACAACGACCAACAGTCTTTACTTTTTGCCAACAAATGTTGGGTATTTATTAGAGCTGGTTGGACTCAGAGGTGCTCTAAAGATCTAAATATTAAAAATCCTAGTCTTTATCAGGATTCGAACCCGGCACCACTGCTTTACCGCTCATCCACAGCTCCTCTAACTGTCCTGATGTGCCTTCATGTTTACCGCTCATCCACAGCTTCTCTAACTGTCCTGATGTGCCTTCATGTTTACCGCTCATCCACAGCTCCTCTAACTGTCCTGATGTGCCTTCATATTTACCGCTCATCCACAGCTCCTCTAACTGTTCATGTTTTATATAATTGTAGATGTGTTTAATGAAAGTAGATTTATTTTAGGATTAGTATATATATTTAATGATTGTATATATTTTCGTTTCTTATTTATGTCCTTGTGTTTTATGATTGCAGGTGTGTTGTTTTGAATATATGTGTATCTTATGATAACAGATCTATTTTGATGTGTTGATTTACTTAGGGTTTATTTCCAAATCTCTTCAAAACGACTAAATAGGTGCAGAGTAGTTAAGCAAATGAATTTATATCGGCTGAAAGAAAGAAAGTGAAAGAAAGAGAGAGTGAAAGAGAGAGAGACAGAGAGAGAGAGCCAGATAGTTGGAGAAAGAAAGAGAGAAGAACAGAAAGAATTCAGAATTACGTCTACAGTAAATACTTGGAAGATTTAGACTCGTGGTATCAACAAACTATAGGAGTGCCGAAACCAGTTGCAAGAAAGTCTTCGAAATGTGAACAGAGAAAGTGACAGCTGCTACAAGAAATTTTGCTAACTGGTGCTCAAATTGTAGAAAAGAATGTTGATATTTGAACATAATATTTCTCAAACTAAAAAATATTCAAATTTTAAAAAAGGCAAGTTAAAAAAGTTATTGCAAATCATTTATTATAAATTTCTAAACTACATTAAAAAAGAAAGCAATTTAGCAGCTATTGAAACGAAATTATACTTAGTAAATTATTTGGTTATCCATTTTACTTTATTAATTATCAAATTAACATTACAGCAATATCTTTGTAAAGTTAATTACATTATTAAAACAAACATAGGTAGAGATCGATTTATCATTAGATTGTCTACTGTAAGTTATTGCTAACCAATTAGAGACAAGCAAAGGTTAATATTCTGTCTTCTAGATGTCCTGCCGGCGATAGTTAAATTAATCTATGGATATATGTTAGGTTTAGCAAGACTTAGTTCCATGCAAACTGAAGATATACATGTGTATGTTTGTTATTTATATCTATATTTGATGATTCGTCTCATGCCAACATGCAAAGAATGTTACTAAAGGGAGGTTAAAGTTAAGAAAAAAAAAAGGATACTCTGACTTTGAGTCGACAAGAATTCGACCAAAGGGAAGTAATGATCAATAAATGGCTTGAAAGTTTGACATTCATTCTGTCATAGTATTATAGTGAGGAAAGGGAAATAAACCAGAAATTAATATTAACATTGTATAAAATCTTGAAAAATTTAACTAATGTTCTGCAATAACATTGAAATCGATCAAGAGAGCGTTAGGAAACATTCGATATAATTGCTATAAATTCCTTTATGAAAATTTAAATAAAATGTACATTCAGACTTTAAATGTTCTCTTATCATTTAAAGCAGGACTTCTCAGCCTGTGGATTGCGACCCTGTTGGGGGCCGATTCTTAATTTGCCAGGGGTCACCAAAAACTATAGAAAAAATGAATTGTTTTTGTCTATTCTTCTATTGCTGTGTGTATATGCGTAAGGGGGGGGGTCCGCTGCAGAGTGGGGTCTTGTAAAAAGGGGTCGCCGAGCTTAAATGGTTGAGAATCGTTGCCTTAAAGCATGCTCAGAGCGATCTGGTCCAAACTTATCATCGCAACCAGTAGGGGGAGGGAATGCTTTTTTTCGTGCTGCCTTTAGGTAACTCCATATGACATTTCTGCTGGAGTCAAGTATTGAACCTCTAGCCCCTTTGATAAGTCCAAGCGTACTTAACTTCTTGGCCACACATGCTACTTGCCAGTTATTGTAGACGATTTGAACTATATGTTTATATTTGCCGACTTTAAGAGATTCACACTTTACACAAGAAACAAAGAGATAGTCTACTCCTCTATAGGATATGCATATCATATTCATTGTTGGGTCAAAGGACATATAATATAGGTTTACTTAAAGAATTAATTAAAAAAAAAAACTAAAAATAGCCTACTGTAAAAAAAAAATCCACACGAGAAATATAATTAAAAAAAAAATGCTATTCTGTGAGGTCTGAACTAAAATGCAGATCGCACTTGAAAGAGAAGCTCAGTTATACCGAGTTGTTGTTTCTTTAAGTCATGATAAATTTTAAAGAAATTTCAATATTGGACGCTTTAATTTTAGACGCCAAAACGGTTCATACTGTATTTACAGTAACAAAATATTGATAATAATATAATATTCATAATAAAAATTAAATAAATGACAAAATGTTTAGATCATCTCTATTTCCTTTTATAAAAAAGACATTAAAATTATAAGTGTAATTAATAGAGTGTTTCCTGGATTGACGAATTTAAAATAAAATAATCCTGAGTCACAATCCTGAAAATTTGATCAAAGTTGCTTAATATTATTTTGAATTGATCTATAGTTATCGGAAAAGATATTTAACAGCTATGCAGTATGTTTTATTATTATTATTATTATTAATATAAAAATATAGATCTAAACTACACTTATAGACCACAAACATTTTCTCCCTTAAAAAAAAATAAGAAAAAATAAACTGAAAAGGTATAATATCCAGAAATATATGGATGTGCATACAAAATTGTTAATTAAAAAAACAAAACAAATAATGAGATCATTATAAGGATTCAAATGATAATCAGTCCAATAAATAAACGATTCAGACATGGTATTAAACAAGCAACCGTAAGACCACTAGTATTTACCTCGGGTCCGCCCTAGAGAGAAACAATCATTAGTCGAATCATTAGTTATGAAATAGTCATTGTTCATCTTTTATGCACACTTTCAAAAGAAATATATATAATTAATTGCAAACATAGTGGAGATCACACAGTAATAAATCATAGTTGTATGCTATGAAAAAAAAAATAGGGGTGATCATCTTTACAAACATGGGTATGTATCAGAAATCATTTTGGACCTTCTTAAACGCAGATGACTCTGTCTCCCTGGGGCCATGATTAGCAACAATCAATGGAGAAAACAATTAACAAATTTTACGGTGATTGTAACATAATCACAAAATCAAATATTCATTTCTTTTGTGCCTCAACAGTCAATAACAAAATCGGTCAGTTACGTTCTAACTATAAATTACTTTATATTAATTCTTTGTCTTTTTCGTTTTATGACGAAGGCCTCGAGGCCTGCATGTATTTTTAGGAATACAGAATTATACGCAATCATATTTTTGTACTTTGTGTTTGTCTTCTGGTAAAAATAATCTGTCTTTTTAATTTCTTTTTACATAGATATGTAATATTGAACTATTTCGTTATTATTAAATTTCATGTGGTATAATGTGGGATTAACTCATTTTATACCCCCCCACACACACACACACACACTATTTACTAGATCGTAGTCTATGAGATCCATTTTAATCTATTTGGGTGTTTTATTGCCCTATTCAGTGCTGTTTAATCTAAGTGCATAATGTCGATAGGCTAGATATGGTCCATTGGTAGGATCTATTCCTAAGGGAAAGAATTCATGCTAGCAAACTAAAGCACCTTTTCAGAGTCGCTCTTCTTTGAAATTTTGAAGTTGCGTCCCTTTGGTTTCAACCTCTCTTCAGCTTCTCTCTTCTTCCTCTCGCGTTCATCCTTGACCTTGTTCTCTTCCTCCTGTTTCTTCCTTCTTCTCTCCTCCTTAAAATCGACGAAACGAAAAATAAAAGTTTATTTCTACTGTTTTGTTTCGTAATGATGATCAGGGATTATGTAAATGTTTTTATCTAGATGACGATTGGACTGATTGTATTTCGTTGTATTTTGCCTAAATTATTGACCGTAGAAGCTGATATCATACTGACCATAAATGACGAAATTTAAAAACATGGTTTGATTATGTGTTCATTGGGCCATCAATCATCTGCAGTTCTAAACTATAATGGACGGCACGGCATACAAATAAATGTTTCTTTTTTTATAAATAAAAAAATGTAACTTTTGTGAGAATAGATAAAATAATTACTTCTTCAGCCTTCCTTCTGGCGTCTTCTTGAGCTCTGAGCTCAGTCAACCTTTTCTCTTCCTCAACCCTTTCTTTCTGACGCTGGATCTGTGAGTCACACAAACAGAATTAATATAATACATAGTTATAAAATGAAACCCATGTATAAAATAGTTTCACGCATCAAGATAGAT
>JADKLZ010001483.1:9149963-9166684 GCA_021533235.1 Biomphalaria straminea
AACAAAAATAATAATAATAATAAGAAGAAGAAGAAGAAGAAGAAGAACAAGAAAACTTTGTCAAATCAGAGCCTATTCTCTGTTATGGTAACTAGTTGTCATCGTAGAGAAAATGTTTTATAATCAAAGAAGCAATCAATTCTTATTAAGTTTCTAGATAAAAAATATTTAAATTAATAAACGTCCATATAATAATCGAAGATATGCAGAATTTTGTCTTCTATGAACGAGGGGATGGCTTATGTCTTCTATTGCATTTTTGCCAATATTGTTTTAGTTTTATTTTCTATCCTTTGTTGCTACTAGACTCCCATTTACATTGCAGCTTGAATAACACATACTCTTGGTTCAGTTATGACAAAAGATAAGATGGTTGGTTAATAACCTAGACAGAATTGAGGCAATAACAATAAAGACTTTTCTAACAATACTTCTGCATTTGTTTTTATTTAGGGCGACTTAACTGACGATCTCTTGTTAGGTGAGAGTTATCTACCTTATGCCTCAAAGCTTGTACCTAAAAAGTTTTTAATTTTTGATACCAACGTTTTTATTTTAACGAGTTCTTTAAAGGCAGCTAAACATAAAGGACAGAAATATGATATTGATAATAATATTGCTATATATTTTATTGCCCAAAAGTGCACATGTAGCTTATTCTCCTAAACATATCTAACGTCGTAAGGGCAGACATAAATACAAATCATATCATCTCAAGCCAAATAGCCACACTCTGTAAGGTGTCAGGAAAACAGGCATTCTAAACCTTGTACATCTTTTTACGTCACGTGACTTGTTCGGCCTGTTCTCTGAAGGATAGATTTTAACCCAAAGGTCATGTCTCACTATGTTTCAAAATGGATCCTGTAATAATGTGTTTTTCTCATTTAATGACAAAATAAACACTTAATATAAAATACGTAAAATGTAAACCAGTGATTCCCAAAGTGGTCCATATGGACCCCCAGGGGCCCACGAGGACTTCCAGGGGGGTCCACGAAAGTGAAAAAAGAATTGGGGGTCCACGACATCCAAATGGGGGTCCACGAGAGTGGATCTCATTTAAGGTGGAATCGAGTTTAATATAAATCTCACATTAATTGAATCACCTATTATATCATAAACATACATTATTTATACTTTATTATAGCTAGACCATAAATATTTAATGTATTATTGGAATGAAAAACATATTTAAATTTTAATACCTCATTTAAATAGCTCAATTTCGGTCTAGAGATAACTAATATTTAACATGGCTGAATCTAAATACAAAATACACGGTGGTGTTAATTTAATTTTTTTTTTCTTTTCTCGTCAAACGTATATTGCCTATGTGTCTTTTATTTAACATTTTATGTAATGATACCATGAAACCACCTAAGCTGGAGGATCGTTGGAGACAAAGCCACCCTGATAAGATTTGATATGTCATGAAGCATTTTTTGGGCACATGTTCATTTATGGATAAAGAAATTCTCGACAAAATTTCGTTTTGTGAAAACTGATAATTGACAATAAAGTCGAACACATTTGATGTTTTGAAGGAATCGTTCGAAGAAAAAGCTAACCCTGTAACTATTATATCAGTAGCAACAAATGGAGCAGTAATAGATATTGATTGCAAGAATATCTTCAATTTGTTATAAACGCAGTTATGAGAAACTAAATACGAATTACTTGCTCAAATGTGAAGAGAAAATGACAAGAACATTCATCAGTTGAATCACAAAGCACCAGGAGAGGACCAAATTACAGCAGAACTAATTCTCAGCACAAAGGAGTGCGTGATGTATGTGTGAAAAATTGTTTTATTTAATTTAATAACTATATTTGCATAGTGTATATTTGTCTAGTTATAATTTTACCAAAAAGAAATGTAAACTGTACAGCGTTAAGTATTTGAAATTTAACTTCATTACTTCCTTGTCAAACAAGAGAGGGTTAATGTGCCATTTTTTATGATGCAGTGCTCCTATTTCTTCTCTGTGGTTCTCATAGAGCTCATTAGTTATAATGATCTTGATTTTTAAATTATTTTTCTCCATTGAACAATTCAATAAGTATTCCAGCTCCTTCGTTTGTGGTGGCTTTCTGAGAACAATCCATGAAAACTCTGTTATGGCAATGGTATTGTAGAAGAGTTCACTAATTTCTTGAGCTCTGTTGGAATATAGCTAAATATTTCTTTTTTTCAAAAGTAAGTCTTTGCAAACAACATATTTCTGCAAACAATATATTTCTCTATACAGCTGACCGAGTCAACTTTTCTGGTAATGATGTTTTTTGTTATTCAAATTATTATGGCTCAAGAAATCCACGAAAAACAGCTCTTTGTGAAACCTTTTACTAAAACAACAAATCTCAATATGAAAAATAATCTCAGTTGCGATGGAATTCGAGCTTGCAAACCTTTAAAAACAAAATGTTTCCAATGTGTTTAGTGATAGTAAACGATACATACTAACTGTTACATAATGGGTTTAAATTTCAATGTTGTTAATAAATTTATTGTAAAAAAAAAAATTAATTTAACTTGAAATGTAGTTTTAAATTACTTTTTCACTCCTCATATCACTGGTTGGAAATTATTTAAACAAAATGTGTAATTTCAAAATTGATGAATTTTCAAAAATTCAATATAACTTAAACAGGGGGTCCACGGAGAACCAGAAAACATGTCAAGGGGTCCACGAGACAAAAAAGTTTGGGAACCACTGATGTAAACCGTTGCCGCTTTCTTTTTTTCTTACTTGTCGTATGAAAGAATTCCTCTAACTGGTAGAGATGTTGTTTCTTCTTCTATCGTTATTCTATTTCAATAAGATAGGAAGAAAGATACGGTTAAATCAATATTTTAATTTATAATGATCAGCTTATGTAACAGTTCGACTTTAAGATCCTAAAGTTCTTTCCAAACCAGAGGAGTAGTGAGTTGGGGTAGAAGGGAGGCACGACTCCCCGGGCGCCACCCTCGAAAGGAGGGCACACACAGTCTATATTTCTATGTGATGTTTATGAAAACTATGGGGGAGGGGTTTAGCGCCAATAAAGTATTCGCCTCTGGCGCACGTTTTTCTGACTACGCCTCTGATCCAAAACAAAGACCTGGTCATAGTGTGATCAAGGAAAGAAACGTTGTCTTACCAATAAATTATATTGTCATAGACCAAAGACTTGATCACGTGGTACCCCCCAGACGGTGATTGTCCGTACCCGTGGCGTAATCTCGGGAGACGAAACATAAATCCTATACATAACTTGTCGGGGTAGAATCGTCATATAATCGATTAGTGTCATAATTGTATTTGATTGATTGGATAATAAAAGGCGATCGAATGCCTTTGATTTGGTGATAAGAAATGTTGTATAATAAAGGTCAGTGTTGTCTTGTCATTTTTATTTTGGTCACATGCCCATTTTTATACCATCGTCCATTAGAAAAAAAATTCAGGTCAAGTTTAATTTGTATTGATTTGTATTGATTAGCATTACAATACTAATTGGGCTTGTTTGTGGAATTGTGGAAGATGGAATGGGTTAATCCAAAACATTAACTCTTTCTCTCCTGACTGACGATACCAACGTTGATTCCATCAGAACTTGATAAATAATAACGGAGAGAAAGAGTTAAGTAAATACAAGTTTGTGTGTGTGGGGGGAGGGGGATTGGCTGAGTGGTTAAGCGTTCCTGGGTTCGAACCTCGTTGAGGACTGGGATTATGAATTTCTTGATTTTTAGGGCGCCCATGAGTCCAGCTGTAATGAATACCTGACTTTAGTTGAAGAAAGCAAAGGAGGTTGGTCGCTGTGATAGCCACATGACACCCTGCTCGTGAACCGTTGGGTGATAGAAATAGGTGGCCGTAAAATCATCTGCCCTCATAGACCCTAATCCACGATTAGGAATTAATTATTTGTTTCGGGAATATGGGAATGTTTTTACTTAGTGACGATTACGCGGTATCGTGATATAATTTTAAAAAGAAAGAACACTCTAGGAGACCCTCTAAGGACAAGATGCTTTTCTTATTACGGTAGGAATAAGAAGCATTATATTGACAGCTAGTTTTTTTTTTTCCTTCAACTTTCCTCAGTTCAAGTTGCATAATTATTCATAGTTGATAATAATACATGAATCAATTAGCTACTCATTTAGTACTAACGAATTAATTTTGTTCCATATGACATAAAGGGAGCTTAACCCTGTAAGTTTCACATAAATAGTACTAATTAGTGGTTATTCCCCATTACATAAGCTTTGTTTTTTTTTAAGTATTTTTTTTTCTTCTATTGCTTATTAAATGTATTGAAGATCATATCAAGATCTAATATATTTTGATATCATCTCACTTGCAGCTTTTAAGTATAAATAATTTATTGTGTGACCTTTATGTATATAACCTAAGGTAATAGACATTGTAATCTATCATATTTTAACTATGCTGTACTGTATTTGCTTAATTTACATGCAGAGACTGGAGAATAAAAGGTTTTCGCTGTATCTCTTTTATAACTAATATAACCTCCAACAATTCTAGGAAATAATATAAAAAATAGAAACTCTTTGCCAAATTGTTATTCCTACGAGTTAATGATTGACTTTTTTTTTTTACTCTGATATCGTCACAAGTTCAAGAGTAGATTAAGTTCTCTTGATCTTGGTTCTGTTATATAGTTTAAAAACAGGATGGACAAAGAAAACAACTCAGAGCATCTCTAAAGAACAAAGTTTTAGATGAAGATTCCGTGCTCAAAAAGGCATTACCAGCCAAATGCTGAAGTACAGAATAGATACACACTCAGCCTCTTGACACAAGTGTCTCTCGTGGAGTACGACGTACCAGCAACATTTAATAGATATGTTTTTCCAGATATAACTGTAATCTTTCGTTATTTTTACCTAATCAACTACAGATTAAAGGTACAAATATATTCAGACATTTTAATGTATTTTACTTGTGGAGAGAGAGAGAGAGAGAGAGAGAACTAGTGAAGAGATGCAAGTGTTCTGGTCTGTAACCATAGTTTTGACATTTTTATAGTTCGTCCATTATGGTTCGATGATGACTTTTTTTGTCATCCAGTGGGCTGAGGGCATTGCACTGGGGTTTTATGCCTCCTCATGTGGCTTGGATGCCATATGTGAGCCTGGAATGTTCGTACACTGGGAAGGTCATTCCAGCTGGAGTTAGTGTCATTGGCCTTGGTTTTCTTCTCTGGCGTTTTTTTCTTCTGCCAGCGTTGTTCTTTTTTCCTTAGCAACCTGTGCGCCAGTCTTCAGAGCGCGACGCCATGATGCTCTGTCATGTGCCTCTGTCTCCAAAGTGGCGGGGCCTATGCTAATTACCTTCAAAGAAGCATTAAGGGTGTCCCTGAAGCGCTTTCTTTGACCACGTTGCTAGCGCTTTCCTTCGCTTAATTGGCCATACATGAGTCGTTTAGGGATGCAGTGATCTTCGATTCTGCAGAAGTATCCTGCCCATCGCAGCAGGGACTGCACCACGTTTGTGTGAATGCTTTGCATCAGTATCTGGTATTTTGTCTTGCTTGACATTCAGTAGCATCAATAGACACTTGGATATTCATACAATAATTATTTAATTAAAATTTAGACTTTTAAAAATTATAGTTTATGTATCCTCCAGCTGTCCTTTTAAGAGTGACAACTTTGCTTTTATTTTTGTTCTGTCATATATTTTAATTCTGCACTAACGCATTACATAAACACCGTTTGGTCAATCTTTCTTTCGTTTATCACATTTGTTTGTGAAGTTACTAAATCTTTAAAGCTTTGAAACGACATATTTTACGAAACTAAATTACTCTATGATAAGATGATCTATAAATCTACAATGGGAAATTTTAATTAAGTTTCCCTTGCATTCTTCAACTCGATACCTACCCAGCACACTTATCATAAATCAAGCGCCACTACATATATCTATTGAACAGCAATACAAAATGGAATCTCGAACCTTCGATTATTTGTTCTATCTTATGAATAGCCCTCGAAGAGAGGGGAGATAACTTGATTGCCTTTGAGCTCAAATCAGCGCTCTAAATCAACACTTACACTTATTGGCATGTAAGGCCAGATACTCCAGGTAAACATTCGATACGCATTGATTCGGTATCGATCTGAACGATATTATACAGTAAGTGGAAGTGACATAAGAGGCAGTTAGTATTTAAGTGTTACGACGTTTTCTGTTTTTACTTCCAGCTACTTAATACTGTTCAAATAGTACTATGGAATCTAAGAACATCTTTCTTTAAAATAGTACTTTCTGAAAGAAATAGTAATCGAAGAGGAAAAACTCTAAATTTATATCCCTGTATCTTAATACTGTAAGAATTATTTTCCTTTAACGATATTGAATGAAATTAATAATTTACCACTGTTAAATAACTATTTTTGTTTTATTGATTCATGTGTTGTCTTCGACACTAAATGACTTTACAAAGTATCAAATTAATTTGAGAATGGGAAGTGGAAAAACAAACTGTTCAAAGTTTGAATCAGACAGACAGGTAGACGATTGAGTTGAAATAAGCTTTATAAAAAAGTAATCAATGAATAATAAATACATCACAATCACACATTTTTAAACATGTACAAAGAAATATAGAAACATATTGCGGAGAACGAACCAAATCATCAATTAATTAGGATACGACAAAGGCAATTATTTCAGACCTTACGATCTATACTATAGGGACAGTTGATTTAAAGCTCATCTGTTTCTGTGGTAGTTAACGAGAGTGTCGTGAGCCAGACACAAAGACAAACCGCATTTATTTCGAACGAAGTATGTCAGGTATCAATTAGAGTCGGGTGGACTCAGGGCCAAGGACCAGGGTTTTACTAAAAATTCCGAATTTTAAAAATCTGAACCTGTATTTAAACTTCATTCCCTTGTTAGTCATCATTATTAAGACCTTATTGGTCAACCATTTGAAAGAATAACATTTTGGACTAGAAATTCCGTTCTAGAATAATATCAAGGTTAACATTAATTTCTTTGTATCTCATACTTAGCATGATACAAAAGCTCCAAAGTGAGATCAAAATTGACCCTCTCTCAAAGCTCTAGATTCCAGATGAGGAATTTCTATAGTAGTCTTTTAGTTAATTTTAATTTTAGGATCTTTAGGGCACCTCTGAGTCCACCCAGCGCCGATGGGTACCTGACATCAGTTGGGAAAAGTTAAAGACGGTTGGTCGTTGTGTTGGCTACATGACACCCTCGTTATCCGCAGATAACCTTCTACAGCACCTGTCCCTCGCAAGGCATGAAGGTGTAACATAACTTTCTATTCCGCTACTACCAATCCTAGATATATCAACTTTTTCTTGAATCTTAAAAAATGCCACTATAGAATTGACTACAAGCAATAGTCAGTATTAGTGAAATAGAAAATCTACATTGTTTTGATGCTACACAATCACGATCACACTATTATTGCCCCGTGCAGGACGTGATACCGCGAGTGGTTTTAGCAATATACCATAGGGCCTGGCCTAAAGTATATGTGTCGTTGAATATTGAGCTAAATGGAAAAAAATAAAAATAAAGTAATATTGTTATGACACTATTTCTTAATGTTGATACATACATGTACCATCTTTCTACATTATAATGGACAGTACAGTAGGCATATGCTTAAACTGCAACCGCACTTAAATACTTTAGGTGAGCACGAAAAGTAATTTTTTTTAATCGGCTCCTTGCACAGTGGCGTAGCTAGGGTGGGGGAGGAGGGGGGGATTTTGAAAATCCCTCAGGGCCCCCACTTGAGGGGGGGGCCCTAAATGAGTGTTTTTTACATAAAAAACTACCATACGCAAAATGCAGGGGCCACAAAGAGGTTAAGCATCCCGGGCCCCCAAATGATGGAAAATTCCAAGCTACGCCCATGTCTTTGCACCAGGTTGATAAACTGCGAACCAGGTTGATAAACGGCAAATAAAACCAGTTTAATGAACATGACAAGCTGACTAGGCGATCTGTCTCGTCTGTAAAGGGTTATCCTCCCCTGCCCATAACTTAGGACACTTATTACGTCAGGTTTGGTATAGACGCCGGCAAGTTACTTTGCCTCACCGTGGCGCCGGCGTGGAAACGGCTCACTAGGGGAGGTGAGCAAGGCGAAAAAGTAACAAACAGGACCCTCGTGGGGGGTGCCTACGGGAAAGACGAGAGTCTGCCCATTGCACTGTAGCGGGGTTGTAAGAAAGCTCCCACAAACTGTCACCTAATCCATGCGCTGTTCCTCAAGGGACCGTCTCACTAATGGCGGATCCTGCACAGTTAGCTTGGTACAACGAAGGTAAATGGTGGAGGCCCCCGGTACCACTTAGTGGTATTGTAAACAGCAATGCCCTATAGACATTGACTCGGGTCGCTCCCAGACAGACCTGTGAGGTCCGCAGGTTTTTTTTTTTTTACTGTTTGTTTTTGTTCTCGGACGGATTCAGACAGGTTTTTTTTTCAAACTTAGAGTTCGAAGAGCTTCGGCTCAGCTCTTAGACTATCCAGCGGTTTGGTATAGAAAAAAAAAGTGTGAACTATCAAACTAAAGCATTTTAACATACATATGTCAGTGTCGGATTTTTTTTTTGGTGTGGAGGAGGGGTAGATTGGTGAGAGGACACGTGCAGGCCCAATCCTACATTAGTTACGCCGTATTTTCTGACAAAGATAAACAATTTGTACCATTGACTATATATGTTTAAAAAAAAATTGTCACATTTTGTTTTTCTTTTGGTTCCTTCCCCAAAATCTCTGCAGCTCTAAAAGATTAGGTCAAGAAATATTGGAATCATAAGTCAACATATGCAGTAGAAGGAATGAAAGTGAAATTTAGTAAAACCCCCAACGGTTAAGTCTGTGTCAAATCGACAAAATATATAGGTCACAGCTAGGTCTGGGTAGTCATGTGAAATACTGCAATCATGTTTCATCTTTAGACTTAAAGACAATGCCCTACATTCTTACTAAATACAGGTAGTCCTCGACTTACGACGGTGTTCCGTTCCTACGCGGCGTCGTAAACCGAATTTCGACGTAAGTCGGATCAAACATTCTTACAGAGTACTGTAGCAGAATAACAGTACTGTATTGTACTGCGAACACATAGCCTAACCATACACCTATCCTACCTTTCCATACACCATACACCTATTCTAATACATATTTAACAATAAAACAGTAAAATATTGTGCAGAAAAGCAATTTTAATAATGAAAAACTTTACTGTACTATACAGTACTGTAAGTAAGGATACGTTTTTTATTCTTAATAATCTTAGCGACAGTCGAACGACTAAGTTGTAATGACCTGCGAATGTCTGTTGGTGTTTCCACCTTATCAGATCGCCTTAAGATGTCCACTTTCACCTCCATGATGATAGCCTTCCTTTTCTTTGCTGCATCGTTTTCTTTAGTGTCAGATGAGTCTGGCTTACGTTTGGGAGCCATAGCGAAGGGTCCTATGACATGCAGGAGACTAGATTTTTCTCTTGTAATGGTACAGTGTGCAGTACTGTATAAATGTATTCCTCCGCAACTGCACATAATTTGACATACGTCTCAAAACCGCGTAAGTTGAACTGAGCCGTCGTAAACAGCGTCGAGACCATGATTCGACGTAAGTCGAGACCGTCGTAACCCGAGGACTACCTTTATATATATCTTGTCTCAAGTGATTTTTCTATATTTAAAAAAAAAATGTGAGATGAAAAAAAAAAGAGATTTACGCTAGTAACCTTTTTTTTTAAATCCCTTTTTCAAACATTTATTTGAGCTCAAAGATCTGTAGTAGCTTGTTTTATTTAACTTATATTTATAACGCACTTGAAAATGAATTTCATTCTAATGCAATCATTTCTTCAACTGCACACGTATTACCAAGAACCCACATACGTTTGGAAATTTTTTAATGCAAAGCTGATCACAGTAGTCTGCACATTGTTTTAATTTTCATTTAAAATAACTAGTTTATGTTTTGAGGAAATACAATGTTGTAAAGAAGAAAAAAAAAGTAGGGAAAGCAAAATGCAGAAATGTTGGGGCGATATAATGGTTAGTGATTTTCTTCTAGGCCTCTAATATGTGTCGAACTTTGTGAGAGCTCTCCTTTTATCTCTTTTAGGGGGCATTTTGTGAGAGCTCTCCTTTTATTTGTTTTGGGGGCCATCTGTTGCCAGAGACGCATAAGACAAAAAAAAAACACTTAGGTCGAGTTATGTGGGCAATGGCTATGTTGCCGTCATAAGGGGTTAAAAATTATGAAAGTCATAACTGCTTTCATAGTCGTATAACGCAGGGGTCGGCAACCTTTTGAGTCGAAAGAGCCAAAAATTACAATTTACAAAATTTTAAAGTTTTAAAGAGCCGCACTTTTTTTCTTGCAACAATAAATAGTACTTGCAAATTTTTGTTAACTAAAAAAATCCGTATATTGAAATATAAGTAGTGTTTGTCACAAAATAATTATATACAATCACAATAATTACGTATTAAGAAAAGTAGTTTTTTGTTAGTTGTGTAAATATATATATATATGGCGTTATAAAATTATTATTCTTAATTTTGGAAACAACAAAGGAGTTACATATTTTCTTAAACACTAAGTTGAGCTTATATAACAAACAACATTAACAAACAAATTCAATGGGAACGTTGGCTTCGCACGGTTTTAGAAAGTTAGATACATTTGGCTCATAACTTGTTGTTTTTAGTTTCAAACACGACTCTAATAAATTTCAATTGTTGGTTGGCTTTTTACTTTGCTTTTAATTATAATCATGAAAAAAAAACGCTTTCTCGCACGAATATGTCGAACCGGAGATAGTCAGCAATCTAAATGGCATCACTGTACTACTGTAGCAATCTGGAAGATTATTCCATGCGCCGTATCAACTCGCGGCATTTCTTTGAAAACTGTCCACTTTTGTTGCGTGATGTTCATATATTTCTGGAGCTCTAACTTTTCTAACTGAATTTGTTTAACTCTGTAAATTTTCCATCCCATAAACTAAAAATTCCGTATCGATTCCAAATGGATCAATGTGGATTTTGTAACTTTGTGTTGAAAGGATTTACTAGGAATGGTAAAATGGTTTTGTTGGTTTTGAACTGCTCAAATTTGTCAGAAAATTATCTTTAATTTTTTTAACTGTGCTCAAGTAATTCGTGTCAACAGTAGCTCTAATGTTATTGCAATACTGCTTTAGACATTGAAAATGAAGTGACTTAACTCTCAATATCTTCTGCAAAAAGAATTAATTTTTCTTCAAAACAAACCAATTCTTCTACCAAAACATAGGATGGGTTTCCCTTTCCTTGCAGTTTTAGTTTCAGCTTATTTAATTTCTCTTTTATATGCATCATTAAATAAAATGTTTGCAAATATTTGTCGTTTTCTAATACAGGAGATTAATCCCTTTATCATATAGGAATGTATTTATTTCATTCAAGCACAAAGCAAAACGTCTCAACACCTTACCTTTGGCAAGCTATCGCACATTGTTAGGACGAAGGAGCTCAGAATACTGAGTCTCCATTTTGTTTAAGAATCCTTTAATTTGACGATGGTAGGTTGCTTTGGACAAGATGCTGTTAACAATCTTGATTGCCAAATTCATTACCTCAACTATTTTTGTTCGAGTCGTTTTGGGTACAAAGTGCTTATTTGGTGTATTATTCAGTGAAACGTAAGGATTTCGTGGTTTATTTTGCTATTAAGAATCGTTGTTACCCTTTTTTTTCTAGTCATATTTCTGGCTCCATCGGTTGCTATTGAAAGGATTTTATTTAAATTGATCTTAATGTTTTCAATGTATTATTGTACGATATGCACTATATCATTCCATCCCGTTTGTCCCGAGGTAGCAATCCTTTAAGTTATTCTTTTGGACCATAAGAAGTCATATAACTGACTAAATTAGCAACTTGTGCCGTGTCTTTGATTTTTTTTTTCATTATTTTTAGGTCTGTTTTTGAAATCGCGAAACAGTTCTCCAGATGAACTTAGGAAGCAGTCTTTGGCATACTCACCATCTATAAATGGTTTGCCTTTTTGTGGAATTTCTAGTGGTACCACAAAGCTTGCCCGAGTAGCATTACTTGTAGATTGCATATAAGATTGAGAAGATAATCGCTTCAGACTCAATATCAGGTGGCCGAGCCTTGCTCGGTTAAATAAATGCCATGCCCAGCCTGACTGTCGGACAATAAGAAGTTCATACCGGCTTTTGCCATCCATCCATCCCAGTGGTGCTACAGCCCGTGGTCTGCTTTTAGTTTTACACATCCCTTCATTCATATCTCTAAACGCGTTCTTGTCTGTAAAGAAATATTTTAATGTACTACAGTAAGCTTAGTGACGTAAGCAGCGTTTTTCCCGTTTACGTCATGGAAAACTTTCATAAACATTCATAACATTCATAAATTATTCAAGCCAAAATTAATTTACAACGAGACATTTTATATATCGAAATAACGGTCGCACTAGAGTTTTCCCGATGTGGCCAATGAGCTGAGAATTTTTTCCTCACTAATATGCAGATACGTTGAAATTTTAAAGAAAATCGTTAGAGCCGTTTTCGAAATCAAAGATATATATATATATATATATACAAGAATTTCTCGCTTAAGAGTATAAATTTACTAGGAACAACAAAATTTACGTCACAGCCGAAGCACGCAGTCTTGCGTCGAAAGCGAATTGAAACCTACATAGAAACATTCGACGATGACGTCCATTCGAGAGCTTCTAACGAACTGGTAACATAGACGCGTGTATTGGGGAAGGAGTGTGGTGAAAAACGAGTACAAGTAGCTAAGAGATAGAATATGTGCCTAACCCTCTTTGAACTATTCAGTACTACTTTAAAAATGTTTTGATAAAATTAATAATAATTGCGTGTAGAACTAAAGAGCCGCAGCTTCACACGCAAAGAGCCGCATGCGGCTCGCGAGTCGCGGGTTGCCGACCCCTGGTATAACGTACACTGTAATAATACATATTCTTCGGAATCGGAAATATGGCCTTATTATTGAAAAAAAATCTTAAATTAATAATAAAAAAGTGGATTATGCCAAATTATTCTACACAAATTTTCAGATTTAAAATAGGTTTCTTACTAAATGATTTCTCTAATTTGAGCAAACTTTATTTCTTCTGTACAATAAAGTATCTCTCCCACCCTTCCGTTTTTTGTTTTTTTTTTGTCTTCTCATGAATTTCAGTATGAACATCCCTTTTATTTATTTAATGACGTAAAATATTTATAATAAAAGAAACACAGATATACCCCTAAAAAAATAAATCTATAGATCCGCCTCTAAAACACATACAATTACATACCAACACTTATACATGTATTACATTCACACATACAAAACACAAATACACACAAATCCACTGGTGTACAAGCACATTACAGACTTAAGAGCCGTTAATTCCATCTGTCAAACGAAAGTTGTATATCATTTTACGATCCCGTCACCGAAAATGTGTGTCTGCCTTTAAATTGCACTATAAAAATGTGGCCCAGGTCTTTGGGTTTGTCTTATACTGAGCAGGAGACGAGAACGTAATCCAATACCAATATTGGCATCTTAATTCTATCGTTTGTGTGAATTCATTGCATTGATGTATTGAACACTTCCTCAAAACAAGATTATTTCTAAGTCATGGAATATAATAATTAAATGTAAATTGAACTAGTTTACAAAATAACACTGAGTGTTATTACACCTATGCTTATTGATTCAAATCTGTGACTAGAATATTACACTAAATTGCAATAATTGATATCAAGCTTTCTAGACAGAAGACGTGAAGAAATGGGTAATCCAAACATTTTTACCATCTCCAACGAGGAGTCCTTCAAGAGAATAGATGACCAGATCTCTCCCACTAGCCTTAATGGCAAAGGGGGTATTCTGAAAAGTTTCCCCCCAGCGTCAAACGGCAAGATTAACACCAACCCCAACGGACACGCCGCTGCGGAGAATGGTAAGCTGAACGGTATGGAAGGACTTGGGGCCAAGCGTGTCCGTCACAGCATCGTGTCCATAGCCTCAACTGTGGCCTCGGATTTGACCCCTGACCCTTCATTACTTAAGAGGTAAGTTTGGTTCAGCAGTTTTATAAGTGTCGGTTTCGTAAGTTTAGCTCCAGACGGAAGACAAATGGTGCCAGGTTCAAATCTTTAAGGGGACCAAAAAGGTTTTCGTTGTTGCAAATCTTTTGACGTTAAAGTGGTAGAGTTGATTAGCGCTGTTGCTATGGATAAAAGAAAGAAGTTAAAGCCTCATGAAGGTCTTTCTGTCTCAAGAAGCTATGTCACAGAATATGGCCATTTCCAAGAATTAAAAACATTTATTTTCATTAGAAATTACTTTATCTTAATATTAAGCGAAGAACAGGTTTCGATTAAATTGAATACATTCTTTTTTATTTTTTTTTTTTTCTATCTCTTAAAGAAAAACTCTTTTAGCTTCAAGCGATCTTTATACATAACCCATTTTACTTCTTCAATGTCAAATGGCGATTGAAACAATAACTTGCGGCAACAAACCAACGGCACACAATCACACCAGACATAGAGACAAAAAAATACTTTGTAGGAATAAATTAAAAAGTAATTTAAATATAATCTCAAACACAAACTCCAGATAGTAAAAGCGGTCTTTGGCATGCCAACTTTGACTATTTCACTGGTTCTTGATTCTTATTTCGATCAACTTCTGTTCTTGATAACCTCTATCCATCTTTTTGTTAGTCTTCCCCTTTTTTTCTTTCCTAATGAGGCTTAGAATTGAATTGAGGTTCTAGAGTATGTATTGAGAAGTCTTAATTTAAGATTAACATAGCACTGAATTGTGTTTCGTATGTAGCCTATTGTTACTTCTTTGTTTTGTATAATGCACAAATTGTAAGACAAATTTCCTTACGGACAATAAAGATTATTATTATTATTATTATTATTATTATTATAATTTCCCGAAATGATATTTTTTCTTGAGATACTGAATAGCAGCTCAACATTAGCAATGTATTTTAGCGAGCTCTTATCATAAGAATATTATAATAATCCGCTATGTGCAGAGCTAAAAATCGCAGAAAATATTATTAGCCTGTATGCATTATTAAGACAAGTTATAAATTGTTGTGTATCCTGTAGGCTATGCACACCTTAATATCTGCTATTAATGATTTCATTTCATGTATAAATCTATTCATGGTAAATTACACATTGTCCAGGTTTTATTATTTAAGTTAACTTAAAAAAATATATTATAGAATATTATTAAGTTTTAATATTCACAAAAAATGTCTCAAATTTCTAAATAAAAGGTAACACTAAAACTGTCCAGCCGTCGTTTTCTGTACTAGGCAAATGAATATGTGATTTTACATAGCTAGACTTTGATGTATTTCAGTCCAGGTAAAGCCTGCATTTGACGTCATCAAATACTGTACTTGTTAGCATGACTTTTGTTTTCCCTTTTTTTCTTCATTAGTTTATCTTTCAGCTTGATTATACTTACAACAGGGTCAACGCTGGGAGTGGGCGGATCTAGGGCATGTTTGTATATCAGGTTTGAGAATTCGTACTGTGGTTACCAGTCAGTTGTTATATACTGTAAACGGAAAGTCAGAGTCCTCCTAACTCGGATGATTGCTTCAAATTCAAACATGTGCGAGTAAAATGAGTGGGTCTCTGTTAGGATAAGACAGTAATCTTTTTGTCTTGTATTTAAAAACAAAATATTTTTTTTTGTGTGTACAAAGTTATTTCACCCACTTCTTATTCATATATAAATAAACAAAAAAAAAAAACAACAACGATTAGTTAATTAATCTGTGGTAATTAATTGGTTTTATCTAACTGCAAGATACAAAGGGTAAATCTTTTAGTATTAGTTTCCTATTGTATGACTCTTTTCTCTCTCTATATATATATATCTTTTTTTTTAAGTACTTTATAATTGGTCTATTATTACATGTCCTTTGCGATCTATAATTTAGGCATTTGCTGTTAGCGTCTTTCCTCTTGTAGTGTAACTGAGTTGTTTTTGCTGCGTGTTTAGCATGTCAGAAGGTCATGTCCAGTGTGTGTGTGTCTTTAATAGTAGTTAAGCAATGCTGTGTGAGATGTGTTGGTGCTTGTTCTACTGTAGTCTTCTCGCATACAGCCATGTTATTTGTATTCTAGTAGTTGTTGTTCCATTGCACCTCTCTATAGTCATGTAATTAACCAGAAGGGTCGAGCGAAGGTCCGTTGGGTTCTTGAATGCCCTCGGGGACCCTATGTAAAGAGCGATGGTGTCGCAGTCAAGACGGATTAGTTCACTACGGCTTTGTTCAGTTCAGTGCAGTTTAACGGTGTGGTTTCGTACAGCGCATTACGATTACGACGTTTCGATGTCGAGTAGAGTCAAGACACCTCGCGAGTAAGAGACAAAGTCGAGACCTACTAGGAAGTCCGGCACAACGAACACAGTGAAGGGTGAAGTCGTTTGGAACAGTTGAAACCATTACAAGCCCGAGACGGACAGAGAGGCCAGTAGAGTATGATACAGTGGTATAAGAGTTGATACAGTGGTAAAAGAGTTGATACGGCGGTATAAGAGTTGATACGGCGGTATAAGAGTTGATACTGCGGTATAAGAGTTGATACAGCGATATAAGAGTTGATAC
>JADKLZ010001483.1:9179112-9192233 GCA_021533235.1 Biomphalaria straminea
GGTTAGGTTTGTAAACGCTGTTTCTGTATAGAAGACGATCGCCTATCCGAATGAAATATCTGTTCAATACTACATATAAATAGTCTAAGGGGTCGTTCGTAAATGACGTCATGCTCTATGGGGGTGGGGAAGGGGGTTGAGAAAATGTGCCACTTTATGACAAGGGGAAAGGGGGGGTGGTAGCGATCTCGTGACGTCAAAGATTTAAAATTCTGGAGGAAAAAAAAATTTATCTTAAAAAATCCACGAAAAAATAATAACATTTTTAGGTACTCATTTCAACATGAATTTCTCAGGTACTTTTAATCAACATCGAGAAATTTAAGTACACAAGTTTGTTCCAATCTCTTCATTTATCTCAAAAGACCATCTCCTACGATCAATTCTGCTCATCACTTTCGGGTCAACTTCAGAACAAAATTTGTGAGTGTGGACTCTACTTTGCATCGTTAACTCTTTTGAAAAATCACAAAAAAAGTTCAGTCCACCATTCAATGAACTATATCACAAAAAGCCAAAAAAAAAATATAAAAAAAAAAGACAACGAAGTCCTTGTAGTTTTAGGAAATGCAGGTGAGGAGAGTGTGGAATGGATAGATGAAGATCTCGTTGAAGACTATTTGAAGAGCATTTTTGACACTTTGTGACAAGGGGGGGGGGGTCAAAAAGATCATTCCTAACGTCATTTACATACGACCCCTAAATGTTCTTCCAGATAAAACTGTTATTTGCTTCAGAGTTTTTTTACAAGTCTAACCCTTTTTTGTGCAAGCTTTTTAATGGCAAATGGGTTACCCTTCAACTATTCCTTAGTTGGATCTTCGGGACACCACATAAGATTGGTCAACTTTCTTTCTCCATTTCACTTTCCCTTGGCCTTGAAAAAAAACAAACTCTTTCAATGACAGGCTTGTCCATTCGTTTATGTTGTCTTCCCGTCGCTTTCTCTTTCTGCCTCTCCTTCTTTTTCCTGGTACTGTTCCCTTTGCGAGGCCAGACGAAGAAGACATTACTAGAATTCTGATTCTGTAAAAGTGTGTGTGTGCGTACGCCGTACGTGTGTTATGAGTTGTTTTTTTTATTTAGTTTGATTTTTTTTTTGTTTTGATGACAATAATAATAAGTTTTTAATTCTTCTATCCCTAGAGTGTCCAACCCCTGGACACAACGGAACTGTCTACTATCGACCCTAACTACATCTATCTTAATGGTAAACTTAAAAACTACGTTGATCTTTCGTCGCGAGTCATTGGATTTATCAACAATACACTCAATGCTTATTCTGTTCAACCTGCGAACGCGCCAGTCGCACCATCCACTGCAGCTGTCCAAACGACACAAGGGGTTGTATCATCAGCTGCGTCTTCAGTGCCCACAGCTCTAGTGAGCTCTCCAGCAACAGTCATCAGTAGTCCTAACTCAACTCCAGATAAATACTCCAGTAGCTCTAGCTCAACTCCAGGTGTATACGTCAGTAGCCCAAGCTCAACTACAGATAATTACGTCAGTAGACCAGGCTCAACTACAGATAATTACGTCACCAGCCCTAGCTCAACTCCATATAAATACGTCAGTAGACCAGGCTCAACTACAGATAATTACGTCAGCAGCTCTAGCTCAACTCCAGGTACATACGTCAGTAGCCCAAGCTCAACTTCATATAAATACGTCAGTAGACCAAGCTCAACTCCCAGTAACTTAAACTCGAGTCCAAGTAAGTACGTCAGTAACTCTAACCAAGCTAATTCTATGTGAGCCATTAAGCTAGTGGCATATTTAGCACAGACCCACATCTAAAGTAGCAAATCTTTAAATGGTTTTATCAATTGAAAGTTCGCATGACAGCAGCGATTATAATAATATATAATATTAAAAAATAAGCCTATAAATCATCCATCCATCCCAGTGGCACTACAACCCATTTAGGGCCTGGGTCTGCTGTAGCACATCTCTCCATTCTGATGTGTCTTGGACTTAACTTCTCCTTGTCCGGACTCTTGGCTATTCTAGATCTGTCTCTACATCAAAAAGCTTATGTTCTCGTAGTCTGCCTTTGGGGTGCCTGCCATTTGGTTTTCGCCGGTGACCAATCATTGCTCCTCTGTTATCTGACATTCTTTCGAGTTGACCTGTCCAACGTAATCTGTTTATTTTTATTTCATTCACTAAGGAGGGGTCTTCATATAGTTGTAATATTGCTTGGTGCGAGTCCTCCATCCGGTTTCCTCATGTATGGAACAATAAATTGTCGTGAGGATTTTAATTTGCCAAGTATTTATAAGATTTTCTGTGGCTTTCTCAGCGTCCACGTTTTACTTGCATAGTAGATAGTTTTCATTTTGTTTTCTTAGATATAAATTATATAGATATAACCAATGGCGTAGCAAGGATCTCGTGGGCTTGGGTTCAAGAATATGTTTGTGACCATTCCCCCATAAGACAAAATTTAGTGTGTATAAATAAATTGAGTAGTCTTTATATAAAAAAAAACAACAACAACATTCAAATGCAGATAGTTTTATTCGGCTCATGTGAGTCCCGATTAGTCACAACTCCAAACGGAATAATTCCCACAATTGCCATGGTCTTTTGGGCCTATCACCGTGGGCCCAGTTTCATTGCAGCATGGATGTTACGCCACTGAATATAAGTAAGCCCATAAGTATTGTTTTTAAATGTCTGTTGTAAAAATAAAATCGAAAAAGGTGTAATATTTTTGTTTTCTCATTTCATGCCTCCAGTACCTTCGGAAACAACAAAGACCATCAAAACAACTACAGAACCATCAACTGCTGATCCTTCTGCCACAAGTAACTTTTGATAGGATATTTGTCTATATAACGCATAGCAACGAATCTTTATGCTCATTTTACAACCCTATTTTAACCCTTTTAATGTGTGTACAAGAGACGTAACGCCATAGAAAAATTAGCAAACAGACTTACTACTAAAATACTTATAATCAATTCCATTTTTTTTTAGTTTACAAAGTCACCGATAGGGGAAGGGTAAGTCAAAGCGTCCACTGTAAGGGACGCTATACTTGATAGTTACCAATGTTTTCTATAATCCTATACTATTAAGCGAGCAATTCTTGTATATATATATATATCTTATATTTCGAAAACGGCTCTAACGATTTTCTTTAAAATTTTAACGTATCTGCATGTTAGTGAGAAAAAAATTCTCAACTCATTGGCCACATCGGGAAAACTCGAGCTCGACCGTTATTTCGATATGAAAATGTCTCAATGTTGTAAAATTAATTTTGGTTAGAATAATTTATGAATGAAATTTTCCATGACGTAAACGGGAAAAACGCTGCTTACGTCACTAGGCTTACCGTAGTACACTAAAATATTTCTTTGCAAACAAGAACGCGTTTAGAGATATGAATGAAGGGATGTGTAAAACTAAAAGCAGACCACGGGCTGTAGCACCACTGGGATGGATGGATGGCAAAAACCGGTATGAACTTCTTATTGTGCGACAGTCAGGCTGGGAAGCGCATTTATTTAACCGAGCAAGGCTCGGCCACCTGATATTGATATTTTAAGGAATTAAACCAAAGAATAGAAAAGAGCGAAAATTATAGTTGGAGGTGGAGATAGCATGAGATACTTTTGAATGTCCCAACATTAAAAGTTGGATCATTTAATAGCTATTATAAAAACACAGCAAGAGACAAAGGGGGAATAAAAGAGATTTTAAAAATACCTTTTAAGCTGGACATCCACTGCCATGAGAAAACTGTGTAAGAGTAACTAAGCTTCCAAGTAAAATTAAAACTAGATTCTTTGAAAGTGGTTTTCCACAATCTATATAGTTGCAAAAGTTTGGACGCTGAACACTGAGGCTGAAAGAGGATATCAAGCTTTTGAGAGTAAATGCTACAGAAAAATGCTGGGATACCAGTAAAAGAAGAGTTTGTATTTTATACTGCAAAAAGAAAGAACACTTCCATATTCCCTCTATGGCCACCGTCAGTCGCGAAGCGACTATGGATCATCTCATTTCCATGAGATGAATGCCTGGGCATAAGCTGTGGTCGGAACGATGTCGCCCACACATCAGTTCCCCCCTCTCCACGCAGCTGATGTATCCAAAGGAACGGCAGTGCCGATACAGTTTGGGGTCAGCAGCGTTGCAGGTTCTGCCAGAGTGTAGCACTGGGTGCTGCAAACTGCCTTAGGGTCGCCAGCTCCTGATTTTTCCTCAGGGTTGACTCCCGAAGCCTTTCCCTTGATTGGGTATAACTGCAAGGCAGCAGAGGTTTGAATTCAGAGTTTTCCTTCTCCTAGGTGGGTAGCCAGCCATGGCTAACGAGCCCCTCCTGCCCGAAGCTTACTGGTTAAGGCGCCAGTTACTCGCCTGTGCCCCTTCTCCTGTTAGTAAGAACAGTTCCGCCGGACTCAATATCTGAGCCACACGTGAAGGCCGGGAGTTGGACTGGTTGTCAGAGGCTATTCCATATTATACACAGGCGAAACCTGTGCTGGTTTGGTGATATTGTAACTTAATTGTTTGACGACTCACTATCAAAAGTAATTCTTCAAGGTACAGTGGAGGGAGCACGAAGAGAGGCCATTCAAAGAAAAGCTGGCTGGATGGCATAAAAGAATGGACCGGCTTCTTTCATGATATCCTGCTAAGAACAGCTTCTGACCATTGAAAGTGGAGGGATTTTGGTTATATGACCTTTCACAACAGCCCACGACGAAACGCATGGGTAGATAATGAGGAGTTCATAAACGATACTTACAAAATGCATATAATGAAATCACTAGAAAGTTATCTGAATAAGCTTGTTTTCTTTTTATTATGTCGACGGTACTAACATCTGACTTTTTAATATCCCTTTTATTTATTTTTTTTTGGTAGTAAAATAAAACTTTAAAGTTAGGTCACCCGCTTACTGCTTACTAATTAATTTGACATTGATAGAAAACGCGGGTTATCTGTTTTCCTGTAAATAAATTCAAACAATTATCCTAAACGTTTCTTGTTATTCAATTGGCCTATATAAATATTTTTCAAAAGTAGCCTTATAAGGGAGATAATAAGAAATATTATATTTCTAGGATGTTTTGCTCAGTTGTTGTTCCTACTAGACCTCTCACAAACTGCACAGGAAGCAGCCTCCAGTAGCTTCGGTGATGCCAACTTTGATATACTGGAAAATCAGTTGAAATTAGTCTTTAACTATTTGAGTTTCAACTATAGAATTCAAGCTAGGTAAGTAATACATTTGTTATAATAATGTTTGTACAAAATATCTAGTAGAGCAATGTTTCTAGTCTAAAAGAGGAAACAGTTGTATTATTTGGAATTACATTTTTAAAGTCGTCCTGTGACCTATACTTCTGATTAAATTAGATGTTTCCTATGTTGTTGAACTAGAAGTTGTTCAACTTCCAAGTATGCACCTAGATAATCAACCTCTACAAGGAAAAACAACTATGACAGCCAGAGAGTTACCTTTCGCTTTGTTATTATTTTGTATTGTGCCAATTGTGTTGTGAAAAAAAAAAGGTTAATTGTATCAGTTTGGATCAGTCTTGCAGCGATAAATGTACAGACTAGCGCAATACAAGTCTGTACGATTAGAAATAATTTTACCAATTGTTTTTGTTTATTCTAATCCTTTCACTTATGGAAGAAGGGGGTATCTTTGTGTATGCTTACATGATCGTTTAAGTAAGGGAACCAATTCAGCTTAAACCACCACATGTGTCAAGTACGATTTCTTTCCCTTGTTCGAGATACCAAACAAAATAGTTAATTACCAATAGTTAATCAACTAATTCTTGATATTTTTTAAATTGATTCTTTTTTTGTGGTCAGGTAAAGAAATAACTGAGCGAAATTTCAGCTTGATCCGAGATTGAATGTAGAAGAAATGGCGTGTAGAAACATTTTACAAACAGAGTTCATATAAGCAGTGGCGTCACTGGGGTCAATGTCACACAATGCGACCGCACCCCCGCACCTTCTGGTGACGCCATTAGATATAAGTTTTGTAAAAAGAAATATGTTAGCCATTTTTATTTATTCATTTTTTTTTCTTTTAGACTAGGAGCTTTTGGTTACAGCGGTTCTCAATCTGTGCAAATACTACCTTACCTGACCTCCCCTGACAAAGGAAGAAGCAAATTATGGAAACTAAGGACACTATCTAACGTAAGTCAATGATTCAACTGAATATAGTCATGTAAACGTCACAGCACACAATAGTATCATTCCTTCACATCATAGTAACAAAACTTAATTCAAGAATACATTCCGTTGCAAAAATCGGCAGCCGTGAAATAATGTTATAACTTCGTATTGTATATTGTAACATATATGGCAGATTGTGTGCATTTTATTATACACTTTCCGAGACTGAACAAATACGGAAAAAGTTTCAAGTCGAAATAGAGGTCCGTCCAAATACGGTATACGAGAAGTTAGTTGTACGTTGAAGTGCAGTACAGTACAGTTTCTTGTTCATCAGATTATTTTTTTAAAAGCATCAACAATATATTTATTAGACCCCAATGTATCTTTCTATTAGTTGCTTCCCTTTATCATTAGAACTTAAAATGGGTTTAAAGTTATCTTAAAATCAAAAACAATAGTTGAAAAAAAGTATAGGTCTCACTGACTCCAAACTCTAACACAAGTGTATCCCTTTCAAGAACATTTATTCAATGTAATAATAAATTAAAGAGAAATGTATTTCGTTTTAAGAAATCTTGGGTCAAGATTCGTGAAGAAAGCATAATCTTTACATCTGGTATTTCAAATAATATTACTCTGGCAAATAAAGTTGTATTTTCGACAAAAAGTCATATGTTCACCAGGTTTCTATGTGACGTCGTACAAAACTATTAATTTAATCTACTGACTTGGTGTATAATAAAGACCATACAGTAAAGTTTACATTCTTGTAAAAGAAATAGCTCTATGTCTCTACAGTTAGATCAGTGGTCTTCAACAGGGGGCGATATCGCCCCCTTGGGGGCGTTATCGAGATTTTGGGGGGCGCTGGGAGCAACAGGGGCGGTATGGGGGCGCTGGGAACAATAAAGGGCGGTAAGGGGGCGCTGGGCATAAAAAAGGGGGGGGAAGAAACTAAAGATGCACTGAAACAAAACATTTTTTTAAAAAATCTTTACAATTAAAGCTGGCAAGCTGCATATAGACAAGTTATAGTTAGTTTGCTTCTAATTTAAGAAAAGAAACAACATTAGCAATTGAGTTCGGGAATCCCATTTTCTATTTTAAATTCTTACTCTTTTGCTGTAATTGTGGGGTATCTAGTGTCCTTAACTTTTAAAATTTGATAAACAAACATTGGTAATACACCTTTACGATTACAGTTAGGTTTATCTACTTATGTTAATATATTGATATGTAAATGTTAATTGAAAAAAACACAAAACGTTTAAGCTAACAATCAAATAGAAAAATTTTACCTATCTTTAAAAAGCAAAAAAGATTGACAAAGTGTTGTTACGAAAACTCAATGGTATGAAATGGAATATTGCCAAGAGTTTTTAGTGAATTGTCGCAAGATAAAAAGTATCCCAATGTTCTACTTTAAACGACGGCGTTTTTAGAAGAGGTTATGAAGCCAAGTGTGCTTCACAAACATATTGCGGTGTACAGAAATAGTTTTAAAATATTCATGAACAACTATTAAAAAAATAAGGATATGTTTTAGTGGAGATTTAGAAAAATGGATAGCCTTTTTGTAAGTCTTATGGTGTTGTTTGAAAATTGATTAAAACTAAAAAAATATGTTAAACAAAAAGACTTTTTCTTCTGTTAGTGATGAAATATTATTTTAAAATTGTCTAGTCATGTAGCTTATCACCATATAGGGAACCATCAGTGGTTGGACAATGGCTTCATGAGTAATATAGAAAAAAAAAACATATATATTTTATTTACTATTTACCATGTGGGTTACGATACACAGGCAACATCTTTAAAAAAGTTTATCACGCAATTTCATTTATATTTCAATCTAATTATAAAAATTGTAAATGATATACAAACCAATGCCGAAATGCGAAAATAATCTCATCTTTCAACAGTTTTGTGAAACAAATGAACACAACATTTTTAACTCTTTTTGTAAATTAAAGTTCGCTGGATTTCGAAATGGGTTTGTTACTACTCATTTTTTTAAAGCACTTAAAAACAATTTTTATTTTTATTTTTTTAGAAACAGAAAGATTCAATGGGTGGCGGTGACTTAAAACAGGTTAAAAAATGGTTTTACATGATAGGCATCTAACGAAAATGAATGAAACCAACCTCCGACTGCTAGGAAAGAAAATTTACTTTCATTGATTATATCATTTTTTTTTCTTTTATAGAGATATTAAACCTATTTAAAGAGTATTACTTATTTCTCTCATAACTTGTTTAATGACAAATAAATTACTGCTTAAAGACATCTATATCTATACAATTCAGATAACATTGCTCTCTGAAGAAATGACGATTCGCTACTAGGGTGTAAAATAAAAATAATTAAATATAAATGAAAATCTTAGTTGCAGGAAAAAAGAAATTACAAAATTATGTCTTCAGTAAAAAGAATGTAAACATAGGAGGCACAACAGAGATGTGGCTGCATTTGAATGTTTCAGTAAAATTCCAAAACTGTGATCGAAAAGGGAGTTATGTTTTTTCTTTTCCTTCAACATACATGGTAAACCTAGATTTAGTGCGTAGCAAACTTAATGAATAAGCAAAGAAATATGTTGGATGTAGCCACAAGATGAGATCTTCGCCTTGCTTTGCAATGGTTCCCATTAGCTTAATTTCATTATGTAGTGAATTCAACAATAATAATGTTTATATTAAAAAAAAATTCAATTTACAATTAAACCTGAAAACTTTAGGCCCTAATATTCCAAAACTTTAAAGGGAACTATTCTTAGGATTTGAAAGAAAGTCATGACAATGAGATTATTTTTTCTGTGTAATCACTGCAAATTATTTAACATAATTTTTGTATAATGATAATACTCCGATGATTCCGAGAATTACGTCTGATTGCAGTGTTTCACATACCGGTAACTACGCAAATTCAGTTTTGCGACCTGCTTATTATCCAGAATAAAGATCGTTGTCTGGTGGCAGTCTTTTTAAGTTTTCTTTCCGACTTTTGCGCCTGTCTTTAAACATGGTTTTTCTTTAAGTCTTAAATGTTTGTCCCGCATTTTTTGTGAGAGCTCTCCAACTGTTTCTCTCAGAGTCAAATGAGGGCGAAATGGCGCCTGAATGGATCTTTATTATTCTTTATATGCTTACGGGGGAGGGGCACCCCTGTAACTCCGTCTTACTCTAAGCTCATCTAAGACGATAGCTTTTGGCACGTGTTTTTGACAGCATAAAAATTAATAAATGACATTTTGTTTAAATTTGCCTTCTCGCGCTTCTTTGTAAGTATTTTTCTTAGAGAGGGGGGCGCTGGCGGATTTTTTTTAAAGAAAAAATGCGAAAAGGGGTCGGTGGACCAAAAAAGGTTGAAGACCACTGAGTTCGATCTACATTTTGTAAACAAAAGAAAAAAAAATACGTGATAAGAGTAGATTTACATGCTTGACTAAGCTCGGCAGTGTGTCTTTTCTCACCTGACCACCCAACCTACAACAAACATTATCTCTTGGTTGTCTTGCCATGACTGACTGCACGTAGCACTGGCCTCACACTGACCATGGGCTGTGGCGTCACTGAGATGGATGGATTTAATTTTGTTAAGAAAATTGTAAACTCAATAAAAATGCTTTCTAGATAAAGTTGTTTTTTTTTCGCAGACTATAGAAGTGACTGTATGTCTTGTGCTGCCATCTTTCTTAACATGAAATATTATCTCTTTTTTTTATCTAATGATGTAACTCTAACTCACTTGTCCACAAGGCTGAATCCTGGACGTACTATGGACTGAAAGCTGTTACGACTAAAGCTAAATTCAAAGAAAACTTTCTCTTTCTTGTTACTGCCCAAGGCTCTAATAATGAAATACTGCGAAACAAAACTAAAGAAGAAGCTGATAGAGTGAGAACCCTTGGGTGGAACTTGAGAGTATTCGCAATGAAGGTAAACAGTCTATAAGATACTTTCTCTCTCTTTAAAAATCATGACCAAAAGATGAGATATTAGGCCAACCTTTCTTTGAAAAAAAAAGTATAAAAGGATAGTCTTTGTACTTAATACCCAATATGGCCTGAAGGCGCGGTGGTTGAGCGGTAAAGCGCTTGGCTAATGAACCGGGGGTCCCGGGTTCGAAACCAGGTGAAGACTGGGATTTTTATTTCGGGATCCTTGGGCGCCTCAACCCGGCTCTTATGGTACCTTTCATTAGTTGGGGAAACGTAAAGGCGGTTGATCGTTGTGCTAGCCACATCACACCTTCGTTAACCGTAGGCCACAGAATCAGATGACCTTTAGATCATCTGCCCTATAGACAACAAGGTCTGAAAGTGGAACTTTACTACTTAATATGGCCTACATATTAGAGCGTTAAATGTGTGTGTCACTATTTAAAGACAGTCTTTATTTAACACATTAATTCAACATTTTTGAAGATTATATTCTACGAATTACACCATAAATAAAGAGGAGAAAAGAACTACATCCTACCCGTAACCATGGGTTGAGCTAATTATTTATGTTGATAAGCGAGTCATACAAGTTTTTAACTCTATCTCTCCTAATTGAGCTAATTATTTATGTTGATAAGCGACTTAGAGTCATACAAGTTTTTAACTCTATCTCTCCTAATTGACGATGCCTGCGTTTTTTTTTTACACACCCCTCCCTTTCAGTAAACTAAATTTATTTATGATTTATGAACTTTAATTTGTGTAATTTAAAAATAGCATGCTTTCTCCTATAATTCAAAAACGAATATAACATTTTCTGATAACAAATAAAAAAGTTATTAAAAGTTTCATAATATGATAATAACAGGATAGTGAAATGCAAATGATCAAAATGAATAATATGATCGAAACAAGAACAATAAATACGGAAAGAGTTAATTTTTTTGTCTGATTAAGGCAACCCATTTCCTGCTCTAATAGCACTAAGAAAGAAGGAGCACTTGTACAAATTTTATATATGAGGTATTATGAAAAGTACAATACATTACATAAAATATATTTCACTTCTATTCTTGTTAAGAGTTCAATCCCTTTGGATGTCACAGAGCTATCCAGCATAGATCCGAATTACGTCACACTATCGGACAGACCCAAGAGTTACAGCGGACTTTCAAGGGAGTTAATCAGCGCTATTTACACCTTATGCGATGGAAGAGTCAATCCAGGGGCGGCAAAAAATTGTGAATCATAAAAGCAGACGTGAGCCCAACGCAAGCAGCGAAGACGAAATGTTGACCAATGATGTTCCATTTTTTTTTACATTAAATAGAAACATGAATTAACACATTTTATATCATTGTAATATCAATAAAATGTTGTCAATTAGGTGAAATGAAAAAAGGAATACAATATACTACAGTAGTTACATACACATCTAGAAACGAACGTAATTGTCATACTCTTACCGTACAACTTATATACTACCATGGGTACATTTATTAGATATGTTATTTCTCTCACTTTGCATTCTCGGATCAATTTACAACTTTGAACACTTATTTATTGTCCCTAGATAAGTGAATAAATAAATAAAAAATTAACCATAAATACATTTTACAGAATTTTACAGAATTGAAATATACAACTGTCAATGTGCAGTTATTTTTTTTTTTGTTAGCGGCCCCCGAAAGGGGAAAAGACGCTATTAGTTTTGTTTGGAATGTCTGTCCGTCGGTCTGTCCGTCTGTCCGTCCTGTTTAGATTAGATCTCGTAAACTAGAAAAGATAGTGAAAGTCCGACATCATATTATTTTAGACCATTCAAAGTTCTAATGTAACGGCTAATTTTTTTCTTTTCTAAAAGCGAAAAATCTAATATTTTAAATCACTTATGTAAGCAGTTGTTTTTTTTTTCATAAAAATGCACCACTTTTACAACTATTCACTATCAATCGTAAAAAAAACGGGAAGCTACTCAGTAGGAGGGTATAAATCTACCTAATTATTAACACATTTATGCAAACGGTTTTAGATTTTTTTTCCTTTTTTTTGTACATTTATTTGGCAAAGTTAAGTTAAGTACTACTTCATTTACAAAAAAAATGTTAACTTTTTTTAGAGAAAAAAATCTATTTAGTATGCATGTAAGTTGGACATAATTTAAACAACAACTTTGGAAACTGTGAAAATAAGAATTGCTCTAAGAAAATATATCCAACTTTTTAAAATGTAAAAATGAAATATTTTCAGCTGCTTTTAAAGTGAAATCTTATTCCATGTTTTCCCAAAAAGTAATTACAGTTGTTTTTATAAGGTTCCATAATTATTTTTTTTATTATTTTTTTTTTTTTGGAGAAGAGCTTTGCTATTTAAATCAAACTTGGATTGGAAATTTTTTTACATTAAAAACAAATTTCTTGTTTAAGAACCTGGCTTTCAATCTACATGAAGGGAAAACTATAAACAGCTTTTTTTTTTGGTGTATCAGGTGTTCGGGAAAAAAATGAAGATTTGTTATGTTTAAAAAAATATATATCTATAGTAAAGTGCGAACCTCGAAAGGATTAAGGCCGCTAGCAGCAATTTTCTGACCTATGAAAAAACTGATGGTATCTCTGGATTCCTCATTCTTTTTTCTATAAAAAATAACTCGGATTTAATGTATCACTAGGCTTAGTTAAAATTAAATACGAGGTCTAAGATAAGAAGTGTAGGGTAGGTATCGCCAAGCGTACTTTTCCTCGAGCGTTTTTTTCCCCAGTTAGTAAGCTCGATCGGGTTGTTGGAAGGTTCGAGCAGATCAAAGAAAATATACCTAAAAACATTTTGTAATATTTATTTTTCACTATAAAGTCAGTTTCTTTTTACTCTAGCGTAAGAACATTATCCATTGCACCATTCCCACCCTGCGCAACTTCAAATAGTCTCTTTTAGCTGATGAGCCATCAGACTTAAAAATAGCCTTAAATCCATTACCCAGTTCCTTAACTACCGGGTAGTTCTTTTAGCTGATGA
>JADKLZ010001483.1:9192333-9209763 GCA_021533235.1 Biomphalaria straminea
CCGAAATAAAAATCCCAGTCTTCACCAGGATTTGAACCCGGGACCCCAGGTTCAGAAACCAAGCGCTTTACCGCTCAGCCTTTGCGCCTCCTTCATTCCATATGAGTACAAGGTAAAGTGGAAGGACAAGAGAATATACATCAAAAATGTTACCTTACTAACTTATTCCTTTTCATTATGTTATAGCATGGTCAGGGCGAAATGGTCCAGTCACTTTTGTAGAATCTGGGGAGAGGCAGTATCTGGTAGAAGGTTTCTTGGCTTCGATTTCTCGAAGTTTTTTTTAAAACTAATTCTCAAATCATGTGTATGCTCTTCTCAGCTCTTTAGAATCCAATATCTTAGCTCTTTTTTTGTTTGTTGTTTCACGTGAATGAAAATAATAAGTCGAAGTATAAAGATAGCAGTGGCGTAGCATCCATGGCGCGAAGGGGTTCAATGAACCCGGGCCCACGATCATTTAGGGGCCCACACCCGATGGTGTAAGGGGGTAGGGCCGGATTAATCTCTACAAAATAAGCTCTAGCTTAGGGCCTATAAGACATATTTATTTGTTACATACACTATCTGGATTAAGATGGGGCCCCATACCTCAAATAACAGAAGGCCTATTGAACACTAAAAATACGTCGATGGATTGCATGTAGGGGTTTTATATCACGTAATCCCATGACTAATGGCTAATTGTGGCCTTTCCTACACTTCAATTTTGTAAAAAAAAATGGTGAAAATTAAATTTTCTTAAAATATCCTAGACGTAATATCAAACTTAGGCCCTATATTAACATCAAAACATTAACCCATGTTAATACATAGAGTACCAATTGAGAAGAGTTCTGAACCCAAATATTATTTTCCTAGTCACCTTTTTGAAACATTTACTCATACGGATATTTTGCTATTGTATAAATGAGACTATAACTGACAAAATATACATGAATCTAATTGGTCCACTTCATTTCTTCTTCCCACTTACGAATTTTTATGTTTAGAATTTTGAATCAAAGTTATGTAACAAAAAAATAGTAACAAACATGCCTATTGAAGAAAATGTACCACTTACAAATAAGTTTAAAAAAAAAATTATTTTTCGAATATTTTTTTTCTGCGTGCTCCTCAAAGTCTTAATCTAAATATGTGGAGTATCTTATCCAGGGCTGGTCCTACAGATTGCGGGGCCCTAAGCTAAACGGATTTTCAGGGCCCTCTGCGAAACGGATTGCGCGGGGGCTAGTCTGGGTAGCGATAAGAATAATTAATGAAAATAAAGGTGTCTTTGTTTGAAAATAATACGCCTTTGGTTTTTTTTTTATATACTTTACCAAGTACAAAATCACGATCAAATTAACTTTACGAACCATCTACAGTACAAGTAGTTTTCTCAATATAAAATAGCTGATAAACATTCAAATCTTTCTTTTAGATTGACTATCGACTAACTTAATATCGGTTTTGATTTTTTTAAGAGGTGAAGATGAATAGCTTTAGCCAGCTTTATGGTTATATTTATTTACCACTGGCTATTAAAGTAAATTAAGTATTTGAACTTTCTGTTTTTATAAATAAAAGTTCTCAATGCCGTTTTTTTTTATTGTGAGTAGGATTGGCGTTTTCCAAATTGAACGACACCCCAAAATGACAATTATGTCTATTTTTCAGGACATTTTTCTGAATTTTCAGGATATTTAAATAATTTCAGATGTTCATTACTTTTTTTCCCAGAAAAATCAGGATGTCGCGGAAAGCCAGTATAAGTTGTAGTGGTTTTAATTTAATAATTTACAATTAGAATTAACGCGAGGCCTATAAAAGTGCGGAGACCACTGCGGCCGCATAGGTTGCAGTGCCCTAAGGCCGGCCCTGACCTTATCTTTTCAAGGATCAGATCGGCTGTATTTGCATTGCAGTAAGGGCTTGTAAAATTCAATTAGAATATTTTTTATGTAAAACAATATTCAAAAGGTCATTTTTTAAAGGGTGAATAATGAGCTGGAGAATACGTTTCTGCAGTGATGAAAGCAAAAATACGCTTTTGGCGTCGGGGCTTCGCACCGACTCCACTGGAGGGGTCTACAGAGCTCGTCCAGATAACCTAGCTATCAAGAAAAAGCCTTCAATATGGCTGTTTTTATTTATTTTTATTTTATGAATAATTAATTTTCGGCGGAAATCCTCAAAGCCTTAATCTAAATATTTGGGGTATCTTATCTTTTCAAGGAATAATCCGTTGTATTTGCAATGTAGTAATGGCCTGTATATTTATATTAGAATATTTTCAAGTAAAAAAAATGTTCAAAAGGTCCTTTTTCAATAGGAGTAATACTGAGGAGTCAATAGAACGCATTTCTGCTGTGAAGAATGCAAGAAAACGCTTTTGGCGTCGGGGCTTCGCCCCGGACTCCACTGGGAAAGCTTTCAGCGCTCTCCCAGACCCACTAGCTGTGAAGAGAAAGGCCTAAACATGGCTGCTTTTGTGTTTTTTTTTTGTTTTTTTTTTTGGCCGATGGTTTAGAAACAATGATTATTTGTTGATTCTAAATGTACGCGCGTTTACACTTAGTAGGGTTAGTGTTTACTGCGTGTTAGGGTTAGAACCCCCCCCCCCTCCAAAGTTCTGGATCCGCTTGTGCTTTCAGGTATTGTTTCAGCAAATGTAGCCACTTGCGCATTATATTCACTGTGCTAAATTGTACTTAAACATTATCTTTAATTGGTTCTGTCAGATGTATTAATGAACTTGCATTGTAATGTCTTTTAGTAAATGAACCGATACATACAAACTACTGGATTTCTTTGTCACACAAAATATTTGTCCTATGGGAGGGGGAGGGGCCCATCAACACATTCTTGAACCCGGGCCCACGGGTACCTTGCTACGCCACTGAAAGATAGAGCAGATTACCGAGGCTAACTTGGGTTATGAATTTACCAGTGCTCGTGGCGACATTGACAAAAAAAGAACTTTGGAGCCAAAAAGCCTTCAACTTTTTTTTTTTTTAATGGTTGTTGTTTGTTTTTTCTTTTTTTCCCATGCCGCAGAAGCATGGAATTGTAGAGCTTTAGAAGTTATCAGAAAATATCGGCTACATCAGAGGTTCTCAAACTTTTTTGACCCGGGGACCTCTTTATAAAGTGGAAACCTGTCCACGGACCGCTAAGTGAAAAATCTACATAAATGCATAGTGTATACGTTACAAATGTAAATAATACAATATTTAGTTGAAGGAATGTTTATTGAGATCCTAAGAAAATACAGTTGTAAATAAGAAATAAAAGACATTCCATAGGATGTTGATAAGATTTGTATGCAGGTATTTATGTATTTGTTGTAAGTAGCGAACACATGTACTTCTTCAAAAATACACTTAAGTTCCACGTTTGATGATATTTCAATATTTCAATGAACTACTCCTGAATATGCATTGATTCATCTGAGATTGAAATTTAAGTTTTCCACGTGCAAAAGTGTTCAGCACAGCTGGGACTGTGGTGACTGTATTTGTATATAATAATAATAATAATAATAATAAAAATAATACATACCTTCAAGGCTCTTGGCATTCCTAGAAACATTATCGTTGCCTGTCAGAGGGCGGTATTGCTGCCTACCTGCCACATCACCAGAAAATTCCTCAGTGGAAACTGATAAAGGGAATACGATGAATTTTGTCTCCCTTTAACGAAACTCGACCCTGGCTGCAGCCAGAGAATGAACACTCGTTCTTTTCTAACATAATAATAATAATATGCCACATCACCAGTGGAAACTGATAGAGGGAATACGATAATTGTGTTTCCCTTTAACGAAACTCGACGCTGGCTGCGCCAGAGAAAGAATAATCATACTTTTCTAATAATAATAATAATAATTATCTTTATTGTCCATAAGGAAATTTGTCTTATAATTTGTGCATTATACCAAACAAAACATTATAACTATCAAGAAAAACAAAATGTTCATTCACACCAGACTCACTCACAATTTAAACAACACGTTCTAGAATCTGGGGTGTAAGGAATTCTATGTAGCCTATATTTATCTGGGTCAGAGGACAGCGCTTGTTTTTTTTTTTTTTTTTTTGGTTTTTTTTTTTTTTTTAAATTGTTGTCGGAAGCCTGAGTTTTGGAGCCTAGCTGCCTAGGTGTATAGCATAAGTATATAGAAGTCAGTTTTCATAATTAGGCATTTTAATTGTTAACATTTGATGCAATGCCTACAACTACAGTTATCCTGATTACTTTTATTAAAGATATATTCTGGCGTCTCTTTAAATTATTGATTTTTTTTCATATAGAGATTTGTTGTTTTAGTAAAAGGTTTCACAAAGAGGTTTCATTAGAACTATACATCATAATGAGAAAAGTTATGTTCCGGAAGCTCAAAATCGGGACCATTGAAATTTTCCCTTTTGGATTGTCCGCAGAGAATGCCGACCATGTCTTCCAAATTGCATTCTTCATCGAGATGCCCAAAACAAGACACCAGCCCCAAAACCCAAGCATGAAAATCTTTTAATCATATATGTTTGTGTTTTTTTGAGTTTTTACACTTTCTTCAACGGCTGGTAAAATCAATAATTTGCCTATGGTATTATTGGTATGAGGTTTTCAGTATTTTACTATGATCATCAACTTCTAAATGTCAGGTCAAAGATAGATTTTGTGGGTGTATTCTGAACTTTATCTTTAAATGTTTGAAAGTTTTGCAAACCTTTATCTTTTTATTAGGGTGGCATCATGGGAAGCATGTGGTGGGAAGCGTGGTCGAGAGGCTAAGTACGGCTTGAGCTTGGCTTGCTTGGCTACCTAGAAGGGGGCTCGAGGTTCGACACCCGACTCGGGCAGAGTTGTGTTTACTGAGCGCCCAAAGGCAGCACGGGAAACCACCTCCTAGATACCCCCTCCCCCCCCACACACACTGGTCCTCAAATGAGATTGGACCAAAGCGCTCTGAGCATGCTATAAGCATGAAAGTAGCGCTATATAAAAGCTATAATAATAATCATTTCAAATGATTCTCCAGTTTAATTGGTCTCATAGCATCATAAAAAATGGCACATTAACACTCTCTTGTTTGACAAGGAAGTAATGAAGTTCAATTTCAAATACTTAACGCTGTACAGTCAACATTTCTTTTTGTTAAAGCTATAGCTAGCCAAAACTACACTATGCAAATATAGTTATTAAATTAAATAAAACAATTTTTCACACATACATCACGCACTTCTTTGTGCTGAGAATTAGTTCTGCTGTAATTTAGTCCTCTCCTGGTGCTTTGTGATTCAACTGATGAATGTCCTTGTCATTTGCTACTTATAACTGCGTTGATAACAAATTGAAGATATTTCTGCAATTTAAATCTACTTCTTTTTAGTTACTTAGTGTATTGGAACATCCAGGTACACTATACATAGTAGAACCCAACCATGAAAGGTACTCCATTCGTTGCTAATGATATAATAGTTACAGGGTTTGCCTTTTCTTCGATCGATCAAATGTGTATTCGACTTTATTGCCAATTATCATTTTTCACAAGAAATTTTGTTGTAAATTTCTTTATTTATAAATAAACGAACATGTGCCAAAAAATGCTTCATTACCGGCACAACTCGGTTCATATATAAACCTTTGAACTATTTGTTGCTTAGAAGAATTCTTAGCAAATATCAGATGCAGGTTTGTGTTCAAAAGTTTTAAAAACTTTAGCGGCTGGCTAAATCATTCATTTTTATTACCAATTGTATGTCATTTTCATAATTTTGCAAGATATTTTTAGAACCATTATATTTTCCTTAAAATTTGAAAGCGAATATTTTGTCAATTGTAGATCTTTTCTCAACTTTATCATGCAGTGTTCAATAGTTTTTCAAATCTTATCAGGGTGGCTTTGTCTCCAACCATCCTCCAGCTTAGGTGGTTTCATGGTGTCATTACATAAAATGTTGTTAAATAAAAGACACATAGGCAATATAAGTTCGATAAGAAAAGAATGATATATATTTTAAAAATTCAGCCAAGTTAAATATAAGTTATTTCTAGACCAAATTTAGGCATTTAAATGAGGTATTTAAATTTAAAATATGTTTTTCATTCCAATAATATTATAAGAATTGAATGGCCTAGCTATAATAATGTATAAATAATGTATATTTGTATGTATATTTGTATGATATAATAGGTGATTTCATTAATGTGAGATTTATATTAAACCCAATTCCTTCGTAAATGAGACCCATTCTCGTGGACCCCCATTTGCACGTCGTGTTTTTCATTCCAATAATACTATAAAAAATTGAATGGCCTAGCTATAATAAAGTATAAATAATGTATATTTGTATGATATAATAGGTGATTTCATTAATGTGAGATTAATATTAAACCCAATTCCTTCGTAAATAAGACCAACTCTCGTGGACCCCTGTGGGAATCACTGTCCTAGATATTCCCCCTCTCGCTCCCGATCGGTCTACTCTGCTGAGTGTGTATATGTGGTAGATTGGAGTCATCGTGTAAATAGTTTATTTAAAAATAAATTGCCTGATATTTACAAAGTGTATTCGTAGTGTTTATTTAAAAACATAAATGTTTTCTTCTAATTTTAGCAGCTAGTTGACAAAAAAAAAAGCATCACTTATAACTAATATTTACTTTTGTTATAAAAATTTCTTGTACATTTTATAAATATATTTGACTTAGTGATACTTAAAATGCACACTAAAAATATTTTTTTTGTTTACATTTTGTAACATTATCTCCCTTACATTTATGTATTATTTTAGAATTTGTTTCATTTTATGAAAAAATCGCTTGCTTAATTAATTTTATGAACTAAAAGTAGCGGTTACACCAAAACTTTTCAAGCTGCATGGCATTGTGAAATAATATTTTTCATCTTCTAGTTTTCGAGATCTGACTGTGACAGACAGACATTTTGCACAAACCTAATAGCGGCTTTTCCCCTAACGGGGGCCGCTAAAAATAACAGACACACTCGATGCCGGGACGTATTTTGACACCGATTGGATGTAACCAATTCTGGAATAGGATTCAGCTAGTTTGTTCAATCTCTAAGTTGTACACTAGAACCAGTTACGTGGGAGGGTAGAGGATAGAAAAAAAAAGCCATTAGGAGTATGAAGTGGAATTTTTGTGTATATGTATTGATGCGTACGTGTGTTTATGTGTATCTTTGTTGTCAAATTTACTTCGCGGTTCGTTTGTTTTGATCACATGCTTCACGTTTTTTTTTTTTTTACATTCTCAATTGATATTAAAATTCCAAAAGCACAAAAGAGCTCCCAAGAAGTTTTTTCAAGGCAAATCTATAACCCACATCTTGTAACGTAAGACAACTCTAAAGAGTGTTCTATGCCATTCTGATCTTATCTTCTGCAGGCTTGGGATCTTGGTAAGGAAAATTGTGTTTCTGTAAGTATTTCAATACTTCGGAATTATTATATGTAAATAATAAACGAAACAATTTATTAATAAGTACACATCTTTGACAGTTGTCAGCTTTGTGAAGGAGAAATGTATTTTCAACTGTTTGTTTTGGCAAATGTCTTCATTTTAGGAAGATCTCAAGGTAAATTTTGATTTAAACATGTAACTTAAATTTTATAAATAAACCTATTCATAATATGAGGATTGTAATTAGAAATACCGAGGCCAGTCATCAATTCTTTTTTCAAGACTAATTTAGGTTTTCAACCAATAAGCTTCAAGTACAAATGGGGGTAGGCAGGCGCTTTCTAAAGAATATCTGTCGTATGTATGTGTGTGTATGCGCGCGCATAATTAATCTTGATTACATTGTGACCCTTTATTTTTTTTTTTTGGAAGAAGTTCATTGTGAATAGTTTCTTCCTGAGTGGAATAAATTGCACCCTGTCCTTGCCAGTGCCCCCCCCCCCGCCAGGCACTATTTCTGGTATTTAAAACAAAACAAAAATGCTTAATTGTGAGGTTTCTACAGAGCATTATCATGCTATTTAAAAAAATTATTAGTTCAAAAAACTAATCTGCTATTCTTACTTAATTAGTACTTAGACTTGGATTTTTCCGCGCCGTTTTGTGCGGCAAGCTGTCTCCAAAAAGATATGTCACTGGCAATGTCTGCAGCCTCTTCCCACCTGGTGTCCACTGTTCTGAGGTCCTCCATGAATGTGTGGCGCCAAGTTATACTATGTGTCCCTGTTTCCACGTTTCTCGTAATGGCCTCCATGTCATCGTAACTCTTGGTATGCGTAATTCATTTAGGAGAACATGTCCCGCAAACCTCATGCGACGCTCTGTATCAACTTTACTAACTAGTCAACTCACAGTTCGGCATAGGATTTCATTGATTGAGACCTGATCTCTATACCTTACTCCAAAACAAATCCGTCTTAGTCTTCTTAGTCTTCTTTGTTGAGCCACATTTAGTCTTTTTTTTTTCAATTTCGTCAGTTGACGTACATGCTATTCACTGCACTTTATTAATGGAGCACAGCAACTGATAGCAATGTGTAACCTCTGTGTTGGCTACGCTCTTTGGTAACTGTAGTTTGCTTTAGATTTTATAGAGGAAGTTTTATAGTTAAAACCATCTGTTGGGAGGTTTCAAACTAAAAAATGTTTTTTATTGATGTTTTTTTTTGGTTGTTGTTGTTATTTCTTCAAACAAATTCGAAACACCCTTAGCTACGCTTATAGGATTATGTGACTGTAGTTTGCTTTAGAATAATATTGAAGAGGAGGTTTTCAACCTCAGAGCTATCTGTAGGGGTAAACTAAAACTTTCTGGAAGGATTTTTAACTTAAAGCCCTCTGGAGGAGGGGGGAGGTTAAACTCTAATCCCCCCTTGGCTACGCTCATAGAATTTTGAGTGAGTAATTTGCTTATTTTTTTTTTTTGAAAAGGTGTTTTTTAGCTACAAATCCCGCTGGAGGGGGGTTGTATTTTTTTCCCCCTTTCAGACCTTGTATATAATGTAAAGGTCATCTGTTTCTGTGGCCTACGTTAACGAGGGTGTCATGTCACCAACAGCCTTTATTTTCTCCGACTAATGTCAGGTACACATTAGAGCTGGGTAGACTCACAGGCACACTAAAGATGCCGAGATTTAAAATCCCAGTATTCACCAGGATTCGAACCCTTACCCCAGTTCAGAAGCTAAACGCTTAACCGCTCAGCTACCACATCTCCTAAGCTGAAATTTATCACAATTATTGATAGTAGCTTACTATATAAGAATCAATTTCTTAAAATTAACCAAGTAGTTAATTAATTATCAGTAATTATTTTGGTTGGTATCTCAAACAAAGGAAAGAAATAGTACTTGAATGAAGTTGCATCAATCCCCTTTATAGATTGTCGTCTGACACATCTTATAACACATTATATTTCCATGACTAATCCAAACTAATAGATACACTTCATATAAGTTTTGTCTTTTTATACGTTTTTTTTTATTCTTGTTTCTTCTTACAGTATGTCCCGCAATGGAGTTATCGTTCCTTATTGATCTGTCAGAAAATGGTCGCCGTGGTGCCACTCAGAGTTTTAACCTTGACCAAATAGAAGGTCAATTTCGCCCTATCTTCAACAGCTTCATAAATTATGACAACAGCAATGTCAGGTATAGCACAAGTTGGCAGTAAAGCTCAAAGATCTCGTGTTTAAATCTTGGTTCTGAAAAGGACTAGGGACATGGGAAGCGTGGTCGAGAGGCTAAGTGTGGCTTGAGCTTGGCTTGGCTACCTAGAAGGGGGCTCGAGGTTCGACACCCGACTCTGGCAGAGTTGTGTTTACTGAGCGCCTAAAGGCAGCACGGGAAACCAACTCTTAGATACCCCCTACCCCACTGATCCACAAATGAGATTGGACCAAAGCGCTCTGAGTATGCTATAAGCATGAAAGTAGCGCTTATTAAATCTATAATAGTAATAATTGTTAACCTTAACCCAAGGATTTGTTTAAACAAGAAAAAAAAAGACAGTTAACAATGACCAGTTTGCGACTTTTTAGCAGGAATATAAAATGTATTGTTATGATGTTCTCTACCAGGCCACCTGTTGACAGTGGTATACAACACAAGACATCTAATACAAGAACTTGAGAAACAAGAGTTTCAAGTAACAATGTCATGGTTTAATGATAAATACATCAACAGCCAATAAAACACAATTGGCTTCACTAACTTCAAATGCTTTATCACAACAGAACTGCCTACTAGACACTACAAGTCTCTCCCTCTCTCTCTCTCTCTCTGTCTACTTCTACACTCGTACAGCTACATTTTCGAGGACTCACAAGGTACCACACCGTCCTTACCGCCTTGCTGTCCTGGACTCAACTGTCCTTTCTTACACAGTCTCTCGTCTGTGAAGGCTTTCGATCACATGACCATAACACGGGTCATATTTGTGTGTACTACTTCTAGCAGTTCTGTCATTGTCTATCGACGGCAGTTGACCTGTGTAATTAGCCTGAGTCGCGTGTGTTAGTAGGCCGCATACACATTAACCCTTTCAGTCCTTCACTACAACGGTATTAATACAACAGTATTATAAATTAGAAGATTGAATTCTAACAATTATTTTGCTTTAATTTGCTTTTTATCAAAAAAATGCAAAAAAAATAAATGTAATGTATGCCAGAAGACCAATTATTTAAAATCTTTTGGCTAATGGCTTTAATGTTTGATTCATTTTTGTTTAATTAAATTCAGAACACCAATTATCCATAATTAGATTATTTTTGCGTACCATTGAAGGGGAACCGAGGTTCGACACCCGACTCCTTTTGTGTGATCTAAACGTGACAAAGGGGACGGACAGATAAAACACACAAAAGTAATAGCGGCTTTTACCCTTATGGGTCAGCTAAAAAATACTTGACTAGTTAATACAAACGCAGACAACGAAAAGAAAATCTAAATCGACCACCTGCAGACAATGTTTATGCTTGTCCCGGTGTGGCAAAATATATAGGTCACAGCTAGGGCTGCGCAACCACGGGAAATACTGTATTCCTCGCTAATCTTCGGACTTAAATCATTAATTTTGGAAGCAAAAACAGTTCTCTTCCTGAAAATAAAACGTAGACGTTGTACTGCAACATCTAAAATATCATATCAAATTTTCCGTATCTTTTCTAATTTGTGTGATTTAAACGTGACAGACGGACGGACGGACGCAAAGACAGACCACACAAAACTAATTGCGGCCTTTTCCTTATAGGGTGCTGCTAAAAATGGGATTTCGCACATGAAGATACTGTATAGTCAGTGAAAATTGAATCACACATAATGTAGGTGTGATCCTTGTAAGATTATCATCATAATAAGCATGACCTCTTATAGCATCCCTGTTATGGTCAGCAGGCGTCATCAATAGAAAGCAAGGTCATCGCTAGGTAGAAATTCGATTAGCATAACGTGCGCCAAACGGAGTGTTGCTCTATGATATAATAAGGAAGTATAAATACTATAAAAGCTATTTAGCCGACGCCATTCGTGAAATCCCTAGTTGAAACAAACAGAAAAGGTATAAACCTCCAAACTCTGAAGGACTACAAGCCCCCAAGGTGTACTTCGTATTAGTAAGGTCACAGCACACAGTGCCTTTGACAGAAAATCCGTAGAGGACCCTGTCAGCAAACTGCTGTTCACATTGAGGGCCCAACAAGTAAGAGAAGGTACATTATAGGAACATAGGGCAGAAATTGTATAAATTTTATTGGGGTGTAGATTTCTATATTTAACATATCTAGAGGAGACCACATTAACTAATGTTGATTACCGGATGGGGTAGCTAAAAAATGTAATAGTTGTTAAGATTAGGATCGGTACATTATTGGTAGACAATTGGTAGACTATTGGTAGATTATTGATAGTTTATTGCTAGATTATTGGTAGATTATTGCTAGATTATTGGTAGATTATTGCTAGATTATTGGTAGATTATTGCTAGAATATCCTAAACCACCTCATAGGTTTACCAGGTTGTGCTCCCCTTTTCCAGTACGATGCTCAATACTTACATGGCTCCTTGATTGACCTCTATAGAATGAACTTACATTTTTTTATGGAGAGGGGATGGTGTAGTAAATAATCTCACGCTTAATTTACCTGATATACACTAAACATTTTAAGACTTTTTTTTCTTTTTGCACAATTTTTCATATAAGAAATTATGGTTTTGAAACTATAGGGAATATATTTAATAATTTAAATAAGTGGCAAAGGTATTGATTAGTGTCGTCCGTTGTAGGGGGGTGGCATACTAACTCTTTGTGGGACCCCAACCTTTCTTTTTGGATTTTCCTGTGTCTTATTATGATACCTAAGCCAGGGGTTGGCAACCTGCGGCTCGCGAGCCACATGCGGCTCTTTGGGTGTTAAGTTGAGGCTCTTTAGTTCCATGCGCAAATATTATTTATTTTGTTGAAAAAAGAAAACATTTAAAATACTTGTTCTGATTCTCTTAGCTACTTGTACTCGCTTTTCAGCACACCCCTCTAAATGTCTTGAAATGTAACATATTTACAGGTGGAAGATATTCAATTTTATTTTTTTCTTCCTGGTCACGTGATATGGATGAGTCTTACGAAATAAAAGACAATGCAAAATTTTGCCTCTTTGTCAGGTATATGTCTTCCCAAGCTCCAATAGAAGAACTTCTAGGATTGCTACCTTTCTCTTGACAAACCAGAGGAAAAGATATCGCTAATGTCATGCGAAAATGCATTGAAGACAATAAAATTTTATAAAACTGATATAAATAAATGGATTTAGTAGCGACTGTGTTAGCCTGAAGTGAGACGAGAAAAACTAAAGGGTCAACTATGATTCATTGGCACCAAATTAAACCTTGAAATTTTTACGTTTCACTGCAAATTATACCAAGAAGTGCTTTGCGCTAAAACATTTCCAGACGAAATAGTTGAGGTCATGAATTTGTTAATCAAGATTTTAACAGCATTTTGTTAAGAGCACTCTACCATCATCAGTTTAAAAAATTCTTAACGAAATGCTCGGAAAAAAAAATCTTGTGGCTCTTTAGAAACGCTGAAATTTTGTAAATTGTAATTTTTGGCTCTTCCGACTCAAAAAGTTGCCGACCCCTGACCTAACCCAGAAATTATTCTAAATGTATTTGTTGTTTCTAAATACTTAAATATTAAAATGTATGCATATTAATGGATATATACTCTTTGAATTTCAGCATTGGAGCTTACAGTTATAGCAACACGTCAACATTATTTATCCCTTACTGGACCAGTGCAGGCGGCGCGAACAGTTATTATAGTAATGTATATGGGTTGAAATACGTAAGTCAAGGCAGAAAACTGATTTATATGTATGCCAGAAAACAGATTTATGTGTATTCCAGAAAACAGATTTATGTGTATGCCAGAAAACTGATTTATGTGTATTCCAGAAAACAGATTTATGTGTATGCCAGAAAACAGATTTATGTGTATTCCAGAAAACAGATTTATGTGTATGCCAGAAAACTGATTTATGTGTATGCCAGAAAACTGATTTATGTGTATTCCAGAAAACAGATTTATGTGTATTCCAGAAAACAGATTTATGTGTATGCCAGAAAGCTGATTTATGTGTATGCCAGAAAACAGATTTATGTGTATGCCAGAAAACTGATTTATGTGTAAGCCAGACATCATCCATCTGCATGAGATCAACTAGCAACAAACACTGTAAAAATGTCACGATGCAAAGCTTTCTGCCCTTTTGTCACATGTACACATAAGTTCGCCCTTCCCGATATCTAGTACTGTTACACCAGCGAATGCTTATTTTTTCTGCATCAATTAGTGGGCGAGGTGAACGAGTGGCTTAGCGCTTGGCTTCCATACTTAGGGTCCTTGGTTTGAATCACGGTGAAGACAAGGATTTTAAATTTCGGGATTTTTAGGGCGCCCTTGAATCCATCCAACTCTAATTGGGTGCTTGACTTAATTAAGTTTTTGAAAATAAGGTCCCTTGGTCGTTGTGCTAACAGATGACCTAAACATCATCTGGCATCTGCACTATAGATCGCATGGTCTAAAAAAAGGAATTTTTGTATATTACAATGATATTGAAAACATTACTAAAATATATACAATGTTTCAATCCCTATGAACATGTTCTGCTTTTACACGATCGCAATGAAATCACAACTTTAGGCGATGAAACAGTCCCTGGAGTGATCTATAACACCTCAAACACATTTATCAGATTATCGAAAGTTTGATAGACGTTAAATAGTAAATAATTTACTTTTCAACGTTCAAAAATTAAGGTTTTTAAAAAACTTATTTCTATTCCGAAACCTTCATTTATTTGATACATTCAAAGTCATAAGCTCTCCCCCATATACAGGGTTGTTGCTAGAAAGGTGGAAAATTTTAGGATCAGATGAGATCACGAATAATAAGATCCAAATGTCCAGACTTAAATGTCAGGGATTACTGGGGTTTGGAATGTGTTGTTTATCATACACCAAAAACAGAACCTCAAGTAATAGATTATGAGAAATTCAATCCTGGTTCAACGAATAGTAATACCACTAATCTTTTCGTTCACAGTACTCCACTTTTCTAACCATCGCATTGGATTGGCACCATTCCTCATTCACACTGTGCTTCGCACCGTGACGATCTGTCTATGGTACTTATGGTACTATGTAGTTATAATTGACTTGATAACTGAATGAAATGAAGAAAGAAACGCCTCTATAGTTTCTCCAACTACTTTAAAAATGCTTCTACTTTCTTGAACAAAACAGTTTCTCAATCTCTATCTTGAATATAAACGAAACTTCACTTATATAAACGACTTCTATTCATATCACTATCAAAATATTACTTCACTTAACAAGCTATTAGTAACAGACTTCTAGTTTCATTTCTTAACTAAGAGAAGATTAAACTAAGGACCATCGCTCTATAAGAACTAAGAACAGCGCACTGACTTGACCTGATTCTAGAACTATCGAAAGGTCATACTAAACTCGTTACACTCACATATAGATAAGATAAGATAAGATAATTTTATTGATCCAATCTAATGGAAATTCAGTTTGATTACAACTTGACAACGTCAGCGTAACTATCAGTCGATAAGATGTTATTTAACCCCGACCTACAGGTTCCTTAATACACCGTTAAGAAATACATACTAAACATTGATATTTATACATTATAGACATAAGTTTGAATTATGATTGTTACATTTTTTAGTATTTAGATCGTATACAAATGTGTCGATTTTGATGCAGTCTTTGCCATTATAATCTCTGGTGTAATAGTATTACGTTTGCTTTATTTCTTACATCTGAAGCTTGAGTCATTGACTTACGTTGGACTGCAAGCAATGAACAGGACAGCAAGTTATCGGGACAGCTATGTGGTGCTTATAATATCACAAGGCTCTAATTCTGAGACTGGAAGAGCTCAATCCATAGCAGAAGCTGCAAGACTTCGAGGCCTGGGCTGGAAGATTAAAGTGTTCGCAGTGCAGGTATACTCATTCAATCCTTTGTTCTAAGTTAAAGTAGCCTTTGGATACGCTGATAGAACAGATAAATGTCAAGGGATGATTCATAACTTTTAAGCCTTTTTTTAAAAAACAATCCCAACTGAGCTCAGGAAGTAACTGACTATATTAACTTTCACTTTCTCTCTCCAAAATACACACGTCTCCCGTGCGTCTTGCTTTACAAAAAAATTAACATAAATAGAAAACAAATTATTGAATCAATGAATTAATTATTTTTTTTATATCAATAAGGAATATAATTTCTACATTATATATTTCATTCATTAAAGTGTTCGCAGTGCAGGTATTTTCATTCAATCACTTGTTCTAAGTTAAAGTAGCCTTTGGATAATCAGATAGAAAAGAGAAATGTCAAGGGATGATCCATAACTTTTAAGCCTTTTTAAAAATCAAAACAATCTAAAAACTCTAACCCTTATCTATCTAACATCTATCTATCTATCTATCTATTTATCTATATCTACCTATTTATCTGCCTGTCTGTATGTATCTATCTCTTTGTCTGTGCCTGTATCTATCTATGTACATATCTATTGATCTATCTGTCACTATCTATCTACCTATCTTATCCATCAATTTATATATGTGATAAAAAGCTAAGGTTAAATTAACCAGAGGTGCGACACCTTGAATTCAAGGGCCGAAAGTTTGTGGTCTAGGGAGAAGGTTAATCAATTGATTGATACCAAAACAAAATGTCAGGGGAGATCTTTACAATGTTCTCCGAGAAAACAAGATTCAAGCCAAATTATCCAGGGATTATCTTTAAGCCCTTCTTTAATTCAAGGTAAACAAAATGTGCCGATAAGAGTTAAATAAATTAATGTTTAGGACGACTGTGCGCATCGTTTTCTACGTTTAGACCAATGGCTTATCAGTAGAATATAATTTCTCTGTAAATCTATACAGTCAGTTGACTAGGATTCTTGTGGGAAGGGGTGAGGCAAAGGTAAACGTATGTTCCAATGTTTTTTTTTATCTAGCATTCAATAGTTGTCAAGAGAAAAACAATCATTATATAAGTTGTACGAATCAGACAGTGTCTTTTTATTTTGAAAACATTTTTCAAGTTTTAACCCTACAAAAATTACGACTATAATTTTACAAAACTTTTATCAACTCTCTCTCTCTCTCTCTCTCTCTGATTGTCTGTCTGTCTGGTAAAAGTTGGCGCACGTTATTTCTTCCTCACCCATTGTTGGATCAAGTTGATATTTTCCACAACTATTCACTGGCATAGACAAAATATGATTCAGTAAAACAAACTAGTTAGTCAGTAAATAACTGGTAATTAACTATTTTGTTGATATCAACAAGGGATATTAATCTTTCAGTGGTTACAGATTCGTGTAAATATGTTGGGTTTCGTAACAGTTTGAAAAACTCAGTTAATAACCGAATAGTCTCAAATGTACGCGTCCACTCCCAATTGAGCTCAGCTAGTAACTTGACTATATAACCTTTCACTTTCTCTCACCAAAAAACAGAAGTCTCATGTGCGTCTTCCTTAACAATAAATAACTTTTATAAAAAAAATATTGAATCAATGAATTAATTATTTTGTCTGATATCAAATAAGTAATATAATTTCTACAATATTTAGATTTTTAAAAATATTTTGCTGGTTTGATGTCACAGTCCAACTTGTTTCATTCATTTTAGAACTTATTTCCACTGGACACAGTTGAGCTTTCTGCCCTTGACCCGAACTTCGTCAATATAACTGGGCAGCCTAAAAACATCAATGGTCTTTCAGTGGAGGTGATAAAGTTTATCCAAGAACTATGCACCCAACCTAAGCCATCGACAACACCACCACCGACTACTACTAGAACGACACAACCACCTACTACTGCACCTCCAACGACACAACCACCTA
>JADKLZ010001483.1:9209863-9220018 GCA_021533235.1 Biomphalaria straminea
TTTTTTGTGTGTCTTCTGTCGGTTCTAAATGTAATTGTACAAAGCGATTAAATATAAAGTCTCATAAGTCTTCCTTCAGTTTAGACTCAGACTGACTTTTGACTGACTCTTGACTGACTCTAGACAAACCACAGCTCACGTCGTGTCGTTTTAAATGCATACTTTGCGTAAGACTATTTGGTTATTAATCTATTATTGGCTTGGAAGAAAGTCTTTGCAGTGTAACTTCTTAGATGTTTAAGTTCAGAATTTAATTATGCAATTAGTTTATTCATTATGGCTTTAGTACGAAACATCAAGTGACTCAATTCTGTACGTTATAGGGTAAAACGGGCACTTTTTGACAAAGCAGAATGGCGCATTTTTTCTTAATAGCCTTAAATCATTTCAATGGTTTCTAAAGAAACGTTACCTTGGGGCACCTATGTTACGCCAAACAATATGTTCGTCCCCCATACGGGATACGTGCCCTCCCCATTCTGACTGTCGGACTATAAGAAGTTCATACTGGCTTTTACCATCCATGCATCCCAGTGGTGCTATAGCCCGTGGAGGGTTATGGCCTGCTTTTACACATCCCTCCATTCAGATCTCGTCTGGGCCTTCCATCTCCACGCCATAACCCCAAGCTTTTTACTGGGGTTTATAGTTAAATCAAAAGAGGCTGCAAAACTCGTTGACCGCCAGCTAGATATCATGTTCAGTGTGAGCAAGTAAGGCGTAGAGAAGCTGTTTTATGACCATTTCCTTTGTTTTGGTAAGGGATAGTAGACACCGAAGCATAAACATATGATAATAATTCAACAGCAAAAAAAAATAAATAATAAGATTGTCTTCGAGTTCGATTGATAAAACAATGAAAAAAAAAACGTATCATGCGACAGCCTTTATGGATTACATAATTTTTATAGACGATATAGAGAATCACGTGGCTAAATGTTGTTAGTTAACGATTGGTGAATGAGGCTCATTTACGAAACCTTTAAAACACATTAACTGATCATACATCAAATTTAATTTCATTATTTTTCTTCCATAGTTTCATAATAGATCAATCCACAATAACATGATGTGCAAATGTTTAATTAGGTCGATTGATTAGTTGTTCTTGTTTGCGAAGTGTATTGCTGTGAGCCTAGTGACGTAAGCGGTGTCAAGTTTTTTTCCCCTTTGACGTCATGGGAAAAAAATTCATTCATAAATATTCTAGCCAAAATTAAATGTTCGACATTAAGACATATTCTTTTCCGATATAACGGTCGACCTCGAGTTTTCCCAATGTGGCCAATGAGTTGAGAATTTTTTTCTCACTAATTTGCAGATACGTTGAATTTTAAAGAAAATCGTTAGAGTAGTTTTCCAAATAATATATATTATTGTGCTATATTATAGTAAATGTTTCTTTCCCTTATATATTAAGTTGTTGTTTTTTTATTACAAACCTTAGATTTACTCATTCTGTCTGTCTTGGATCAAGCTAAAATTTTATATATATACAAGAATTGCTCGCTTAAGAGTATAGGATATCGTGAGATAGTGTCTTTCATTTGAATGGCTGATTTGTCGTCTGGTATTTGCACTGGAAAGTCGTTAGGATGGTTTTGGATTTATACCCAGACACAACACCAACGTTGTTTTCCAACCGAATCGTCAAAAAAGATAGGCCTAATTATTTAACTCACAAACAAGCTTGCCCAACATACAAATAATTTGAATGACTGAGAACGGTGGATGATCTAAACAAAGAGCACATCGAACTATAGTTGGAAATTGCTAACTGAAAGTATTTCATAGCATAGTGAATGATTTGTAACTTTAAAATGCAAGAACCTTTCATTTAGTGGTCATCGAAAAGTGTATCGTTTTGGTGACACAAGTAACAACAACAATGTCTTAGCAGTACATAAATTCTTTAGAAAATAAAAACACAACCCTTTACCTCGACCCACAAATTCAAAGTGAGATAGTAGACTTGGGCAATGCAATTTTAGCAAAACATCTAAAGTAGATCCAAATCTGTGACTTTTTTCTTTATCATAGTTGAAAGCACTCAAAGAGAATTTAAAATTTTCTTAATCTGGATTATTTTCTGAAATTATTTTGTTCAACTCCGATGAAGAACTACCCAAAGAAATTGCAGAAATCAATAGTAAGATTTCATATTTGTGAAAACCAGAAGTCTGTAGGGGTGACTGAATAAATACTCTTAAGTAATAAAATATCACTATATTTCTTTAAATTACTTACGATGCTAAGGTAAGGATGGTTTTTCTATATAAGCGAACAGTACAATAGCCTCAGTGGCGTAGTTAGGGATTTGGGGGCCCGAGAGGCTTGACCTCTTTAGGACCCCTGCATTTTGACATTCGACATACTAACATTTTATAAAGGCGTAATATTTAATTTTTTTTTTTTTTGGGGGGGGGGCAAATATTCTTGAACGCGGGCCTACGGGTACCTTGCTACGCCACTGCCTGTGATTATTACAAGCAGGTCAGTTTTTCTCAATCTTCGCATAAACAAAGCAGTAAATTACGTTGGTGACATGAGTTTATGACAGAAAGAATGGAGATAATCAGGCGAAAGCTCATGCGTGGTGCCCCAATAGACTAGTATGGTCAAATATATCACGACGCTATGGAAATCGGTACATCCATAATCATAATCTCGTATCTGTGGCTCGGAGTGAGTCATCTCATCAGCATTGTTGTTATTGTTTTTACATGATAAGGATTTGTTAGGACTAACCATTAAAAACAAAGCATTAAGCCTTATGTTCAGAATCCTAAAAGTCTATGAGATATTTTCTCTATTTCATATACAAGAGTACATCTAAAAGTTGTGAGCCTGCCTGTACTGCGCTTTAATCTTTGCTCAGAAGATCAAAGATATATTCGCCATACTTGAAGTATTAAAGCTAATAGCTATTTATCAACTGTAGAAGAACTGCTACGAAGATACATGATACAATCTCCACGGATGACATTTAGTACACAGATACAAAAGATGAACACATATTTACTTAGATCTTTTCATCAGGGTAGAGAGACATTGATTACAAAGAGTACCCCAGGAAACAAACAGACATGACAGCTATTGCGCTGAAGTGATCTAAAGATTGTATTGTATTCATTTATCATTTGAGCAAATGACGTTGCTTTGAGTCTCCTAGAGCTTGTACCACTTTAAGAGCAGAATGTTGATTTTTCTTTTACAAGGGAGTAATTTTTTGTATTCATTTCATAGGAAGTGCTAGTCTCGCCTTTAAAGACACGCCTTTCCGTCCCCCACACTCCTCTTCTTCTCTCTTAATATTTCTAAAGACATATTTTCGGTATTCCAATAAAGGTGTGGTAGAGATTTTTAAAAAATTACTATTAGTAAGATTAAACAAAATGAAAACGAATTCAATCATATCTTAACTAATAGAAAATAGGAGAGAGATATAAAAGCTGAGACACTTCCACTATATTGAAATCTGCAGAACAAGAAGCAGGCTTTGAACAGCTTTAGCCACGGACACAAATTCTGTTTCAAATAGGTATTCAGTATATATTTATATATATATATATATATATATATATATATATATATATATATGTGTGTGTGTGTGTGTGTGTGTGTGTGAGTATTTATTTTTTATTTATTTAGATAGATAGATGTATAGATTAAAAAGTTGTGTTTTTTTCTTATTATAGAAGTAAATGATGTAGATGTATCCGTAACCTTTAAGGAGAAATACATTATGGGCAAGGAAGTTTCACAAAATATGAAATTAAATAATTACATTTGGCATGTTTATTTTTAAAAAAGAGGTAAAGTTGATCTCAAAATGCTCTCGTCAATAGATTGACAAGTAAAGCAACATGGCACTTCTACACCTATTGGTCTTGACTTCTACAATGTTATCAACATTCGCTTTGAGTAAGTTTATACTTTGTAGTCCTTATAGTCTAAAATATTGTTTTATAGTTTTATATCTTGAATCATTTTAACGTTTTACGTCTTGAGTTTACCGCGATACATGTTATGCATGAAAAAATAGTTTTTGAAAATTCTTACTACCCAATACAAATAACTTTCATCTGGTATATTAATAGTGCAATAATTTTTCATAAACATGGATTAACTTTCCACCCAATCGAAGACTCAACAGTGTTAAGGCTTGGGGCTATGAGGAAGAGTGTCTAGAGTCAATGTAGTCGATCTGTAGGGCCAAAATGGGAAATTCTGTATGTGTATAATTATTAATGCAATATTTAAATATCCACGATTCAGTGATTGGCGTACGTTGAAATATATTGTATAATTGGTAATTAGATTATTATTAAATATTGTTGTTGTTGAACTATTGTTGATTATTTATTAACTGTTCAGTTTAGATGACCATATGCTGTTGTTGTTGGGCTTTATTTAGCCTTTTGAGGTGGGGAACCCGGGGAAGCATGTCAACCCCTAGATAAACCCCTAAACCCGCCTTGACATGCATCACTAAAATGAGAAGAGGCTTCATAAAAGCGAGGGTTCAAAAATTGAAATATCTCATTGAAATATTTAGAACTATGTTATAACTGTTGTGTTATTGATCAAATAATGACCTCTTAAACGTGTAATAATTAATCTAAATTGATCATTGTTGACTAATGTAAGTGTGAATGTCAGTGAATGATAATTTCAGTCTCCTCTATTTGTAAATTTTCTAGCGATGAAACGATTCAAGATCTAACCATCAAGTTTAGTTTCTGAATCAATACCTTTGATTATTTTACATCAGCTCGTCAACCTTAATGGAACAAAGATTAATTAACTCCTCTGGAAAAGAGGACTAGATATTCAAATTCATGCAGTAACTTTGATTTGAAATTATTCACAGGATGTCCGATGATGGATTTGACCTTCATTCTTGACCAGTCTGAAAATGCTCGGGCGGCCGCCTCTTCCAATAAAACAGACATTTCTAAAAACTTTGATGTTCTTGAGAGTCAACTCAATGCAATTTTCAACCACCCGCTAGTTACGAGCAACATCAACTCAATCGTAGGGTAATAGAACAATTACCCACAAGTACTAATGAAGATTATTTAGTAAACCAGTATTTCATATATACAAGTAATAGCAAGCTTATCTCTTAAATAGCCTTAACTCTTTCTCTCCGTAATTATTTACTATTTTCTGACGGAATCAACGTTGGTATCGTCAGTCAGGAGAGAAAGAGTTAAAAGAATTGAGAAATGGGGGGGAGGGGGATATGATCAAATTCAGCTTAATCGCTGTTTGAATCCTGTTTCTAATCATCTCTTCGTTTTTTGAAGTGGTTTTTTATGCGATTTCTAGGAATTTCTGAAGCAGCTCATAGCTAGGGTTCCCACCTGCAGTTTTAAGCTTTTAAGAATGTGGCCATGTCGGTATTTTAAAAGTTTTTATAGATAAAGATCAAAATATCTTTTTTAAAAGATTTCAAAATGTTTTAAAATGTTTTGTTTCGCCTAGTATCGGAGCCTACGGTTACAGCGCCAATGATTCTCAAGAAATTATTCCATACTGGACATCTCCTGACAAGGCGGGCATTTTTTTGAGGACTCTACGCCTCCTTCCCCCTGTAAGAACATTTTAATGACATATTTCTTTAACTATCTCATTTTAATTGTCGTTCTACGTATTTGTGTAGAGGACAATTAAAGTTTGTAAATGCAAAATATGTAATTTTTTAATGTGAATGTTAATAGAGATAGCTATTTGTAAGGTTCTTAAAAAATTATTTAAATACGATAAGATATTGCGATTCCAGAAAGCTATATTAATATTCAATGGATAAATATATAACGTATTTTTAACAAAACCTGTGCCTATAGGTGCCAGAGTTAGTAAAAATTGGGCAGTCTGTTGTGCATCATAACTAAGGGAAATACTTATACTTCAATATGAAGGAAGTATTAGACTTTCACTCAATCACATTGGCTTTAAACTTATTTAAAGTGGGAAAAACACGGACATAATGTTGCATTTTTTTTTAAAATTATATGCTTATGTATTCAATACCAAAACTACACTTTGAATTTAAAATAATGTATTTTTTGTTGGCAACGTTGACATTTAAATTGAACATAACAGAGTTCACCAACTGTGCGTATATATATATGTATATATACATATGTATATACTAATTTAGGCCATTCTCTTATTTCTGTTAAGTCTGGTTCCTGGACTTACGCTGGCTTAAGGAATGTTGTGCTAGGACCAAGGTACGCCAACAGTTTACTCTTCTTGGTGACTTCCCAAGGGTCTGGTTCCAGTTCAAGAAGATTGTTGACCTATAATGAAGTCGACAGACTCAAGCGCTTGGGTTGGACTATTACACCTTTAGTAATGCAGGTATGATTGTATTATTGTAGCTATTGGCTTTTTTTTTTTACGGGATTAAAAAAAAAAGCTATGCTATTATGTGAATGAAAGTGGTGTATATAATTCTCTTAGTCTCAAAGTTCAAAAGTTCAAGCGAGAACGACAATCCTTTACTTTTACTTTACAAACAATTTTAATAATTTCCGGAGGTATCTAGAACTTTTTCGTAGGCCTATATTTAATAACATTTCAGGAGATTTCCAGGGCCTCCTGGTAAATCAAGAGGCGGCGGGAAATCTTTTATATGTTATGAAATGGTTTAATATAATATTTTATACACCTAAAGATTAGCACGGGTAGAAAGAAATATAGGACCCACTGCGGTCGTATATGTTGCAATGCCTAAGGCCTGCCTGCAAAATAGCGGCGTATGGTATGCCGCCGGTCGACTAGTACTAAATAAACTTCAACTCCACCTCCAGCTATCCAGGAAAATAGTAGGCCCAAATAACTTTAATAATATGATATAATATACATAATGACAGCAAAACTCTCAGAATATATTACTACACAAACACATCAGTCCATGAAACAACTGTCTAACCTTCCTGCACTGGGAACAAGACTCCATTGATTATCAGAATCTCTCCCGCGCTCAAGGGAAACTAATACATTCAGTTCATAAAACGTGCAAGACTGTTCAAATTCATGACGTTTGTTTAACAAAGGGATATAACTATCTTACCAAAATATCAACAATGAAATAAAGGTTCAGTCTCATCATACCTGCCCCTGACACGAGGCATACAGATTTATTCGTAGACATGAGACCCATTACAGATCAAGACGTGCCGGCAAGTCTTAAAGAGAAAATCCCTTCAAGACAACGGCAATGTCTCAACTTCTATCATGCAAGTACTTTACAGCCAAGTCTGTTGGTGCCACTTACAATCCTGCACTCTAGCACACTATTCGGGCTATGTTTCAATTTTGAAAGATTTACTCAACTCTAGCATTATGTTTGTAAATTGTTTGTAAAATGTTTGTATAAAGTTTGTGTAATGTTTTGTAAAATGTTTGTAAAATGTTTGTAAAATGTTTCGGATGGAAGTTAAAAACAATCTACCTCCTAGTCCAAAACCTCCCGCAGGACGACGGGGGATGGCAGCAGGCAGGGTATGACCCCAATCCAGACGACCAAACGACAGTCCAGCGAGCATACCGCACGACCAGGCAGCCATCCATTTGTGCATTCCTTTAAAATTGTATGAGTTGCTGGAACTAGACCTTTGACAGCTGAGCCTAATGATGTCCAGAACAAAGAGCCTATAGAAGCCCCATTTATTTCTTGTTTTGTTTCACTCTGTCTTAAAGTAAGAAACATTGGGCAAACATTGTACAATGTATATATTCAGGCTTAAAATCATAGTTTATTATCAATGGGGTTAAAATTGGATATATAATTACAGATCGTTTCTAGGGCGTTACTCTGCTATTCTCAGCCCATCAAAACGCTAGCCAACAGAAAAGATATATTCAGGCATAGATATATTTATTTTTTTTATTCTGTATTTAATGCCAAGTTATGCCCCGAAGCGATACTCAAAATTTAGCATATGTTGTAAAGTTTTGTTTATCTGTGTAGTTTTATTTCTCTGAGGACCAGAGTCTTCAGCTTTTGTATGTGGTTGTAGATTTAATATTTATAAATGAAACAGTATTTATAGCAAATGTAAACTTATAGTTTAATAATGAATTTTTTGTAACGGTATTCTTTCTTTTTACAAAGCAAACATGTATATATTTTGTATATAAGTGTTTCTTATTATTATATAAATCGTGTGCTGGTTATTTCAGCCACTAACAAGTATCTAATTAAGTTGAAACTTTGCATCTAATTGTTCATTGTCGATTAAACAACTCAACTCAGGAAAACATTAAGAAACTAGAACAGACACAAAATAGAGCAGTGAGATTCATAACAAACGAATATTCATTCACATTTCACTAGAGTAACACCTTTAGTAAAATCACTAAATTTAGAAAGCCTTCAGGATAGAAGACTTAAGAGTAAAGTAGCAATTATACACAAAACGCTGAACCATAATCTCCAAATACAAAAACAAAACTTAATAAAATACTCAAAAAGACACAAAGATAAAGGCACATTCCTCGTCCCATATGCTAGGACAAATCTGTACAAATGCTCTTTCTTCCCTAGTGCCATTAGAGCATGGAATGGTTTGCCTGAGCTAGCCAGGAAAACCAGTGACTTGGCAGAATTTAAGTCACTGGTAAATATGCATGACTGAATGCATGACGCGTAGGTCGTAATCATCTTCTTTTTTGAAGTAACGTCTGTATTATATAAGATAAGAAGAAGATAAGATAAGATAAGAAACATATTTATCAATTAAAAAAAAAATAACCATTTAGTTATATAATTAGTGGTAAGTTGTAATTAACTCTTTCTCTCCGTTATTACTTAACACGTTCTGATGGAATAAACGCTGCTATCGTTAGTTAGGAGAGAAAGAGTTAATTTATTTTGCTTAATATAGAAAATGGGGGACAAATAGAGCCGCATTTAGATATGTGGCAGTAATATGATGTTCTTTCCCCTGTATGTATTGTTGATATTTTTGTAATTTTTTTCATAGTTTGCTTGTTTGTTTGTTTTTCTAGAGTGATAATCCTTTCGATTTGATTGAGCTAGCGAACATCAGCAGCCCACAAAATTATTCTGTCATTGCTGACAAGCCTACAAGTTATTACGGTCTGGCGAGGGAGGTCATTAGAATAATTAACAGCACGTGCAGCTTACCAGATATCCCCAGTGCCTCAACCACCACAACAACAACAACTACAACCACAACAACCACGACTACCACGCCGACCACCAGGACAACCACTACATCGACCACAACCAAGAGTACTGGATGTAAGTAGAAATTTATGTTTATGAAAGCTAGACTTTTAAGCACTAGGGAGGTTGTCATCCGGTGAGGTTGACTCGGGGTGTCATCCCCCAATGACCTCCCCCCCCTAAAAAAAACTATCATTAGACTTATCTTTTATTGACCAGTAGTATGTTGAGCTAATGGACTAGATTCATTAATTGTTGCACAACTGTAATATTAGTGTAGATTTTTTAAAACTCCGTTGTTTATCAACTTTTATAAATAGTTTATACTTTTTATTTAAAAAGTATAAGAATAGTAGCATTACACACCATCTACGCCCGTTGATCTGTTCCCACACATTCTACTGTTTATTAAAGTTGATAATATTTATATTATGAAAACAAATTATATAAGAATTTTCACCGTGTGGCTAATTGAATAGTAATTTTTTCAAAAAAGAAATACATAAACTGTCCAATTTCTAGTAAATTATTTAGAGTTGTTATTAAAATCCTTGTCCACCCACTCATTAAGAGTTTGCAAGCTAAGAAGATTAGTTATTTATATATATATATATAATATATAGTTCGTCTATCTTGGTTCGCTGATAACCACTTTTGTCACCCAGGAGGCTGAGGGCTTTGCACTGAGGTTTTCCTCATTCACCAATCGTAAATAAACACATTTAGCCATGCCATAATATTGATAAAACAATGAAACATACTTATCACGTTACAGTCTTCATTGATTAGATGAAGATATATAGAATCACGTGGCTAAATGTTGTTTGTTTACGATTGGTAAATAAGGTCCATTCAGAATAGACTGGCAAATAGATAAGACACGACAGTACTACCAGACACACACAATGACAGCTACACACAGTACTACCAGACAGACACGATGACAG
>JADKLZ010001483.1:9220028-9234503 GCA_021533235.1 Biomphalaria straminea
TACACACAGTACTACCAGACAGACACGATGACAGAGACACGACAGTACTACCAGACAAACACAATGACAGAGACACGACAGTACTACTAGACAGACACGATGACAGAGACACGACAGTAATACCAGACAGACACGATGACAGACACACGACAGTACTACCAGACAGACACGATGACAGAGACACGACAGTACTAGCAGACAGACACGATGACAGAGACACGACAGTACTTGCAGACAGACACGATGACAGAGACACGACAGTACTACCAGACAGACACAATGACAGAGACACAGTCACATCTAACTACTGACAATTGCATCCCCAGTGTGCAGTCAATGCCTGTATGAGATTGGTTACAACTACGACAGTGACCCTCAATACTGTGACACGTTCTACCAGTGTGTACCGAACAGTCAACCAATCAGAAAGCTCTGTCCAGCTGGTACCTTCTGGGACGGCACACAGTGTAACTACATAGATATGGTCAAGTGCTCCAAAGGTAAATAAAGCATCGCTTTAGTACTTACTCTTTTAATGTTCCCATTTTCCATTGTCAATAATAATTACATATAAAATAAAAGGTGTTCAGCCCAGTATTAAAAAATATTTAACTGCGTAATTAAAAATATTTATATTGAAATATTAAAATTTTCAACCAAAATCAATTACCAATATTCTACTCCAGTAACTCCTTACAAAGATCACACAGAAAAGGTATTTTGGAAACACAAATATAATTTCATATCATAAAGTTAAAGCCATAGACTTATATATTATATCTAGACTGGAAACCGTAAATAAATTCTTATCTGCAAATGATCGATTCACAGAAATAATATATATAGATTTTTATGTACGTAAACTCTTTTTTTAGGCTGTAGGGGGAGTCGACCCAATCAATCTTTTCTGTCTTAGAAAAGTAATGATCTTTAGTTTTCAAAATTTAGACCATAGACATATATAGACTGGAAAAAGGAAGTAACTTTATGTAACTTGAAAAAATGTATATCCATTGTATTCGGATTTCCGAAATCTGACAATTTGCACGATCTTTAGTCTTAAAGATTAAACAAAACTACACTTCCTCCTTATTTACGCAGCATGGTGTGAAAGAAAAATGGTGTATCCAAATCCGCACTATTTTCATTCACAAAATGGCATAGATAGCATAAATAAATATACACTGGAAAAAAGAAGTAAAGGATTCAGTCCTTAACTTTGAATTAGTGAAACTATGGATTTTTTCAGCAGAATGTCCAAATAAGCTAAAATTAAAAAAACAAACAGTTTCAGAACAAAAAATAAACATTATGATTAATTGACATTACAGTCACGCTAAGAGATAAAAAAAAAAACACAATAGTGAAAATATTGCAATACTTATATAGGTTATGGCTGAAATAGATATGAATACTTAACTTTTATACTGCTCATGCTGTATAGTATAGTACACTAATTTGCAAATCACAAATGTTCCCTTCATAAAGATATCTTATTGGCCAGTCTATACTTATTTATGTCTATGATTTAGACATAATGTACAATGCTTTCTGGGATATTCACGCAAATATATGAAACAAAGTCATTTCCTGTTTGTTTCCATTGAGATAATGTTTCAAAAAACCTAGATGGAAATAATTCATGTTAATTTAAATCATCTTATGTACATTTAAATAGATTGATTACCTAGATATTTCTAGATTATGTTTCTAAAAATTGCAAAATAATAATTACGAGACGAGAGTATTTGTCACGGATGAATGTATATGAATGCATAATCTATTTTTATATATGCGCGAATGACCGGAAGTGTGTTAGTTGTTAGTGAGAGTTCAGTTGGTTGAGAGATGCACTAAAGTTGATTAAAGTTTCTATGTGTTACATCGATCCAGCGCTATTTGGTTATTTTCATAAAACACAGCTGAAATCTGGGACACCTAGACATCGAGACTTAAGGTAGTTGCTATCAAGTTAAAGATAGAAATAAATAGAACAGTTGTGATAGTATTGTTATCTTTTATGTTCAGTATCCTATAAACACGTAACTTTTATAATTCTTTCCAGCCGTGTGTGATGGTACAACTCAGAATGTAACCTACCCAAGCGGCAGGTGTTGTAACAAATATTACCAATGTTACAATGGCAGATTGTATGAGCGGATGTGCTCGATTGGTAAGAAGTCTTTGTCAAATTTGGTACTATTGCACTACTGATACAAGTATAATGCCTAAAAACAAAAAGAATTATAAATTTAGATATAGTTTGCAGTAGCTGATTTTTTTTTTTCGTCAGATTTCTTTTACGACTCGGTAACCAGAAACTGTCAGAGATCTAGCAACAAATTTGAAATATGTGAGGCTGTTGGTAAATTTGAATGCGATGTTGTCAGAACGGCAGGTAGTGTTATTTATGTATACGATTTTATCCACTTTAAACATATTGTTTTGTTGTTGGACTAACATAGTCCAACATAGTGCTACAGCACCACCCTCCATCCTCATAGACGATAACAAGCTGGATGCCGTAAATGAATTCTGCTATCTGGGATCCACAATTCAAGACGACCTTTCTCTAGATGAGGAGATAAAAAAAACGTATAGGGAAGGCTGCATCGACCTTCTCTAGACTTAGGTCAAGAGTTTGGGAAAACCAGAAGCTAACTACAGCGACCAAAATGGAAGTCTACAAGGCATGCGTTATGAGCACGCTGCTGTATGGCAGTGAATCATGGACCACTTACGCAAAGCAAGAGCGAAGACTGAACTCATTCCATTTGCGATGTCTTCGTAGGATCTTGAAAATCACATGGAAAGAAAAAGTGTGCAATACAGAGATCCTTGCACAAACAGGTATTCCCAGCATCTTTACAGCCCTCAGACAACGCAGCCTGCGCTGGCTTGGACATGTTCGCCGGATGGAGGACAATCGTATACCGAAAGTCATCCTCTACGGACAACTTGCGACTGGCTCAAGAAAAACTGGTCGCCCCCACCTCCGTTACATAGATGTAATAAAACGGGACCTCAAATCAGTGAACATCAATACTGACCAGTGGGAAGACATAGCTCTAGACCGCACCAGATGGAGAGAGACAGTGACCAAGAAAGCTATGGACAGCAAAAGAGCATGGGCCTTAGCTCTGGAAGAAAAGCGGACAACGCGGAAAATGGCCAGCTCCTCTACCACTGTAGCGAAGACCACCTTTACCTGCGATACTTGTGGACGGGAGTGTCTCTCCAAAATAGGGCTCCACAGTCACACGAGGAAGTGTGCGAGATGAACCATAGTCGTTCTACGACTGAAGGAGGCCAATGATGAATGAACATAGTCAGACTTTTCCTGCATTCTACTCAAGTGAACTTCATGACTTTACATGTTACAAGTGAAACTCATAATCAGCTTAGAGTCAGTGAAGACTTAATCGAAGATTGACTTAATTAAGTAGATTAAGGCTTACCAGAGTGTTGTTAGACGGTCAGAAACAATCTGTTCATTTATATTTTAAACAAAGCTCAACTTGTATCTGTTGGGGACAATAAAACTGAAGGAATTCATTAGGGGTAAAATATACGAGTAGACTTTTACAAAGTAAAGGCTATCTGTTTCTGTGGCCCATGGTTAACAATGGTGTCCTGTGGCAAGCACAACGACCAACCGCCTTTACTATTTCCCAATTAATGTTAAGTAACCATTCGAGCTGAGTGGACCCAGAGTTTGCCTAATATCCTGAAAGTAAAAATCCTAATCCTCACCGAGATTCAAACCCGGTACCTCTGAGTGGAAGCTAAGCGCTTTGCCATCGCTCCACGCGACTTTTACTAAGGTCTGCGAATATTCCTTGTTGACGGCCAAATAATTGCGTCTAAAAATGTTTTTTTTTTGGAACCAATTAAGACTGAATTGAATAATGATTTTTTGCAAAACTAAATAACAAGAAAATATACGTTAACTGAGAGAGACTGTGACCATAAATACATTAAAAATGACAAATGTTCTAAATGTTTTATAATTATTCAAATATTTTTACAACATTTAATGCTTAAGATTTTTTTTCACAAGCTACGACTGTTGCACCAAGCCTACCAAGATGTAACGGCTACTCTGCGGATCCTACAGGTAACCCATGCAGGTTAGTCAATTATATTAAATTATATTATATTATATTGATTATATTAAATCATTCCTGCTTTCTTGGTCTTCCTTGAGGTCGGTATAGTTTGACGGGCTATTATAACCACTTCATTCAATAAGTTTCTATTCTCTGTTGTCTTTTGGGAAAAAACAAAATGTAAAAGAAAAGCCTGCTTAATCTATGGCCTCCGTCAGTCGCGAAGCGACTATGGATCATCTCATGGAAATGAGATGAATGCCTGGGCATATGCTGTGGTCGGAACGATGTCGCCCACACATCAGTTCCCCCCTCTCCACGCAGCTGATGTATCCAGAGGAACAGCAGTGCCGATACAGTTTGGGGTCAGCAGCGTCGCAGGTTCTGCCAGAGTGTAGCACTGGGTGCTGCAAACTGCCTTAGGGTTGCCAGCTCCTGATTTTTCCTTAGGGTTGACTCCCGAAGCCTTTCCCTTGATTGGGTATAGCTGCAAGGCAGCAGAGGTTTGAATTCAAGAGTTTTCCTTCTCCTAGGTGGGTAGCCTGCCGTGGCTAACGAGCCCCTCCTGCCCGAAGCTTACTGGTTAAGGCTTCAGTTATTCGCCTGTGCCCCTTCACCTGTTAGTAAGAACAGTTCCGCCGGACTCAATATCTGAGCCACACGTGAAGGCCGGAGTTGGACTGGTTGTCAGAGGCTATTTGAGACGCATGCCATTTGGAAGCATTTTATAGGTAGTGGAGTGCTTACATCCATTACCACTTCCGGCAATGACAACCTTGCGAAACCAGCCTGCTTAATACAACATGTAAATAGCAAGTCTCACTGATCTTCCAGATATAACTGTTCTTTGTAGGAGAGTTTCTCACAAGTCAGATTTTTTGTGTGTAAGCCTTTCAATGGCAAATAGGTTTCCCCTCACCCTCACCTATTACTTGGTCTGTTGGACCGTTGGGGCATCACACAAGATTTGTCAACTGTCTTTCTCCATTCCTCTCTGGCTTTTACCGTGCAAGAGCTTCTTTCAATGACAGGCACGTCAGTTCTTTTATGTTGCCTACCCATCGCTTTCTTTTCCTGATACTTCTTTTTCCTGGAACTGTTCCCTGAATGAGGGTATTTGCAAGCCCCGAATACTCTAAATAATAATATATTACTTGGTAGAGTCTAATGTATATTTTTTTTATAAATCATTAATATCAGGTGGCCGAGCCTTGCTCGGTTAAATAATTTCTTAACCCTTAAAATGCGTGTGGTAGTTTAGCCTCTTAACACCAGAATTGTAATTCCATTTGGGATGCACTCATTGCGAAACAGCTCAGCACTTTAAGGGTTAAGGAAGGTTATATACCCGAAGTAATTTTGGAATATTTTTTGTAATTACGAAAATTAACGATCGGATAAAGACCACTAATCTGAAGAGTTGCTTTAGTGTTATTTAGTTCTAAATGTAATTTAACATGGCGATTAAATATGAAATCTCTTACGTGTAGACAAATCACAGCTTACGTCCGTTTTATAGTTTTACAATCCATTTTTTTGCGTAAAACTATTGTAGGCCTACTATTATTGGCTTGGAAGAAAGACTTTGCTCTGTAACTTCTCAGATAGTTACTTTCAGACATTTAATTATGAAATTAGTGTATTCATTCTGGCTTTAGTACGAAAATCAAGTGACTCAAATCTCTACGTTATATGGTAAAACAGGCACTTTTAAAAATAGACAAAATTGTAATGCAAAGACGAATTTATTTTCTAACACAAAATCTTAATTTTTACTTATTATCCGTATCCCTAACCTGACTGGACATCGTGCAATCCACTTCACATAGGGCCCTGCCAATGTTAGGGTCGACCCTATGTACAATGTGTGCAAATAAGGCGTAGAGTATAACAAAGTAAAAGTTACTCACGGGTTAATAAAATTTAAGTGTAAACAATGGACCTCATTCACGGATCGCCACTTAATAATATTTATAAAACAATGAAAAAAAAAGTATCGTGTGATAGCCTTTATGGTTTACATAATTTGTATATAGAGAATCACATGGCTAAATGTTGTTGGTTAACGATTTGTGAATGAGGCCCATTTATGAAAACCTGATCATACATCAAATTTAATTTAATTATTTTTCTTCCATAGTTTCATAATAGATCAATCCACAATAAGATTGTGCGCAAATGTTTAATTAGGTCGATTGATTAGTTCTTGTTGCGAAGTGTAGTGCTGTGAGCCTAGTGTCGTTTTTTTTTTCCTTTTGACGTCATGGGAAAAAAATTTCATTCTATAGTAAGCCTAGTGACGTAAGCAGCGTTTTTCCCGTTTAAGTGATGGAAAACTTTCATTCATAAATGTTCCATTTCATTCATAAAACCTTCAAACCAAAATTAAATTGAGACATTTTCATATCGAAATAACGGTCGAACTCGAGTTTTCCCGATGTGGCCAATGAGTTCAGATTTTTTTTCTCACTAATACGCACATACCTAGAAATTTTAAAGAAAATCGTTAGAGCCGTTTTCGAAATAAAATTTATAAATAAATAAATATATATATACAAGAATTGCTCGCTTAAGAGTATAGGATATATATTGAATTACATCATCTCATTCTAAACATTGCGAATTTTTCTCATAGACTCATTCATCTCCGTCGTAATTTTTTTTATCGAAATTAATATTAGTATAAATATCATCATCCATCATCATTTCGTAATTAATGTAGGTAATGTGTAAAACACACCAGTCTAGCCTTTATGTGGTTGATTTTAATGTTTTATTTTCAGTTACATGTTTGGTGGGTATACATTTAGAACTGCACCAGGAACAGTCTGGAGCCAGAGTGCCTGCTCATTGGTGACGGATAGTCTCAACTCTTGTAGTACATCTGTCATCACCGCCAGAGCTTTTGAAGGTAATTAAAGTTTCAAAAGTATGCTGCCAAACGTAAATATGCTTAAATTTGCACAATTAACTTATGCTGCCCGCAAAAGGCAGGAAACATTACCCAAACGTCTAGAAATGGAACTGGCGTGGGCAAAGAACCCAAGTATTATATTTAGATTTATATTTTTATACTTTGAATACCGGACCAAGTTTATCCTGCAATGATCGAGCTAATCTTAAAACAAATTCCGGTTGGCTTATGGAGCCTTATTGTGAAGAAAAGCTCTTCTTCGAAAGAACTTGATAGCTGAGTCAAGTCCGACAATGGCAGAGAGAGGTATGAAGCAGAATTTTAAAAAATAGCAAAAAGACACGTGGTAGCATCTGATATATTAAGAACAGGCCAGCCTAGCCCAGTTCAGAATCGTTTAGTGCCTAATAGGTGCGTAGCTTGGACGAATTAAAGAGATTATGTTTCACGATGCCTAGGTTGTAGGTAGAACCACAAAAAACAGTAGATCGCAATCTCGTAGAATGCCACGTTGTATACAGTGTGGGACAAATATATTTAAGAGAATTGCCTTAAGCTCTGAATTGGGCTACTCTTTCACGGGGACATGAACAACTTAAAGCACAGTGATTTCTTTCACGCGGACTAAGGAAATAGTCTTAGCATGTGTCACTTTCATGGGCGTAGCTATGAATTTTCTATCGTTTGGGGGCCAGGGGGCCCTGAAGTCTTTGGGGGCCCCTGCATTTTGCGTAATATTTAATTTTTAAGTAACAAAAAAAAAACACTCATTAGGGTCACCATCAAGTGGGAAGATTTTCAAATTCTCCTCTCCCCACCCTAGCTACGCCACTGGTCACTGTATACGCCACTGGTCACTGTATACGCCACTGGTCACTGTATACGCCACTGGTCACTGTATACGCAACTGGTCACTGTATACGCCACTGGTCACTGTATACGCCACTGGTCACTGTATACGCCACTGGTCACTGTATACGCCACTGGTCACTGTATTTATTTAAAAGAAGATTTCAGTTTCGAGTGTATAATTAAAAGTAGTATCTCTGGCATCAGAAGATTGTTTGAGAATTTAATATTTGTCTAATGGCGATGTACTTGTGAAATTTTAACATTAGAAACGCATTGTGTTATCAACAGAATCACATTGTAACATCACAACATCGTAGTCATCTGGAACATATAACGTCACAGTACATTTGTGTGTTTACAATTTCAGCTACCAACTCTACGTGCAATGCCAACTTTTTGGCTACATACAACGATGGTTCTAAAGCTGTGTTCAGCGAGAGGGCCAACAGTTACATGAACATTTATGCCACACTACAAGAAGTGCTTCTCGCCAACAACGCCTTGACCTTTGACGCCTCAATGGTCAGCCCATATTTCTACTACTACTTCTTTGCCAATAAGGACTTCGTTGTGAACACAGCGTTCAGGGTCAGATTTAGAGTACAGGTGAGTAGCCTTTAAGCACTACATGGGTTATTTAGACTGACAGGTCGTAAGATCTACTAGATACCAGGGATTAGGAAGAATGGAGATAATGGTTATATTTAAACTTAGCTTGCTGATAATTTTAATGATTAACTACTAAGATTTAATCATGCTAAATTCAAAACTTCTATGAAAAGAGATGAGAAGTAGCGTTTTAAACATAGCAATTAGGAATTAAGTATTTCATTTTAAGATTTAGAAATAGGCGTCTCCAGAATTGGATTACTGCTAGCAAGATTATGAGCATTAAAGGCCCAAAAGAACTTTTGAAAAAAAAAAACTACGGAAAAACAGACAGTAAGAATTTAAATATATCAAATAAAATTAATATCATAATAGCAGCAATTAGCGGTTCTTTCTTTGTTATTTTTTTAAATGTTTTTTTTTGTATTGCTTGTTTGTTTGTTTGTTTGTTGTTTTTTTTTAATGTTTTTTTTTGTATTGCTTGTTTGTTTGTTTGTTTGTATTGCTTGTTTGTTTGTTGTTGTTTTGGGAGGAGAAGGGTGTGGGGAGTCAGTTATTCAATAAAAAAGTAAAGTTTCACTTTTAGACCTTGAGGTCTTTAGAGCAGATAATGTAAATGTCATCTTTTTTTCTGTGGCCTACGGTTAACAATTGTGTCATGTGGCCAGCACACCTCCAGCCACTTTTGTTTCCCCAACTAATGTCAGGTACCTGGGTGAGCTAAGAGGCGCCCAAAAATTTCGAAATCCTATCCACGAAATGCAAAGAAAAGGTAGACTAGTTTTGATTTATATATTCTTTCCAATTCTAGGGTCTTTTTAGGACGAAATAAATACAGAAAAGTAAATTTGAAGCCCGATCATTTCCCACTGATGACAGAATGATTGAATTGAAGCATTGTGGTAATCTCATAGCACTGTAATAAAATCTTGGTCTCACTGATTTCTCCTCAGAATGGTGTCAACGGTACCACATATGACGTCCTGTCCAACAGCTACTGTTCCGTCTGTCCAGACACAATCAGATTCACGGTGACCCAGCTGACCACTACTAGCTTCGTCGTCTCGGCTTCCTTCGTGACCACAGAGGGCCTCGCAGTGCAAACAAGTGCAGTGATAGCCAACGTGGTAAGTGCTTGATTTGTTGAGTTTACTTTCATATGCGTTCTACCTTCTACGAAACAAAACAAACAAACCAAAATCCGTGTCTTCATCTATATCTATACTATTAACTAGACCACCAGATGTGATTGGCCAGTCTTATCCTGTCTTATCTTATTCATTACAGACGTTCATTTAAAAGAGAAGATAACTGCGTCTTACCTGTATTTCTATGTGTTAAGTTATCTAGTCATGTATGTTAATTAAAGAAACTCTGCTAAGTCATTGGTTTTCAAGGCTGATTCAGGCAACCATTTACATGCTATATTGACATATGATCAAAACTCAATCAATATATATCAATCAATGTTTATCTGAACCTTTTTCACCATTTTTTTCTTTTAATTAAATATTGTATTTATTAATCAGAGTCCTAACAACTTTCTTGAGATGACCGTAATGTATGGAGATAGATCTGTCTATGGACGGCTTTACGAGCTCAACAGCAATATTGCTGTTGTGAAAACTGTCAACTTTGCAACAGTGTCCAAAACAGCTGGAGGTAATGTTATATGCAGAGTTATATGTTGAGTTTTATGCAGAGTTCTTGAGAGAGCTACTTGTATACAGACATATGCAGCGTTATATGTAGTGCTATATGTAGAGGTAAATAGACAGTTATAGAAATAGAGTATCTATAGTTATATGTCGAGTATATAGAGTTATAGTAAAGTAGAGAAAGATAAGAGACACAGACAGGCAGAGACTTAATTTTTAACATATTTAGATTTAAAAATCATTTATATGAGATGTTTGATTTCTTCAACGAGGCGAGGCATAGGGAAACGCTCTGTGTGTTGCATAAGTGACTGCTGTTCGTGTTCCATCTATTCTGTTGTCTTTATAGTAGTAATGCCAAGATGGATAACTGTAGTCAAACTGAATTTCTATTAATTTAGACCAACAAAATTATCTAATGTATGAGCAATAATATCTGTCGTGTTTGCAATATTCTTCTAGTTCGCATTGCTACCAATAAATGTGGTCTTCAGCTTGGAAGGGGTCCCTCTTATCACTTCGTTGGACTAATAGACGAAGTAAGTTTGTTTTTAATAGTTCCGACCTATATTAGTATTTCCACTAACGACTTGTCTTCCTTTTGTTTTATATTTACTATATTCTTTGTTCTTCTTTTCTTATCTTTCCTCAGTTCGCAGTCTATGAGCTGTGTAAAAACATTGACGAAGCCTTCAGAATTTAAACGGAACAAAATAGCCTAATTTATCAGGAAGTGAAACATAAAAATGTTCTAGTGACGATGAAGACTGAAAGTAAGGGGGAAATTTAATGTCAGCTAATATGCAAAATAAATATTCAGTCTCAACCAAACCTGTAATAAGGTCTTGACTTTATTTTTAAATAACTTTTAAATTGCACTTTAATCTTTGGTACAAGTGACATATGTTCGTAACTTTAAAAAAAAAATTAAATCGCCTTTAATACTGGACAACTTTTAATATTATCATCATTAAACTTCATTTGAGTGAGGGTTTGAGAGGTTCAAATCCTCTTTTGCAAAAGCTCTGGACAGAGACCCAACGAAGTACACACATAGTGATGTCACCATATAGGTCGAGACTTTTAGGTTTCCGAGACCTGTCGAGAATGGAGTCAGCAAGTCTGGGGCAGTCAAAAAGAATATTTGATCTTATAGCATACTCATAACGCCATGGTCTATATCAGTGATGCTCAAAATACTGCCTGCGGACCAGAACCGGCCAGCGACGTGGTTCCATCCGGCCCGCCGAAACGTCGGCACAAAAAGTACGAAATCCTCCCCCCCCCCTTAAAAAAAGTTGAAAATCTATCTTTACCTTCGTTTTCTCTGATAGGTTGGTGACGGGGCGTTTAACGAGTGTACGTTTATGAGTTTATGAATGGAACTATGAATGTTGAGTCTCCAACAAAAAGTGAATAGATCTTTTTGTGGAACATATGTCTACATATTTGTTTTGTATAGAAAGTCTGACAGTTTAAAAAACAACATTTACAGCGCCATTATCAAACTAACATAAAGGCCTTCTTGGTTTGAGCCGCGTATAAAAGATTGGTTAAACTATGCATTGACATTTTAGGATTGATGGAAATATTGTCCAAAAAAGAGACAAGGAAATAATTAGGTGGTAAAGATAGCTACAATGTGGCTCACATTTGAAGTAGAGAAATGAAGACATTTTTAGACGCGTAAAAAAATGATAGACTTTACATATCCCATTAAATTAATGGAAGTACTATATTCAATAGTTTAGATCGTTTCAGGTGAATTTTGATTTCATTTTTTTTTGTGTGTACCTTTTTGTTGATGTGGCTTGCGACACGCGTGTCAAAAGTTAAAATGGCCCGTTGGTCGAGTAAGGTTGAGAATCACTGGTCTATATCATTTGTGGACCATTGGGGGAGGGGGTATCTAGGAGAAGGGTTTGCGTAAGGCCTTTAGGTGCTTGGGGGCGCGGTGGTCGAATGGTTAAGCGCTTGGCTTCCGAATCTGAGGTCCTGGGTTCGAATCCCAGTGAAGACAGGGATTTTGAATTTCGGGATTCTTAGGGCGCCCCTGTGTCCACCCAACTCTAATGGGTACCTGACTTTAGTTGGGGAAAGTAAAGGCGGTTGGTCGTTGTGTTGGCCACATAACACCCTAACACATAACCGCTGGCCAAAGAAACAGATGACCTTAACATCATCTGCCCCATAGATCGTAAGATCTGAAGGGGTCATTTTACTCTTTACTTTACTTTAGGTGCTTATTAAACACAACTCTGCTCGTGTAGGGTTTGGGGTTAGGGTGTCCCCTTGATAGTAGGCACGCCAAGCCGAAGCTTACTTAGTCTCTCAGGCCACGCAGATGCCAAAGTTTCATATAGTTCAATATATTCTTTTAATTTGGGATATATTACTATTATATATTACTATATTATTATATTAAACATGACATGTAACATTTTAATAATAGGCTTGTCTTCGAGTCCGAAGATTAGTGAGGAATACAGTGTTTCCCGTGGCTGTGCAGTCCCAGCTGTGACCTACATATTTTGCCACATCCAGGGCAAGCGAAACATTTATGAACTGCACTAAGGTACAAGGGTTATTGAGAGAATGGGGGAAAATAGAAGCATGGATAAACTCCAAGGAAGACTCAAACCGCGGACCTCTATACCGGTTCCATGCGGTATTGACCAAAATCCTCCCCCCCCCCCTTAAAAAAAGTTGAAAAGCGGTGACCAGGTACAAGTCTAACATTAAAAAATCTAGGTTCCAATGGACCTCATACACCAATCGTAAATAAACACATTTAGCCACGTCATAATACTGATAAAACAATGTAAAATTCGTATCACGTGACAACCTTTATGGATTACATAATTTGTATAGAAGATTTATAGAATCATTTGGCTAAATGTTGTTTGTTTACGATTGGTGAATGAGGTCCATTAAAAGAACTTTTCAGTCACTAGTGTTAACTGACTCGCATTGCTACGCCTCCTCGCAAGGCCCGCCCACATACCTTAAATAATTAGGGATATATGTGTGTGCGTAGGTTTGTATATGTAGACCTATGTATGTATGTTTATATATATTCACTTAATTCCTAGCTTGCTTCTTGTGAAGACGAAAGAAATCATACAGACATTATATCTATCACTATTCATTGATGGGTTGAACACAAGTATCGTATATAGTCAAAAGAAAGTAGAAATGAACCTGACCATAATGAAACAATAAAATCTCTCTCTACTATTTCATCAACCATAGACACATTTTTTCCATTCCATAGAGAATTTCACTTAGATGTACATATTTTCACCAGTTCTTCCAGCTCCCCTATTCTTAACCCACTTCTTTCTACTTTAACCCTATTACCCTAACAGCAGAGTGCTGAATTGTAAGGGACTTCTGAGGGAGTGCAAATATTTAATGATCGACGCTTTTGTACGCCGACATTTTAATGAATAGGCCCTGTCATCTGTATTATATTCTCAGTACATACAATAAGTCACGCCATCTGTATTAGCTTGATCTGATGTTCTGAGGGCGTTGTCCTAATTCAATATAAAAATTATACAAATTTAAGTCAAACATATTTTACTAACTATGGTACTGATTTTATTTTGATTTACATCTGGTTAAATACTTTTAAATAGAGATTAAATGGCATCGAATGTAAACAATTTACCTATGTAGATATAATGTTAGTAGAGTAATTAGACTGATCAATTATAAGAAAGGTAATCTTTAAATAAGCATAAGGCTTTTTTCCAATTTTGAAAACAATCTCATAGATCCTTATTGAATCAAACAAGTAGGGGCTTAATGTTAAATATTTGTATTATTTTAAACCTACTGATTCAGTCTCCTGCTACCAACTGCGGTGTACAAATCTTGACAATGTTGCTGCTAATATAGTAATTTTTCTCTTGTACATTTGTATTTCAATCTTGAAGTTCTTATTGTGCACTTAGAGATGTTCTTATTTCTTCAACCACCTCTCTAATTCGTCCAGATAGTAAGACATGCTCTCGAAGAACAAGGAATTTCATTTAAATACTAAATCTCTTTCTGGAGATCTCTCTGTCGCACTTCTGTCTGTCTATATGTATGTCTCTACCTTGTTCTTGTTGTACCTCACGCTATACATTTTTTTCTCTCACTCTCCTCCTTTCTCTCTTTCTCTTTCTATTTTTCTCTTGCTATGTTTGCTTTCTCTCTCCCTCCCTCTCTCCCTCCCTCTCTCCCTTTCTCTCTCCCTCCCTCTCTCCCTCTCTCTCTCCCTCTCTCTTCCTCTCTCTCTACCTCCCTCTCTCTCTCCCTCTCTCTCTCCCTCTCTCTCTCCCTC
>JADKLZ010001483.1:9279008-9300977 GCA_021533235.1 Biomphalaria straminea
GAGCGCCGTCTGTGTCTGTGTTGTGGGCGAGTCTTGTGGTTGTGACTTTAAAGACGAGAAACGTGACAACGATTTCTGCGACGATCTCGAACGGAAAGAGAGATATGAAGAAACTGAAGTCTGTTATGTGCCCGAAGCGTTTGTTCCTGTTGCACAAGAAACTGAAGTCTGTTATGTGCCCGAAGCGTTTGTTCCTGTTGCACCTGTTACCAGTACCTGTATGAGCCGGACAGATCAAGACAACGTTTGGTCTGCGTCTAAGCCTATTACTATAGACCTTAAAGACCTCTGCCTATCTGCCGGTGCTCATGAAGAAAATGTGAGGCTCGACAACTGCATCCAGAACTTGAGCATGAACTGTAAGTGTGGCGCCTTACACGGGGAATGTGGATGCCAAGAAAACCATCAAGAGGACATGTGTACCTCTGCCATCATCATTGACATTGGCATAAATGAATGTCAGTCAACCCACACTACATCTGAGCTGTCAAGAGGAAGACATCTTCCACTTGAACTTGAAGAGACCTATCTCCTGGACGTGAGACTGTTGGCTGAGGATGACTGCTGCGCGTTGGACTTGGTTTGCAACTTGGCTGAAGTTGAACCTGTAGTCCTCACGAGAGACGTATGTCGGAAGGGTCTGCTGAAACGGCGTGTCCGATCAACGGCTGTGCTGAAGAAAACAGTGCTCGACACTATCTCGTTGAGTGTCAAACGGCCACGCCATCGTCTCAACAACAGCCTGGTCAACTGGAGAAAGAGAAAGCGACGGCTGCGGAAAACTGTGCAGATGGATTCGTGGGCAACAGGCACCCTACCGCCTGTGGCTCCCACTGATCGACCTCCACCTGAACTGTCAAACCTCAGCTGCAGTGTTTTTCTTTTCGGGACGAAAAGTGTTAAGACGGGGGCAATGTTACGACCTAGCCATTGCGCATCGCAAGTCTGGCTAGCACCTCTAGTGAACGGACTAGAAGACAATGTTTACAGAGAGAGTAACGACTTCCGCCTAAGGCTAGAAGTGGAATTAAAGACACTGTAGTGTAATGGAGATGTTATCTTGTGTCCTGTGATGTCTTGTCAATAAATATATGTCTCGTTGAGTCTGCCTTGTCTCTTCTATTATTACAATATTAACATTATTAATGAAATTTTAAAGTAGATAATGTGTTATCAGAATATTTTCGTCATTAAAATAAATTCTACTAATCTTTTGTGCAATAGGTGTAAAATATTTAAGCTGGTTTTTTTTTCCTTTTTAAAGTAAATTCAATATTAATTATCTGTTTGTGTTTTATTTAAGAATGACTGGAGTACTAGACAACATGTTAGCACTAATGGAGAGATATTCTACAAGACTGGAGGATCTTGTGTCTGAGAGAACTATTCAATTAGAAGAAGAAAAGAGAAAGACAGAAACATTATTATATAGAATGTTGCCCAGGTAAAAGAGTCTTCAATGTCATTGTATAAAATTATAAATATTAATTAGTGAGCAAAGAATATGTAGGCTTGAAGTGATGCCCATTATTTCATAGCTACAATGTTCATAGTGTGAAGGAATTGTTGTTTCATATTTTGACCTGGTTGCACACAAAATTCATTAATATCTTTTGTTAATTTAATGTGATAAATTACTTCAGTTTGATGCATCATTACTTTTAATGATGAGTCTTTAAACAAGATATTAGACAATTATGAAAAAGGAACCAAAATTTTAATTTTAGTGAATTCATTTTTATTTCTATTAAGTTCATGAACAATAAATGTCTCTGCCTTTTATTTAAAAAAAAAAAACACTGTTCATAAGCTCAAACAGTTATAAATGAGTTTAAAAAATCTAGTGTAATAATATTTTTAGATTTTTAAACCTTTAATTTTTCTTTGCTATTGCTTTTAATATTTTTAATAAACTAAGCTCTTATAATAATTAGATAAGCATTTTAGCAACTCAGTCTTGAGACATTTTATCTTCATTATGGGCCTTCACCTTTACATCTTGGCAAATATTTAATCAACTGAATTATTTTTCTAATATATTAATTACTGTTGATGTTTGATCGTTATGTATCTATTTGAAACAGAAAGGTGGCAGATGATCTCAAAGCTGGCCAACATGTGCAGGCTGAAGCTTTTCAAGATGTCACAATCTATTTCTCAGACATTGTTGGTTTTACTACTCTGGCAGGGGAGAGTACACCAATGGAGGTAACTCAAAAATTAGAAATTAATTAATTAATGTTGGATTTTTTTTAAATTATGTGCAAATACCTAGATAAATATTTTTTAGTTCTCTAAGCTATTTATATTTAACAAATCTAGATAGAGTTTTGTTAGTGAGGCTAACGACTTAGAGACGTGTTTATTTTCCAAATAATACATATCTCAACATTTCTAATAAAATCATTTGAGATGTTTTTAAGATCTGTGTCCATCTACCTTTGTTTCACTGCAAACAATGTATTGTATAAATGAAAAAATATTCATTAAAAGATAGTGAAAAAAAAGGATAAAATAATAATTTCATGGTAAGGGCTCTTTTTTTGTTGTCTTATAAACATAAATTTTTCACAATTTTAAGAGGAATTTATCATTTTTGGAAATAAACTCTGTATGAATTTTTGTTTTCCTTTTTTTTTTTTTATATCATTCTGATGGCTTTCAGCTCATTTTATTTTATTCAAAATATTACAAATTCACATTTTGTCTAAAAAAAAAGTCAATTCTGCATAAATATTGGTTAATCTTATTTTTTCCAGATTGTAGAAATGTTGAATCTTCTTTACAGCCAGTTTGATAATATCATTCAAAACTTTAATGTATATAAAGTAAGTCTTTTGTTCATACTGTTTGAAATGCTATCACAAAAATGTGTCTTGTCCTGTTTTAATTGTCTTTAAATAAAGTGACAGTGCTCACACTTTTTTTGTTTATATAGGTATATCTATATGTCAATGTAATAATTTAATCAGGTAGAAACAATTGGGGATGCCTACATGACAGTATGCGGATGTCCAGAACCAAACCCAGAACACGCCCCTGTAATGGCTGACATGTCCTTAGCTCTCCTGGACTCAGTCATACACTTTGTGATACCCCATCGCCCCAATAATCAGCTAAGGATAAGAATTGGTGAGTTTTATAGAATCAGTGTATGTTAAAGAATAATTATTTCCAAAAATTCATCAAAATAAAAAGCATAAAAAAGTCTTAACTCTTTTTCTCCATAATTGTTTACCACATTCTGGTGGAATCAATGTCAATATTGTCAGTTAGGAGAGAAAGAGTTAAGCATTCTACCTTCAAATTTTGATATTACAAAATAATAGATCACCTAATTTGAAATATTAGTTGCACCACTGCTTTAAAATTGTTTAAACATTTTAGAATTCATAAAAATGTCAAATACTAGGTTTAAATTCTGGACCAGTAGTAGCGGGAGTAGTAGGCAATACCATGCCTCGCTACTGTCTCTTTGGCAACACAGTCAACTTAGCTTCAAGAATGGAATCTCAAGGAATGCGTAAGTCTTTCAATTTTTGTTGATCTTTTAGATATGGTATGAGTTAATTAAAAAACAAGCAAAATAAAATAGAATATAAAAAAAACAAAGCTTATATTAATTATATATAGAAAAGAATTGCACATTTACAGCCATATATCTCAATACTGTCAGATTTATTACCCTTTTTCTATATATTAATAAATAATTAATTATGACTTGATTACTTTATTAGTTAAATTTTAGACAAACAATATATTTATGTAGCAATTAGGATTACTTTTGCTTAATAGTTGAAGATGTACTTCTAAAATCTGTGGAAATAATGATTACCTCCCATGGTGTGTGTTTGGAAGGGAAGGGGGTGGGGCTAGCTGGCAATGTTAGGGCATGCTGGTCTAAACCAGTGATACATGCATAATGCAGACACATTCTCAGTGTCATACAGACTGTAAAAACTTATAATTATAGCTTGAATATGTCATGTTTGTATACAATTTATATAGTTGGTAATATAACACTTAATATACATTTTGTATTGGATTAAAATGTACTTTTTTTAAATTATTGGTACAGTTAAGGACCTAATTTTAAATTTTAAAAAATCTATTTTGTATCATCTATTTTTTTACATTTAATTTTTACATATTACATTACATTTTATCTACAATAAATTTTTAATCTTCCTGTCAACAGTATCCATTATTTAAAATTTTGGTTTGCATTGAATAGCTTTTAGTTCCCATATTTATTAATACAAAAATGAAAATAGTTTATAAAACTAGTATATATATATACATATTAACAGTGCTTTTTTGTGATTGATTGCCTAACTTTTAACTACTAATAAATTAATAATGTACAAGAAAAGTAATTATTTTTTCACCACATTCAAAAAGGTGCCAGCACGCCATACTGGTGTGTACCATCACAAAAAAGCCTTTTATATATTTATTAAAATTATTTTTTTTTTCTTGACTTTGCAGCCCAATGTATTCAAATAAGCTACTTCACATATGAGCTGTTGAAAAAATATCCAGATTTTATAATGGTTCCTAGAGGCTTAGTAGAAATTAAGGTAAACAAATGCCTTGCATTAATAGGCTTATTACAACTTTCAATAGCATTTTTAAACTCACTCTAAACCTTTTACAATATTGAGATAAACTCACCATGTTTTAATTAGTTTTTATATTAAATTTGTGCAATCAAATTATAAAATATTCTAAATTGGAGCTGTTTTCTGTCAATTCAACTCAAACAAACTTGCATTAGAATAGGCTGTAAAGTGTCACTAGATCCCAAATTTAAAATATTTAAAACCCTATTCCTTCATCTATCTTTTATTTTTGGAACAAACACTCTGACCCTTTAAACCATTCATTTCTTTCCAAACTATTTCATTTATCCCAGTGTCATATGAAACACAATTATTTTTTAAATTATCTCTATGTTTTATAAAGACCATCCTTCTTTTTCGTGGTAATATGTCAGTGAAAAAAAACAATTTCTGTTAATTTAGTGTTGAGGTCATGCCACTGAAATGTAATTCTTCAAATGTTGTTGTAATGGAATAACAACTACTAGAATACCAATATCATGGCTTTATTTGACAATATTGCAGTTGGCAGTGAATGAGCACAAACACATCTCACATGGCATTGCTTAATTACAATGAACACACACACACACACATAGACAGGACATACGGGACACACGCAGAAAATAAACAACTCAGTTACACTACAGTTGTCCAGGAGTCATTATTTGTTTTACTTTCTGTTGTATTTTGCTTGATAATAAACAGTAGGTTTTAATATATCTTCTTAAAAAAATGTTGTTTTTTTTTTACTGTGCTTAAGGGTAAAGGTAAAATGCCGACATATTGGCTTAAAGGCAGGCGTTCCACCATGCAACTCCACCTGGAGACAGACGACATTTCCAGGCTGGCCAACGGTGTAAGCCCCATCCCTCCCAAGGAAGACAATGACAAGCCAAACATTGGTGCTAGCAGCATCGCCTTTCAGTCTCAAGGTACTCCAGAAAATAGTCTTACAAACTTAAGATGATGGTGGCAACACACAAACTTAAGACAATAAATTGATCACTGGCTATAAATAGTATGAGTCCCTTAGTGTAAGTTGTCAAAAAGCCATTTCTTATGAGTGTTGTCATCAAATTGGTTTGCAGATTTTGTTTGTTTTTTTTCCCCTTACATAATTTTAAAAAAAAGTCTTTTGTTGCTGGGAATGTCTTTATTGCAATCTTTACAACTAGATTTTTTTTTCTTAGTGTTTTAAAGCATAGCAAATGCTTATATTTGTGTTTTTTTTTTTCATTTTTTGGTAGCTATATATTTTTTTATAATTGCGCATTTTGTGTTTAGATTATAATAAAAATATTTAAGGTACTTGAAAACTATATATATATTTTGCACTAGTTTTGGTTCAACAATCATTGTAGCTTTTTAGTGCATGGCTGCATTTACATTTATCAATATCAATATTTAAGGTTAATTTTGATGTAATTTTAATGTTTATGTATATACAATTTAAGTGACCTTATCAAAACCTATACAAAAATATATATTTTATATTTATTTATGTGTCAGATATTTATTACTTTAAGTTAAAATATATAATTAATTAAAATAGACTATACAACTTAAGTATTTTAAAAAATAGTAATATATATGACTAATATTTAATAAGACATCACTGCATATTTAAAGAAAAAAGAGTTTTTAAATCCATCCACTCTGTGGCTCCACAGTTTTTTTTTTCTTTACAATGAATCAGCTTTCTTTAATTTCTAGCTTTTAGAGTAGCCTCAATTTAAATGTAAAAAAAGCTTTGATTTGTCTATTTCAATTATTATAAGTTTTAAATTTAATTGTAAAAAAAATAAATGGCATGGGCTCAAAATAAAGATGTTAATACATTTTAATTATAATAGAAATTTGAGACTAATATTTTGTGATATTGCATTTCATATCTGTGAGAAATAAACATAGTTTTGAGAAAGAAAGAAAACATATCTAAAATGATAGCTTGAAATAAACATTGCAAATTCTACTACTTTTTGAAGTATAAGCTGTAAGCTTAAAGAAGATAATATTGCAAAAAGATATTGATGATAGCATCATCAGTCTGTCCTGACCATCAATTTAATTTGATGTTAGAATCATATATCAGGAGACAAAGAGTAAAGCATGCAGCTTCTGTCTATATTTTCTAGTAAATACATTTAATAAGGTGTTAATCCATTTCTCTACAGAAAACAGAACAGCCAACCAGATTCAGTCAACAAGTCATGAAAACAATCCAGTATTGCCTGTTGCAGCTCAGCTGAATGAATGTACACCACTTCACATAACAACTTTGGATAAGGTTAACAATAGTACTGAGCAATGGTCTCCCACGTCCTGCCACAAGGAGCTCTGCGATAGTGACACCCAGCAAACGTCACAAAAAATTGTGGATGATGCTGGAAATAGTGACCAGTTCTGGGCAGACCAATTCAGAACTAGAATGAGCTCTACAGGAAAATTGGATGGCTCCAACAGTAAACAATGTTCCTCTTCTTCAGCATCCCATGATGCACCCCTTAAAGGGGAAACTTTGACTAAAAACTTTTCTGTTGTAAGTTTTGAAAGCAACAACAGCTTCACCAAGTTTTCACCCTATGAAAGATCTTTAGACAATGACAGTGACATTTTTGAGCTGTCCCCTCACAGCTTTAATTCACTTAATACTGCAAGTCCACTATCCCTGAACGAGTTGCCTTTTAGAACCTACACTTCGTCGTGTAATTTGCCAACAAGTTTGACCAACCACCACACAACCCCCCATAAGTCTCACGAGCATTCAGCAAAGATACATTCAAAATCTATCTCACGCTACCACTCCAACCCAGGAAAAGGCAGCGCAAGCCAAAACTCACCTTTAGCTAATTTGTTCTCTACACACAATGTGAATTCCAACATGGACAGTAAGCATAGAAAACAAGATTCAGAAAAAAAAGTATTGGTATCTAAATCTGATTCTGGAAATGATAAGCATGTGGCACATTCACCGAGAGAGGATCTATCCAATCGAACTGTTGTTATGTACTCCCCAAAAACAAGCCCTAGCAAAAAAAGTCCAATCCGTTATATTGCTGCAAAAGAACAGACTTTAAAAAATCACATTACCAAATCAGATTGTACCAATGGGTTTGACTTGGAAGACTCCGACAGTGGGGACAGTGTTGACTTGGCTAAAATCTTCAACGCTGCCGATGCTAAGAATTCCAAATCTAAAAAGGAGTCACACTCGCCACCTCGGCACACTCCCCAAATACAACGCCACAGCCCAACAAAGAAACCGCTAGATAGGTTGGGTCATCATTCCTCTGACAAAAACCGGTTATTAAATATGCATTGGACTGACAATATGCAGTCTACAACCTGTGACATTTGATGAACTTGTCATGCCTTCTCTTATTGGTGTCTTTTTTTTTTGTATACTGTAGCTTTAATTTCAAAATGACTTTAAGGCTATGCTTTCATTTATAACCATCATACACATTAAAATACTGAAGATGTTTGTACATTTTGATTAAAATTCAAATAGTTTCATGCTTTATTTAATATCATTCCATTTATAATAAATTTGTGTATATATTTAATGCACTTTTCATAGTCCTATTGACCTATCTTTATAAAAGGCCTTGAAAAATCCAAATATAGTACAAATTACGACAACCTGTTTGTTGACAGACTTTGTTGTTGTAAAAATGTTCTTTTGCTGTGATCTACAATAGACATTTATCATACCTTGTATATAAACTGATATTATTGTAAACAATTTTTTGTTATTATAAATAAATGATGAGATTTTGTATTAAATATTATTTCTATCGGATTCACTGGCACAGTGAAATGGAAAAAAAATGTATAGTTTTTTTTTTTATTTGAATTTCAGTATTTCATTTGCCCAAAAATGATGGAGACTCATGCACTAGTGTTCTTAGATGATTTACTTGAGAAAGAAGCTCTGTTTTGATTGAATATGAAATATATGTTGATATTAAGAAAGTCTATTGACTAATCAATGAGATAGGGATAAATAAAACACATCTATGTAGGATAAAATTCCTCTGACAGATTTTTTTATACTACATATACATATGTATACTTAGCATAGTTTGATACAAAAAGAGGTACAAGAGAAAAGTTAGTAGGCCATATTTAAAAATACAACAAAAAAAACATTTTTCCACTTCCTGAAAACATAATTAAAATTTTATTTTACCAGTTAAAGAAAATCACCAACGCATCCCAAACAAACAAAAAATTGATTTTTTTAAACTTTTGATTTGAGCGCCCATTGTTGACCTTAGGAACTGCCATTCATTTTGCCATCCTGCAGGAGGATGGGGCTAGGAAGTAGATCAACCAATCATTTTTAATGCTTAATTAGGGAACATAGCATAGGTTTAAATATAGTGTATGGATCATTTAATAGCTATACACTTTTGTTGTTAAACTACATGTAAACCTTTTCCTCTTTTTTATTGCTGATAAGCATTATCTCTAGATATTTTATTTTCTAAATCAAAAGTTTTGTTTCTTTTCTTTTTGAGTCTCCAAATTTTCTCTGCATTATAAAATAATAGAAGGAAAAAAAAAGACTCTTTGGATAGTTTTATTTGCTAGATGACCATTATATTGGTAACATTAGTAAATTTAGGGTGTAGGAAATGTTGCAGTGCAGTGACTGTATAACAAAATGACTCAATTGTACTTAAGCAATCAGTCATGTGATTTATCAGTCATACTAGAAGTTGTGTTTTTTTTTATACTGTTGAGATGAATCTTGTTGAACTGAGTCAAAAAATTGTTAGTTCTATTGGTGCCTAACAATACAACAAGAACTTACTTAAACATTCTTTACTTCACAGCAACAAGAGTAGTCTGGGTTCATTGTGTACATTGATATGGGCAGGCAGAACAAGGCATACACCCCAGAGGATTGTATTCAAATAACAAAATGATTTAGAACTTCATTTGCTTTCTATTTCATTTTTATAAATCTTAACAGTGATATAAACAACTCAGTATAATTTGTATATATGAAATCCAGTCTCTTGGAGAATTTGCAGGAAGAACAAGGGACTTAATTACCAAAAGTTAACTGAGAAAAATTGAATATGTCAAATTCAAACCCTCAGTCATTTTAAACACATAAATTAGAAATTGCTGGCCATAAGAATGACATTCTTCTACAGTCTGAACATTTTTAAGAATAACTTGATTTAAAAAAAAACAACAAACAAACTTGAAAAGTAGAAATTTAACATGAGACTATAAGAAACTTTTAAACTGACTATCTTGTAAATGTTCACTTTCACTAAATTAGAAAGTGTACACTAAAAAGCTTACAAATGATGTAAGGTTGATTTAATTCTATGGCTAACTTGATAGCCTTGATTTTTTTTTACTCTTTATTCAACAAGTACCAGAGCTGGAGAGACTCCTAGTAAAAAAAAAATTCTGTCTACTAATCTATGGAGTTGATATAATATGTGCTAATCCCATCTTTTACATTCTAATGAACAACAAGAGAATTTTTTGCCAAAGTGTAACTTATTTTGTTATTCCTTGTATTTTCAATTTTCCATATGTGTAAAAAAATTACTGTCAAATCTCAACCTCAGTTTGTTTAATATATCTGGTGTTTGGCTTAATGAATTATATTAAGGTCAAACTAGATGGATTATTTAGGAGTTCAAATAGAACTTATGAAGACTTTGTGTAGTTTGAAATCAATTCCACTTTGAGTACTATAATAGTTTGAAAAATCATTTTTTTTTAAATATACAAGCAGAGGGCTTTTTTATTTTTCAGCGGAATCTAATAATTCCATGATTAAGAATAATGTTATTAATCTTACATTTTCAACCTTTGTCCTCTTGTGTATATGTGCATAGCTAAAGCTGTTACATGTCTATATTTCTACACCATGTGGTCAAATTTGTTATATAACAGAATAAAAGACAGAATGGTGCTTTAATATAATTGTTTCTCAATTAAAGGAGTTTAATATATATTTATCTTTTTATCAGCAGTGGCTGGGTGGTTAAATGCTTTGCTTTAGAACCTAGGGGTTCTGGGTTCAAATCTCTGTGAAGTTTGGGATTTTAAATTTTGTGATTGTTTAGGGCGCCCCAGAGTCCAGCCAACTTTAAAGGGTAGTTGGAGAAAAAAAGGCAGTTAATTGCTGTGCTGGCCACAAGACACCCTGCTCATTAACCATTGACTAAAGAAACAGATGACCTTAACATCATCTGCCCTATAGATCAAAAGGTCTGAAAGGGGAACCTTACTTTACTTTGACTTCTTGATCAAACATCCTCAGTTTTCAGTTAAGTTTTTTTTTGTGAAAGTTAAGGTAAGTACTCAAAAAGAACAAATAAATATTTATTGTTATTATATATATATTAAATAAAAGAAAGAGAAAATTTTTAAAATGACAAAAAAAAAATTATTTGGAATAACTTTTAATTGAAAAGAAAAAGAACAAATTCTGAATCAGAAAAAAGTATTCCACAAATGCACCAAACCTATGAAGACCAACATTCCCATTGAGACAAATCATACAATGTACAAAGAAGAAGATGAACTTACTATCAAGATATACTCTAGCTGCAAAATTAATGTTGCTTTATAATAGTATCTTTCCATTTCACATATATGCTTATTATTTGAAAATATAATAGAATGCTATAACAGTTGTAAATCTGGAGCTCAAAAAATATTTATATGTAAATACATTAATACAAAGCTAGCGCATTTTCATCCATCTTTTGGTAAGACCTTGAGCTAATTTTAACAGAAATAAATGTATATATGATTATGAAATATGAGGTGATAATAACAACCATGTAATTCATACTGTAATTTAATGCTGGCTTTAAAAAATGGTTTATTTATAGTACAATAAATTTAAAAAAAAAACAGAGAAGGGAATAAAACATTACTTGGAGATCCTTAAGTTGATAAAGAAAGTGTCACACATCAGGGATAGCCTACAAAACACCCAGTTATTTATCCCCCTGATGTGATAGATATTGTAATTACACAAAGACGTGTAGAAGTTTGGTTTAATCGGGTTTTTCCATAATGACGTGATGAGGAATTAAAAAGTAGGATTACGAACTAGAGAAGTAACGGACAAGACGCCTTAGAGGATGACACGACTGGCTCTTTTGCTTCTTCATTAAATTGTTTGAAGTTATCAGCTTGCATTATCAATTATATTCATTGTTTCTCTGTTGTGTATTCAACGAACTCGCTGATAATTATTAGACTACAGATAAACCATCTACAGAGATTAGGCAAATCCCGACGAGAATGACATGAGTACTTTCCCTCTTCCCACCCCTTGACATGACAATCATGCATGCAAATAATGTTCAAACAATTTCATAAATAACTGCTTTACTAAAGCTAGTACAATGACCACTGTTACTGTCTTCACTAGAAAAACATGCACTCTACTGAGCTGAATGGAATAGCACAAGTCATCACATTGGAGTAAAAATAAACACATATGGTTTTAGTTACACTATAATGCTTAAACAACTTTTCATTGCAATTAAAAGGCTTTACAATTTAAGGCGACCACACTCCCATTACACAACAGAAAATGAAACCTTCAACTCACAGAGTACAGACCAAGAGTTTTCCCACACTTCTTCAGTATGTGAAACATACTATTTTAAATAAGATATCCAATAAGCTAAATGGTAAAAAATATAAATAAATATAGAACATTTCTTTGAACACTTTGCTACTTAAAAAAAACAACTATTGAAACACACTATGTTATGACAGGGTCCAATGAGGTATTTATATCATAAAGTTGCCTAAATCTTGTTCACACATGGATTCAAATGATTGTTATGACTGAATATGATGGATTCTGGGACACTTCAATACGAGGTGCCAAAGTGGGGTAAACATCAGTATAATATGTATTTGAAATATAGAAAGCCCTTTACAAGTTAAGCCTCATAACATCAAGATTAATGAATATCTATGTTGGTAATAGATCAAGAAAAAAGAAAAAAAAAGCCATTATAGTTAAAAATATTTGATTACAAAAGATTGGATTTTTTTAAACTGTACAATTCAAACACATTTTTGAATGCCAGTTCCACATGAAAAAAAAATGGTTAAAGAAAACACACACAAAGGAGAAAACAGGTCATTTAAAAGAAAGACTCTTTTTCACCCAACTTTACAAAGTAAATATCTAAGTACATAGGAGGCAAAATATAGGATAACATTATTCTTCACAATAAGCCCAGAAAAAAAAAAATCAACACATGACTAGGGAGGTGTTTTTTTTTCTCCTTAGAATACTATGCATGAAATATCTGGCCATAATAACATTTACATTTTAGACACAGTTATAACATAGATTTTGCATAAAATGCAGCATTTAGATTTCAACAGGAAAGCATTGATTGCTCAAGCATTTTTATCTCAATTACAAGTAATCTCAATACTTGGTAGGATATATAAAAAAAACAGAAAATAAATGCTGAAAGTTTTGTACCTGGACATTCTCTCTCTGGAAATATCAATTACATCTGAGCGAATTGCAAATAACGAAATAAAATATCAATTATAACTGAGCAAATAGAGTTTTGTATTAGCCTTTACTTAATGGATGAGATAATAATAAAAAAAAAAGATATAAAAAAGTGTTCAGTTCAGCTCAAACTTGATTCATTTTTCATTTCATTCCTTATTTAAAGTTTATCTAAGCTTACATGAAATGCACAATTAGACTACCTGGTATTAGGAAAACTAAAGCTTCTTTTGAAACAACTCTCAGAGGTATGTACCAGTATTACAAATAATAGAGTGAATAGTTTTCACTAAAAGGATAAAGACATATTTACTAAGTCACCCCAATAAAACATCTAACACATGCATCATTAATTGATCTCTTCTAAATCTGTCAGAATGTGCATCAGAAAACTCAGGCGTGTCAATAACAGAAGATGGATAGTCCACACCTGCATCAAAGCCAAGGAAGCCAACCTTCCCCCCATGACCTGTCTTCTTAATAAACAGGGCAACAGATTGGCACAATTTATCACTGTTCAAATAAAAAGCTTTCAGCTGCATGAAATTCAGGGGTCCACATTTATGGCAGTCCTGGGAATGATCACCATCACCATTGTTTATGCATAATGAATTTATAGTGTCCACACTGACCTCGAGGCCCTCTGTCTGGCCACTTTCATACAGGAGGGCTTTTTCATCTTCATAAAACTGGAAGCACGTGCTACATGTAGGGAAGAGGATGGGCTTGGAAGACAAGGCCAAAGCTGAGTTATTATCTGATATACAATCACTGCTGAGATTATTAACATCATTTTGTGGTGTTGGCTTCTCATTGGATTCAAGATTTGTCTGGATATATAGGCGAACAAGACTGAGGTTTGTTTCTGAGATCAAAGAATCTAGTTGAATTTCTTTCATGTGTACACCTTTAAAAGAAAAAAGAATACATATCTGAAAATAATATGAACAATAAAAAAAAAAATAATTATGGAAAATAAAATGTGACTTTATCCTTGGGACTTTCTGACTATTTTAAAAGGTTATTTTTAAGTGACTTTTTAGAGATTTATATTTTATTGCTTTTTCAAGTTAAATATTCTTTTTTATAAATTTTATTTTTAATTTTCTGTTGTTTTTTTTTCGTTACTATTAATAATTTTAAATTCCTGGATTAATTCAGTCTGATAGGTCATTTATGCAATTTATGAAACAGAAGTGGCCATGAGACTACTTAGAAGTTGATTTGCGGTTACTTATGATACATGTAGCTCTTGTCTTTTAGGGACTCCCTGAACCTTTGGTGAAATAGACTAGAAATGCCAAACTTGGTCTAATGCCGTTAGGACATTAACATTTTATGTTTATTTAGATGATTTATTATGTCATTAAATATTATGTAAATGCTAGTTTTTTACAATTGATGATAGCAGGGCTGCCTTCAGTCTCCAATTGGTCGGAGCCTTATACAGGAATTAATATTTTTAGAGAAAAATTGTGAAACATGGATTAAATCTCATAGCTGAATTCTATGGCTCAAGGTCACAAGCCAAGCTCTGAGTCTCTACAATGATTCAAGGTTTATCGGGAATGTTTAAATCTACTTGTTAGATTACATAGTTTAGAACAGAGGTTCTTAAACTGTGGATTGTGGACTCTGAGACGAGCGAAGATGGGTCCACAGAAAGATTTAAACTGTAATCAATTATAATGACTTTACTTGGATTAAAGCCAGTTAATATAGTCAAATAATTTGAATAATAATAAACTCACAAATCATTACAGTTTTATAGGACCATTATGTACTATTCTATGTCGACCTAAGCTAAAGATTTGATTCACTTGGATATTTCCAACTGGGGCAGAGTAGCTGAGCGGTTAAGTGTTTAGTTTCCAAACCAGGGGTTGAAGATTGGAATTTTGAATTTCTGGATTTTAATGGTGTCCTTGAGTCCACCAAACTCTAATAGGTACCTGACTTAAGCTAAGGAAAAGTAAAGGTGGAATTTGTTGTGCTGGCCACATGACAGCATTCTCATTAGTTCAACAAAGAAAAAGATGACCTCAACATCATCTGCACCATAGATCATAAAGCCTGAAAGGAGAAACATTTTTTTTATATTCCTGATTAGGTATTGGACTCTTTAGTGGGTGGATAAACTCAGATTCCAATCACAGAGGAATCCATAATAATACAGAAATAGCTTATTGAAATAACCACAACTGAGAAACACCAATGTTTCAACAAGGATACTGGCTTCAAAAACATATTTCAAATTTATATCCTGCAAGTAAGGGTAATTGTGCAGAATTTGTAGACTGCTTACCCGCCTTCTTATTTGGTAGAATGTGGATTTATTGCTGTAATGAGCCTCATGACAAATAGAAGAGACCCACTAGAAATGTATGCGTGTTGAGCCGGGCATAAATACACCCATAAAATCTCATCAACCTCATCCAAGTTACAATTTTAAAAAAATTTCAAGCAAAAGTAATAATATCAATAAACACCAGTGTAGCTTTTTTTCACTTAGGGGTCCATGTGCAAGTTTTTACAATATAAATGGCTACCAGTTTAAAAAGTTTGCAAACCTCTGGGTTTGAAGACAATTGTTTCTTCCTTTTGGTGAAATGTCAAAATGTTTTTTAAGGTGATCATCAATCATCCATGAAGCACATTAGTGCTATCAGTGTTTTATGTATTTAAATTATTAGTTAATTTAGATATACAGGATGGTTATATTCATTGTATTTTTTTTTTGTTTTTCTATTTTTTGGGGGCCAACTTATTTTCTTCACCTAAGGCCTCACAGTTTGATTCACATAGGGCCTCCAATTACCTAAGGCTGGCCCTCATGATAGTTAATGAAAATGGTCAAAAGTGTCCTGAATCAGATTTTTTTTAAAAATAATTAATTTTTTTAAACAAATGTCAATTACATCAATTAAATTAATTAAAAATTAGTAATGTAAGTTTAAAAAATCACTTTAACTTACCCAAATGTTTAGCCAAAAATAAAGAAGCAAATCCATTGGATAATACAGAACCACCAGACTTAAGGTATATACTAATATTCTTCCCAAGCAAGTCAGGTTCATGAGTTTGTTCAGCAATGACTAACAAAGAACAACTCTTCATCCATGCATCTATTAGAGAAAAACAAACAGTGAGTGTGGATCAACGTTTCCTCCAATACATATATAAGTGATTAATTTTGATAACCATGTTACATGCAATTACAAATTTAAAAACAATTTTAGGAGCTTGAAATTCCATTATTTCTAAGGGACATAATACAGTGTCATGTACTAAGTGCTTCAGGCTGTTGTCACATTGGTTGATTGTTCAAAACCTGCCCAATCCCATTTCATGCTGTTCTGTAGGAGATTAGGATTAGGATGTAATAATCTTCATTTCAGAATAAATGTTCAAAACTTTATAGTAAATCAAAGCAGAAAGGAGATTTAGGCATAAGGATATAATAGCCAGTTTTCTTAATGAGATTTCAGTAACTGCAAGACATGATATCTTGAGTTTTTTAACAACTGCTTTTTAATAATACAATATAAAATACTTATTAATAACCATAATTCCAGTTTAGAATAAAAGAAATATTTCAAAATTAGAAACAAGTATAGGTATAATCCAGGTTCATAAATTTTAGCAGATCTTAAATGTAAATGAAAAAAAACAACTAAAAAAACAACTAAATCCTACAAAAAATTACTCCATAAAATAATGATAAAATCATAAATATTTACAGCAGAGAAAGATTATAAAAATACCTGAAGTTGTAATTGCACTTTCTGGCACTAAACACACCACAAACTTAGATGTGTCAAGTATGGACATAAACCACCTGGAAAGATGACTAGCTGACATATTGTGTGGTCCAGAAGTTACGACAAGAATTTTATTCAAAACTTTGGGCCGAACTGAAAAATTTTGTGAATTGCCAGTCATTGTTTTTCCAGTGGCATTATCTGAAATAAAAGTTGGTTGATTTTTAAAATTTCAATTTGTTAAAAATTAAAATACTTAATTTAATTCTAATTTATATTGACATATTTTTATTTATGTTGCTAACAACCTGTAAGAATGTGACTTTCTGTAGGATACCTCAGATACCACTGAAAGCTAAATGAAAAAAATGACAGTTGGAAAAAGTATAATATTGTTATAACTCCAGTGGCGGACTGAAATGGTTAATGTGTGAGACCCACTGACACACAGACGAAGGCGGGTCACACAGGTCAACGGCTGTCCCTAGTATAACTTGTTCTGTAGGCATGTGACCCGAAAGCTTGAACAGATGAGGGGAAATGTGTGAGGAATGTGTTACAGAGAGGCAGAGTGCAGTCCAGTCCAGCACAGAGAGCAGTTAGGGCTGTTTCTTAATAAGAAGTCTTTGAAAATGTAGCTGTACGAGCTAATGAGACTTGTCATGATAGTTAGGCAGTTCTGTTGTGTTAACATATTTGAAGTTAGTGTAGCCAATTATGTTTATTGGCTGTGGTTGATGTATGTGAAATTAAACTGTCACTGCTTATTGAAGCTCTTGTTGTCAAGTTCTTGAGTTAGATGTGCTGTGTTGTGTTAAGTAGTTGTGACAGAAGGCCAGATAGAGAAAGTCTTTACAATATAGTTTGTTAAGTCCCACAGCTTGGCTCAAGTTCAAACCCTGACTTGTGTTTGCTGAGCTTCTGATTGACAGAGGACTGATTTTATCAAATTAACAAGCTCTGAGGGATATGGAACTGACTGTAAATCAAGACTTTTCAGTGTTTGTCACAAAGATTTGCACTAAGTGAAGAATGCTCATGACCATATGTAAACTATATGTGTTGCTTGTGACACTTCGACTCACTAGTCGGCTAGTTGAGATGGGTCAGTAATGTGAGCTAAGAGTTGTGTGTGTGTGAAGAAAGGATCAAAACAATGTAACAATCCAGAAAAGTCATTTTAGGAGAAAAGAAAAACAAAACTAGCTATCGGTATCATTGTTCATTGGTCAACCTTTGATAATCAGAATTTGATTCACCACGCTTTATAAAACAATAATATTATTTATCAAATTACTCTTACTACTTATTTAATTTATACAAGTGACACCCTGCTCGTTAACCGTTGGCCAAAGGAACACACAAAAGCTTAAAGATCTGGAAATCACTGACAAAATAGCCTTATTATCACACAGACTACAGGATATGCAAGAAAAGATCACAGCCTTAAGCAAAGTAGGAAAATGAGTAGGCCTCAAAATAAACCACCAAAAAACAAAAGTACTTAAAGTAAACAACAAACAAATTGGAGACATAGAACTGGATTCTCAGACCATAGATCAAGTAGAAAATTTTATATACCTTGGGAGTGTAGTCAGTGTAACAGGTGGAACTGATGAAGACATTAAACGTCATATGAATCTAAGGCGTCAGACATTTAGACAGCTAAAACCAACCTAGAATCTCCTCACATCTCAAACAAGACTAAAATAAGAATCTTTAACTCTAATGTCAAGGCTGTCCTACTGTATGGTTCTGAAACATGGAGAACAACTGAAAGTGACAATAAAAAAAGTACAGACCTTCATCAACAGATGTCTGAGAAATATCCTAAAAATAAAGTGGTATGACAAAGTAGAAAATACCATACTGTGGGAGATGAGTGGGCAGAAAAATATAGAGAGGCAGATCTTGGAGAGGAAGTGGAGATGGATTGGTCACACCCTTAGGAAAGATACAAACAACAGAGCTAGGCAGGCCTTAGAGTGGAACCCCCAGGGAACAAGACATAGAGGAAGACCAAAACAAACATGGCGACGCAGCATACTGGAGGAAGTCGAGAGGACCGGAAAGAGCTGGGAAGCCATCAGAAAACTTGCAAGAGACCATGGAGAGTGGCGTGTTTTTGTTGAGGCCCTATGTTCCACAAGGAACACAAAGGAACAATGATGATGATGAAAGGAACAGACAACCTTAACATAATCTGCCCTATAGACCGCATAGTCTGAAAAGGGAACTTTTTTACTAATAAATAAAAAATTTAAATCACATTAATTAAAACTATCAAACCTAAAAACATGATGTCCCAGTTATTGCAGATCTCGATAAAGTCTGCATCTATTGCTGTACCCCCAGATAAACATGAGACAACAATTTTGCTATGTTCTTGAAACAGATTCACAGCTTTAAAATTTGACAGCAATTCTTCTCTTGGCAAGGACAACTTGTTCTCCAAGACTAAGCAAACATCAGCAAAAAACTGTTCTCTGTTAAGAAGCAAAAAAAAAAAACAAAAAAAACTTAGAACAAAGAAATATCTCTTTCACAAATTTGTACATTTTGGAATGAAAATAATTTTATATTTGTTTTCATCCAGTACCTGCTAACTGCTTGACCATCTTTCTCACAGAGTAAACTAGTAGCAATACTGTTCAACTCAGCACTGCGTCTGACATCAGCATTTACATTTATTCCCATTCCAAGAATAAGAAGACTGTTGTGGGTACCTACAATGCATGAAAGTATTTTGAAATTAAAGACAAGATCAAGTTTGACTAATTGGATTAAAAAAAATGAATCTTTGGCTAATGACAGAAAGTATTTATTTTTCATTTTCTTTCTTTATCATTCCTGTTCAATGCAACAATTGACTAAAACCAACCCATTCACACATTGCAAACTTCTTGTGTCCTCAATCTTGGCAAAGCTTCAAGTTTTCCCATTGTTCTAACCTTGTCCTTTTTTTACTTATGGAATGAAATGTCTTTTCAAAAAGGTATCTTTACCCTAGGGACCTGCGAATATTCGAATCGAATTTGACTATAAAAAGAATATCGAATTCGATTCGAAATTATTTTTAAATTTTCGAATCTTTGAATATTTTCCAAAAAAAGTAATGCTTTTTTGTGGATAATTCAAGTTCGGTTTTTGTGTGTACTTTGGTGTGGAAAATGTTACTTAACTGGTTTATAAAGCAGCTTCTGAAACCAGTATCAGCTGAAAGTTCTACAGTTACTCAAACAAGATTTTTCTTGCTTTCGATTCAGAATTTCCGAAAATACTTTATATTTGTTCTTAAACAAATTGTCTGAATATTTTATTCATTGAACAATCTTGGATCATACCAATCAGATTCGACCCTCAAATCAAGATGCTTGTCAGTTGTAAACCTGGAAAATCTAAATGCAGATCACACCTCTTCAGCAACAGAGGAATAATTCGAGGAGAATTGGAAAAATATTGCATTAAATTAAGTTCAGTTTTTTATGCCACTACAGATACTACAAAAACAATGCCTTGTACAGCTAGACAGCTGGGAATCAGTTGGCAAGGATGTGCTGCTCACAGTTTGCAACTTTCAATCAATGCTGCTTTAGATGCTCAAAAAATCATTCAGAACCTAATCAGTCATGTTCACAGGATTGCTGGCTTTTTTCATTCATCAACTGTTGGTCAAACTATGTTGTCCAAATATCAAACTGATCAAGGAATGAAGGAATCAAAGCCTCCATTAGATGTTTTTACTAGATTCAATAGTACATATTATTTGCTGGAATGGATTGACCAAAATTCTGTTCCTGTCTCACTTGCACTTGTAGAATGTGGTGTTAAAAAGAAATCCACCAAAACCATTAACAAAACTTTACAAGATACTCTGAAAGCTACTCTTCCAATTTTAAGACCAACAGCAGAAGCAACAACAGTTTTGAGTGCTGATTCCAATGTCAGCATAAGTTTGATCTATCCTTGCATTTTTACATTGAAGGAAGAGTTAGTGTCGAAATCACCAACAGGTCTCCAACAATTTCGAGATGAGCTATTGAAACAACTTGGAGCAAGATTTGATTTGACAATGGATCATCTCCTGGCAGCCACATTCATTAATCCAAGATTTAAACACTACTTATTTTCAGAAGCTGAAACTAAAAAAGCTGTCTTATTTGTAGAGACAATATTGGCAAACTCTGACGGAAGAAAAATTGGCAAAAATTCTGATGAATTGCCACGTGAAAGTCTTGTTCAAGACAGGAATAGAGGAAGCCTTATGGATTCAATGCTCAAGAAAGTGCATGATACTCAAGGAGATACCAGAATCAACAAAATTTCCACCATTTCTGAGCAAATTATGGATGAAGTCAGTTTGTATTCAAAGCAAGCAGTTGTAGATCGAAACAGTGATCCTCTTCAGTTTTGGAAAGAAAGTATTAATATTTTTCCACTTTTGGCCAGAGCAGCTAGGAATTTTCTTGCAATTCAGGCAAAAAAAATTTCCTGATTCGCAGGCCCCTACTTTACCCCTACTTTTAAAGAGGATTTTTTAATATCATATTTAAGAAATGTTACATTAACTTCATAGAGTAATGCAATAGAATAATCAAAGATATTATATGGGCATCAAGCAGTAATGAAGTTATTAGAAGAACAAATATTTTCAAAAACATATATAAGCATAAAAATTATTTTTACAAAATTATTATTACTATGGTCAATGGAGCTAATGATTAAAAGCTCATTTCTTTGTATGTCTGATAGTCATAGGGTATCATGTGGCCAGCTCAACAACTGATTTTCTTTACTTTCACCTACTAATGTCCCCATTAGAGTTGTGGAATAAGGAATATTATAAAATTACCTACATTCCAAAACAAAGTCTTTAGCAGGATTTAAAGTTATAACCCCTCAGTTCAGAAGCCAAGTTCTACATCACTTAGCCACCTTGCCCCTCACATTCTATATCACTTATCCACCTTGCCCCTCAAGTTCTACATCACTTAGCCACCTTGCCCCTCAAGTTCTACATCACTTAGCCACCTTGCCCCTCAAGTTCTATATCACTTAGCCACCT
>JADKLZ010001483.1:9324917-9346447 GCA_021533235.1 Biomphalaria straminea
TGTTGGTTGGTCTGTCCGTCACGGTTAGAAAAAAAAAACACTAAAGGCTTTTGAAAATATGATTTAACCTTTACTGTTCTTTCAGAAATATTGCGATAGTTTAAGGATTGGAGCATACAGGTATTGAGCCAGGGACCAACGATAAATCCGAACTTAAGTCTAGTGCGCAAACATCAAGATAAGGCCTACGGGAAAGACGCCATCCTCCGTCGTCCAGCGAGAAGTTAATTATTTTCAACTTAGAAGGAACATCCGAAACATCTTGCGAATAGGCGGATCTGACAGGGATCCGACTCCGACGGGGGCCGCCTCTGAGTTTGTGTATCACACAAACTCTCTTTGTAATCTTGTTTTTTAATCTCTTAGCGTAGTTTTGTTTAATCTCTAAGACTGTTTCGATTGACATTCCTTACCCCATTTCCAATAAGAGACACACATTGTCACATATGCCTATCTACAACATCCAGGCTGCAATGAAAACTGTAACATCGCAGGTGTAAACAATATTGCTTATGTCCATTTGTTATTACGACAAGGTTGCTAGGGACTACTTACGTGAATTTTTTTTACTTTAATTGATTATATTTTTCGGACTTAACTAGCTAGCGAAACATACCCTGCCTGCTGTCACCACATGTAAAACATAAGGCAAATGTTATCGCTCAAATATTTGCTTGATTAGTCACACCAGATTCTGCCCCTACTGTAGAAAACTAAAACCACTGATTCACCTTGGCGCATCCATTTTCTATGGAGACAGAAGTACCTCTCTCTCTCTCTCTCTCTCACACACACTATAATAACAATAAAACGACCTCTTACTCCCAAGTTTCTTGTCCCTGATAACCTGTACTGCCGTCAACGATGTCTCGAGTCCTACTAGCACATACAACCATTTTGTGTGTCCGTGAAATGGTCAACATCCGGCGATTCTTGAGTCTCGCCCTGACTATAGCCAGTAAATCTTGATAGCGTTGGGAGTAATTATCTTGTCCACTTCTGGTCCAAACTGACCTCATTATGTTCATTTAGTCGAGAAGAAACCAACACACACACACACACTCAAACGTAAATAACGGTCGTAGTTTACAGGAAACTATCTTACCTAACTACTGGGTGGGTAATTGTCACATTGCTAGCTCTCCTACAGTAAAGCTTATCTGTCAACTAGATTGTAGGGCATTCGAAACGTATTTGATGCCCATAGCAATTCAAATCTTTTTACGCCTTGCAATAAGTCTCGACAACTTGGAACCAGGAGACAGTTATAGCCTACATTCTGCATACCATGACTCACTGTAATATATTTCGGGCCTGGTCATGTGGTAGGAGCTTGGAGCTGTTTTCGCTATGGTTTCAAGCTCGAACCGTGCCCACTTCGTCCTGCAGAAGTTTTGGAAACGAAGTCGCCCTCACCTTAACCGCTGGATAGTCTAAGAGCTGAGCCGAAGCTCTTCGAGCTCTAAGTTTGAAAAAAAAAACCTGTCTGAATCCGTCCGAGAACAAAAACAAACAGTAAAAAAAAAAACAAAACCTGCGGACCTCACAGGTCTGTCTGGGAGCGACCCGAGTCAATGTCTATAGGGCATTGCTGTTTCCAATACCACTAAGTGGTACCGGGGGCCTCCACCATTTACCTTCGTTGTACCAAGCTAACTGTGCAGGATCCTCCATTAGCGAGACGGTCCCTTGAGGAACAGCGCATCGATTAGGTGACGGTTTGTGGGAACTTTCTTACAACCCCGCTACAGTGCAATGGGCAGACTCTCGTCTTTCCCGTAAGCACCCCCACGGGGGTCCTGTTTGTTACTTTTTCGCCTTGCTCACCTCCCCTAGTGAGCCGTTTCCACGCCGGCGCCACGGTGAGGCAAAGTAACTTGCCGGCGCTCACCTTAACCTATTCCTTAAGTCGATCGTCTTTCTCCATTTCTATGTCTTTTACCTTGAATAGAATCTCTTTCAGTTACAGACCCGTCCATTTTTTAATGCTTTTTTTAAAATAACCTCTCGGTTTGGAAACCAAGCGTTTGCCTCTAAACTACCGGGCCTCCTAGGCACTTAATAATAAGTATATGTTTTGTAAAAAAATTTTTTATGATTTTTGCAACCAAGGATAAACTTGATTTTAAAATTTGGGAAAAAACTATTCTGCTATACAAAACTAAATAATTTATTTCTTGTTTCAAAAACGATTCTTTCAATTTTTAAAACATTTCCTTTGGGTGACATCATAACTGTAATACCTGAACTAAGCCCCACTACAATACGCTTCACGCTCGACTATTACATCTGTAGTGACTGTAGCCTTATTTACCTCGAAATAAAAACTTTCAACCGACCACTCAAGTTCATATGCACGATCATTAAAATTTTATAGAGTTGTCAAAGTGCACAAAGTCACAATATCATAAAACATGGAATGTGACAAATGGGGACAATGACGTAAGCACAAAAGGAACGAAACAATCCGTTTTATGATCCAAAGAGGATTTCTTTTTAAATAAATGACGTCATTCACGCTTATAAAACTGAATAGAACTAGATTTAAATTTACCTAGAATTGTCATCGTTAATTTAACTGTATTTGACCGTTATTGGACGCTAATAAAAAAAAATAGAATCGCTTAGAAGCTTCTAATAGTAGTCTCATCCGGTAAGTTTATTACAAGGATTATATCAACTCACTCTGTCTGTCGGTCAGTCTGTCTGTCTATCTGGTACATGTTTTTCTCCCATTTTCGGATTAAATTGAAATTATTCATTGTACTCAGGTGGTAGCATCTGCTGGAAAACCTCTAACGCCAGTTTTGCAAGGTCCACAACGTATCTAGCAATTAAGCCTATGCAAGAATATCAGTACTGCAATGATAAATTGTTGCTACGTCACTAAATATATGTCTCCTCTTGTCTCAGAAATCAATGGATGCGCCTAGAGGAGTCGCTGGTTTTGGTTTCATCTTGAGACGGGCAGAATCTGGTGTGACCCATCAAGCTAATTCTTGAGTATGCCACAGTTGGTGGCAGTTGGTGCATGTATATGTGTCTGTTTTAGAGCTAACTGATAGGGCAGCTTTCTTTTTACATCACTATCACTGGTATAAATGCTACTGTGTTATCGATTCTCATCTGTTTTGTGTTATTGGTAAGTTGAAACATCAGTTTTGAATTCGAATATTATAAAATTATTTATAAATCATGTATGCATACTTAGGGAAATTTCAGCCTGTGGAAACTGAAGCACGTAATTAACTCCTAGTTTTATTAGATAAGTAAATTATGCTTTAATGTGAAATGAAATTTATCTTCTTAATATTGTTGGGAGAAATTGTGATAAAAGTGGTGGCTGGGATCTGGTATGTATTGGGTATGCAAAATTGCTAGCATTGGTTGCCTCTTTTATTACTCTAGCATTCTTGTCTAGCAAATTAAAATCCTTAAAAAATCAATAAATTATATTTCTTCACATTGAATAATGTTTTAGTTAACAGGCTACCCATTAGCGTAGCGGCATACATGCTACAGTTCAACTATTATATTGAGTTAAAATTATATATTAATTGGCACATATATGGCTTTCGATACACAAAAGCATTTTTGCTTTTAAATACTGATTTTTACAAAGCTTATATCAGCTCACTCTGTCTAGTAGGATTGTTATACGTCTTATTTCCTTTACAGTTTACATCCATTCTCGGATCCAGTTAAAATCTTACACAATTATTTTTTGTACCTAACAAAACATGAATCAAACAACCAATTACTGAATCAGTTAATTAATCATTAATAAATAATTTTTTATATCAAAAAAAGGGAAATTAATGCTACGTATTGAGAGATGTGGCTATAAATGTAGAGTTATATCCATAGACATAATATTATATCTAGACTGAAAATCGGAATCAAATTCTTATCCGCGATTGATCGATTCACAGACCTATATAAATAGATTTTTATGTACGTAACTCTTTTTCAAGCTGTAATGGAAGTCGCCCCAAATATAGGAAAATCAATCTTTACTGTCTTAGGAAAGTAATGATCTTTAGTTTTCAAAGTTTAGAAATAACGCAAACTCATTTCTCTGATTTTTTTTTTTAGAATGGGCTATTAATCACAGAACTATATATTAACGATAATTCACGCAAATCTATGAAACAAAGCCTTTTCCTGTTAGTTTCCATTGAGATAATTTTTCAAAAATCCTAGATCGAAATAATTTATGTTTGTTGATTTTTCATCTTAGGAATATTTAAATAGATTTATTACCTAGATCCTTCTAGATAATGTATCTAATATTTGTAAAATAATAGTTATGGGACGAGTGTTCTGGATCTAGATCTATATGTTACATAGGTTAGTGTGAAAAAATAACTTCGCTGTGTGTGGGAACAATACAAAACTACGCCATGTTTCAACTTTAAAAAAAAATGTTCACATTTTTTTGTGGTGTTAAAAGATCTCCATGTCCAGTCTAGAAGTCAGGGGCGTAGCATCCATGGCGCGAAGGGGTTCAATGAACCCGGGTCCACGACCATTAGGGGGCCCACAGTCTGTGGTGTAACAACCATGGCCCGAAGGGGTTCATAGCGCTTGAGCCCTTGACTCAACCAGTAGGGAACCCACACGAGCCCTTGGAATGACATTACAGAGAAAATAAAAGTGTACTTTTGTGAAAACCGATTTAAAAATGTGGATTCTGTTAAGTTGTACTAACAATAAATGTTAAGATTTGTAGAGAGTCATAGCTGAATCAAATCTATTGACATTATTACATACAAAAAATAAAATGTACGATCCTTACACTGGCATTGTAATGTCTTTTGATAAATGTACATTCCGAACATAGGGCCCTGGTTTAGAATCTCTAAAGTCTAAAGAAATCTAACGGTAACCTGATTATAGTTGAGGAAAGTAAAGGCGCTTGGACGTTGTGCTGGCCACATGACACCCTGCACGTTAACCATAGACCAAGGAAACAGAAGATTACTCAATGTTGTCACACACTAAATTTGTTTTTGTTTTTTTGTTTTTGTCGGGAAGGGGGCCCACCAAGATATTCTTGAACCAGGGCCCATGGGTGTCTTGCTACGCCACTGCTAGAAGTCTAGATATAAGATATTTAGGTCATTAGGTCATTTTACATTTTGTACACGTTTTTTCTCCCACTTCCCATTCTCAAATAAAGTTTAAATTTTGCATAATTATTCATAGCCCATGACAAGACGTGAATCGATTAAAAAAACAACAACAATTAAATGAATCGATTTTGAGTAAGGGAGCTTATTCCTGAAGCATATGGCAAATATTGTTGTAGTTCTTTCCCTTAGACAAGCTTCAATACTTAGCTTGCTTTTTCTTGTAAAACAATGCAAATAGTCTCTGTATTTACATAACATAGGACAGTTTGGTCTTTTACGTTAATTTTTTGGTCGAGACCACTGAACGTAGAATTCTATTTATTTATTTACTTAAAATGCTGCCAATGTGCCTGTTCTGGAGCTAGCGTTTGTCAAAGTACAAACACTCTGGTCTACCATACTCAAGTGTCGCTCGGCACAGTGGGTCTGTCAAATACAGAACAGTTTCCACTCTCTGTCAAACACAGAACAGTTTACATGTAATAGAGTTCGTTCACTAATGGCTTGTTCTCAATGGTTTGCCTTGACATTTTAACTATGACGTCATTTTAGCTTCCTTTATTTTTTTTACATTTATAACTTGAATGCGTTTTTTTTCCCCGCTTGTTTTCCAGGTGGAAACTGCAGGTGTGTCAATACGTCAATCTAGTCTTCATTTGGGTTACACTATTTTTGTTATTATGTTCATATCAACTCCACAAAATAGTATATTTGATGTCTAACTGCAGCGGACGGATGAAATGTCGGATGTTAAAAAGTGGATGCCTTGAGCAGGAGTAGTTTTTTTTAATACTTTGATTAAAATGCACTAAATTATAATATGAAATAAGTACATCTAAAAGAATATACCATTTTTGAAGAAAGAAATTAGTAAATTTAATCATATTCCTTTTTTTTTAAATATTTAATATATTAGGACACACTTTGCGAAAACCAGCTACCAATGTTGGAAGGCAGGCTCTTGATTGAAATCCGCAAGGAAAGAGGAAAGTGGGCAGACCCATACCTGGAAGAGGTCATCACTGAAGTTTAGGATACAAGAATGACATCGGAGCAGACAGCTGCTTAGAACCGAGTTCGGTGGAGAGGTAAGGCTGCGGTCCTATGCTCCACTGGGAGTGCATTGGATTAAGTCAGTTAAGTCTGTGTTCTTAATAAATTGTATGTTCCTGATATTTGTGGACTGGTGGCTCCTAGTGTTGGTTAGGCCCTGGGCTTACATCCAGCGCCCAAGACAACAATCACCAAGGGCTAATACAAAGGGGCTGGTAATATAAAAAACATAATTGGGAATAATTGAAACTGAATCAAAGTCGTTGTACACTCTATACCTGCCTTATAGGACAGCATTGTGGTCTTACATTCCATAACACAGATATCATTAGAACCCTTTATTATGGAAACTACATTCTGGATCAGCATTCCAGATCATTCATTGTCATTAGAGTCGAGACTGCATATCTCTCGAGACTCTGTGCCAATGATAAGGCTCTCTTCTACTGGCCAGAATGAAAACTAATCTTTTTGAGTTAGATCTAGTTGTAAGCAAGTGCACATTTGTTTGCAATTAACCAATTAGTCGATTAATTATTGACAGTTTTTTTTTTGATATCTAAGTAATGGAAATAACTTCTACATTATTGAGAGATATAGTTGCAAGTGCGGAGTTCTTTCCCCTTGGATAAGCTTTGTTTTATTTTTTAAATAATTTTTTAAAAAACATTTTTTTTTCAATTCCCTTCAAGTTTCGTTTCCTTCACTCTAAGCTCAACCCCCCCACACACACACACACACCACTCGACGTAATACATTATAGACTCGTGTGATAACATGTACTCACCGTCACGGTGCAAGTTGCTAAAAATAACAAAATGATTCATGAGCAATAAATATCAGACGACATTTGAGCGTCTGCGGGGATAGTAAAATCATTCAGCGTTGATTATTCATAATCATAATAATAACTGATCACAGATGGGAGACAAGAGTGGTGGTAAGCCAATAGTATTACTCTCTCTCTCTCTCTCTCTCTTTCTCTCTCTCTCTCTCTCTTTCTCTCTCTGTTTGTCTATACAAACAAATAACTGGTGAACCAAAACTGGTTATTGATCAAAGCGCTTCGCTCCCTGTTGTTTGTAACTCTTTTTTTTTTCTTAAGGAATACTGAACGGCAATGTAATCGTGATTAGCTATGACTAATATTAAAAAGAAATGAAACAGTACATTATCCGACAACGGCTTTATCTGAGTTAGAAGTGAAAAGCTATTTGGGTTACATTAGGGTCTGCGTTATATTGTAAAAGATTTCACTCTTTCTTCTTTAAGTTAAGGATGGTCCCCGCCCTCATTTTTTGCAATGTCATGATGATGTAAGAATATGTGTCTATCTAACAAGTTCAATATAATTCTTAATTGCATTAATATTAGTCTTTATCTTTTTATCTGCTTGTTCGAAATGTTTCGGAATTATGGGTAGCGGCCTTAAAGTTCATTTCGCCAGTTTTTAGTAGAGAGCTCTGTATTGTCTGTAAGGGTGATTAAACCCCCCCCCCCTCCTGAGCTACATTAATCTGGTTTATTGATTGTTTAATTAACAGCACTTACAAAACATCAGAGTTCACCTTAAAACCTCCATTCCTACCATATTATTATTATTATTATTATTATTATTATTATAGCTTTTATATAGCGCTACTTTCATGCTTATAGCATGCTCAGAGCGCTTTGGTCCAATCTCATTTGTGGACCTGTGGGGGGGAGGGGGTATCTAGGAATTGGTTTCCCGTGCTGCCTTTGGGCGCTCAGTAAACACAACTCTGCCCGAGTCGGGTGTCGAACCTCGAGCCCCCTTCTAGGTAGCCAAGCAAGCCAAGCTCAAGCCGCACTTAGCCTCTCGACCACGCTTAATAAAAGAACTAATCTACAAAGGCCATACATTTCTTCTTACAATTCTGTCGCTTTTCTTCTTTCTTCCAAAATGTCTCTTGTCCAGTCTTTCTAGCTATGTCTGCATCTTCCTTTCGTCACATTTCTTCTTAACCCTTTAAACGCAAGATGTAGAATAACGTCTAAACATCAGAATTGTAATTCCATTTTGTATGCACTTATTGTAAAACAGCTCAGCACTTTAAGGGTTAATCAGAAATTGTACAAGATCCATTAGCATGTAATAATCATCAACTCAGTTCATTTTACTAAAAGTATATTGTACGTCTTTCTGTATCCATAATCCATCCGATATGGATAAAACAACCATCACACTTTACACAACCCTCACCGCCATTTACCCCGCACTTACTGAAGTTTTAAAGATTCTCTTTCGCATCGGTTCTATTTGTTATTGTGACGAGATGGTCTTTGATTGATCTCGTTGTGCCGGGGAATCTTTCTATCTTGAACACGTGGTTGATGACAAGCGATTTGATTCAAGTCTTGTAGGTGAATTAATTGAATAAATGTAGATCTAGAATTCACAATAAAAACTTTCTTGTAGAAAACAATATTCAGGAACTTTATTTGAACAAAACGTAAGTACAACTTATGTACAATGTAGATCAAACAATAAGAAAAATTATTACAAGGCTTCTTTGTTAAAAACTTAGATATAATAGAAACACAACCGTTCAATTCAACATTCAGACTTAGACTGTCGATCTCGCGCAATTCTCATTCTCTTTTTTTGGGCGGATGTCACGTGATTTTATGTCTTTCTTTTCAAAACAACCAATAGAATTCAAAACATGCCATACTACGTCTTTGTAAAAACCTGGAGTCACCAACTCGTGTCTGGAGTCTCCTATTAAAAACCGAGCCATCAGGCGAGGGTTTATATTTCTATTTACAACCAATCCTTTACATGAGAAATATATAATTAAATCTATAATGGCATATGTGACAGTTATTTTAGCTTTATTTGAGATGTTCACAAAATCACCAGTAGATTTTGAGGCGTAAGAGCACACCAATCGATAGGAGCGTAAGGAAGGGCAGTTGCCACCTCCAAATGCCGCTTTCGGTCTATGGGCACTTCATAACTACACAGCGAACTATAGAAGGCATAAAGACCCACCAGAATGTCCATAGTTTCATTTATGCTGTGTTTATGTGTAAAGTAAATTTTGCGAAACTTCGCACAGTTGTACAGCTGCCACCCGTTTGTAAACATGTTATAACCCGCGGGTTATATGCGCAAAAAAAAAAACAAAATACGGTAGTCTTCGGTAACACGGTCAAGGTATGTGGCTTTGTTTTCATATTTTCCCTGTCTCCATACAAAGCCAGCTCTCCGTGCGAACCAGTCAGTTCACTCACATGTACCCTCACATTGTCTAGCGGCCTAGCCTGATGTGAAGCAGCACTGTACAATCATATAGCCTGATGTGAAGCAGTACCATGCACTCATATAGCAGATGCTTTCAATTGGCACTGTTGACAACAAAAGTCGAAGTTTCCTGATCCCAAAATAGACGTGACGTTACATTCAACCTCGTCATCAACAGTACCAGAGCGATTCTTGTTGATTTACGTGAATTAGCTTTCTAGTTCAACATTAACGAAGCCAGATTACGCCCTTCGTGTCTTGATTAGAGTTTGTTTTTTGAAATAACGCAGTGTGACCTTCGTGTCAAGGCCAAGGCTATATAGGAACTACTACAAGTAATACGCGCATTAAAGCAAGAAAAAATTTCCGTCAAAAACGGCCATCAACTATAACTTTCCCTTGGCACAAGTGTAAATTGTTTATTATTAAAACTAGAAAAAGAATCACCAGTGGATTTAGATGTGTAAGAGCAAGCAACTCAATATGAGCTTAAGGAAGAGCAATTGCCATCTGCAAAAAGGGGCCTAGCTAGGAATTTTCCATCATTTGGGACCTTTGGGGGCTTGACCTCTCTGGGGGCCCCTGTATTTTGCGTAATATTAAATATTTAATGCAAAAACAAAAAGACTAATTTCGGCCCCCGCCTTCAAGTTGAGGCCCGGGGAATCTTCAAATTCTCCCACTCCTCCTCCACATTAGCAACGCCACTGCCTGCAAAGACCGCTTTTGTTTGATGTGGCAAAATATGTGGATTACATTGCACTCTAATTCTGACTAGAAGACAAGTCTTTATTAGTAGTGATAATGTAAGACAATTGAGCGGTTCCGTAAGACTGTTATTGATGGAAGTGGTAATAGATATAAGAAATCCACTACCTCTAATGACATGCGTCTCAAATACTTTCTAATAACCAGTCCAACTCCTGGCCTTCAAGTTTGATCCATATATTGGGTCCGGCGAAACTGCTTATCACCAATAAGCTACAGACAGGAGGGGATAGTTTGCCTTGGCTGACTACACACGTTGAAAACTCTTAATCCGGTGACAAGACACCTCATCTTACCAGACATTTCATCATTGCAACATTTCATCATTATAGCAATTCATCAGTTAGGGTTAGGGTTAACTTGCTCAGTATGTTAATTACTTAACTCTTTCTCTCCGAACAGACGATACTAACGTTGATTCCACTAGAATGTGGTAAATAATTACGGAGAGAAAGAGTTAATTACACCTACATGTAGTAATGTTTGCAAAATGCATTTTATGCAATGATGAAATGTTGCAAGGATGAAATGTCTCGTATGATGAGATGTTAGAGAACCCTCTTAATCCATACCTCTGATGCCTTGTGGCTGTACCCAAACATGGGAAAGGCTTCAAAAGTAACAAAACTTGAATCTTTGATAGACATAAGAAGGGGAAACAACTCACCTCTACACAAATGTCATTTTTAAAATTGCATAAAGAAACTAAAAAATTTTATTTAAAAAAAATCATTGTATACAAGTATAAAAACAAAATCAAACAAGAAAATAAAACTAAAATGCTATTTATCCTTGGTCAGGCAAATATTTCAATATGTGTCTTCTGTTTGGGACCCTGGAGAACATACAGAAGCTAGGAGAGCGTAAAATTGAGCCTGAGATTTACTATTTATTTAATTACGATAGAGTTATACTAACATTATAAGCAGAGAACTGAAATCAGGACAGAAGACCAAAATTGAAAGTAGTAATACTACGTAAAACATTGAATCATAATTAACAAGTATAATGCACAAATACAATAACACGACCGAATACCTTCAGACGCAAACCAAGACTATACGCAGTATACGGCCATATCACAAGATCCACAGAGCTCGCCAAGACCTTTCTGCAGGTAACAGTTCCATGGAAACAATGCCGGTCTTAGGCCACTGCGGTGGCAGTGGGCCCCGCGCTTTCATAGGCCCCGCGCTAAAGTAAGGTGTAAATATTAAATTGCAAAATATATACCAAAAATTCCTGGAAATCTCCTGAATTTAATAAAATTTCCTGAAAACTCTTTAAAATCTCCAGAAAAATAGACATTTTCATTTGTGGGTGTCATTCATTGCGGAAAACGCCAATCCTACGCGCGATAAAAGATAAAAGCCACTGTCAGCTTTCAATACTTTCATGTAACAAAATGTAATATACGGTCGAATTTTTATCTTAATCGGAAGTTCCAATACTTTATTTACTTTAAAAGTCACTGGCATATAAAAATGCCATTGGTTACAAGGTTCGTAAAGTACAGATCGCAATTTTTAACTTAGTCAAGAATGACTAAAATTTAAAGGCGAATTTGTTTTTCTTATACAAAATCTTAATTTTCGCTTATTATCCTTATTCCAACAAAGACTAGGCCCCGCGCAATCAGTTTCGCATAGGGCCTCGCAATCGCTAGGACCGGCCCTGCATGGAAAAGGAGAGGCAGAAAAAAAAAAACACGTAGGGAACAAGGTTAATGAATGCCTGTCAACTAAAAAATGGAGAGAGATGGTCAACAGAACCAACAGATCCAATAGTGTAAAGGTCTATGAAGCAGGTGATCCTGGTGAAATACTGCTTATTAACTCTTTCTCTCCTAACTGACGATACCAACGTTGATTCCACCAGAATGTGGTAAATAATTAAGGAGAGAAAGAGTTAAAGCTTGTTCTCAAATTTACTTCAATTATGTACATACGAAGTGCATTCTTTCCTTTTAAAACATAAACAAAAAATATTTCGTATTCTTTAAAGGTTCCAATATAATAATAAACATAATTTAGTAATATAAACATAGCATTAGTATGGAAATCACAAGACCGCTCATGTAAATGTTATTACAATACACAAAGAATTTGTTTACCTGTGTTGCGCTAAGACACATTATACTAAAAATAGTGTATGGGAAAAAAACTTACATATTTAAATTTAAAAACTTAAACGGCTTCTTTCAGAAGATCAAGCAATATATAAAGAATACTTTCTAAAGCAAAGCTTTTCTAATGGAAGAAAAAACGCTAATTACTGCCATTTGTCTGAAAATAACTTCATTTTCTGCTCTATAAAACAAAATTAATTTATTAGTACTAAATAATTTACTAATTAGTTAATCTTTGGATTGATTCGTATATTATGATTGACTATGAATAATTATGCGAATTTACAACTTGATCCGAGAATGGGAAGTGGAGGAAAAACGTGTCGAAACGTAATAAGCGGATTAAATCCATATATACATGCACATATCTCATTAAGTATTATTTATTTCCCTCATTTCGATATTTTACAAAATAATTTATCCCCAACAATTAATTAACTAATTGGTTAATTGTTTTATTGATTCTTGTCTTGTCAGCTTCAATGATTAATTGTGCAAAGTTTTAACTTGATCACAGAAAGGGACATGGGAGAACAAGCAAGTTTAAACTTTTTACCAGACAGACAGACAGACAGACAGAGTGAGTTGATATAAGCTTTGTGAAAAGCGACTGTGACAGCAGAACTTTGTAAGACGCAAAATATTTTGAAATTAGATTTTCATCTTTTATAGTTTATAAAATCTAAACGTGACAGACAACTAATAACGTTTTTTAACCTTTCGAGGACTGCTAGATATTATTACAAAAAAAAGAGATAAAGGCACATGTCTTATTCAATATGCTAGGACAAAGAAGTGTTTCATCTTCCCCATTGTATCATAGATTGAACGGGTTGCCTGAATCAGTCAGTAATATATATGGCTTAGAATTAGAAGAGTTAAAGTTATTAATATACACGACTAGGCTACCACGTAGCTACTCGTAGGGCGTCCTTATCTGTAATTATAAGATAAGTGGATAAGATACTAAAAACATTGAAAAATGAAAAAAAAAAATCTTATCCATACGCTGGAATCAACACATTTGATTGGCTATCCTTAAAGAAAATTGCATAAGCATAATTTGCCTGATTAGCCAGGCAACAGGGCCGTACTGAGAAAAAAACATACGCCTGTGGCTAAAAACTTCATTGGCGCCCCCCCCCCCCTTTTTCCATAAGCATCACATAGAAATATAGGCTAATAATTTAATAGCAATACTGTACAAATAATTTTAGAATGTGTTACCTAACTAAAATATCTACAATACATTTTTACTGGCATCGTGCTCCTTACCCCTCTCACAACTCCTCTGCCTCTGCCAGGCAATACAATGATTTGTTAAGCTCAAATTGCTAAGTAGCTAAGAATAAAACATAGTTTATATATAGGTCAGAATCCTTTTTTTTTTTAGGAATGTCTGTTAATTATTTGAAAATCTTGTGTCATTGCTTATTTGTGTGCATGCTCAATTTCTGAATTTAAAAAATTCTTTAAAACTTACCTTCTGGGACACGAGTAAAGTCCTCAAGATCTGGTGCTACCTAGTGCTACCTGGTGATTATAGATCTATATTTGCTTATACAAGGCGTAACATTTAGCAAAGCAAAAACTCTCCACTGAAAAAGAACACAAAAAGATCCAAACATTTCTAGAACCGCTAATCCATCTCTTAGAGAACAAGTCCCTGGCTTGAGTCTGCCACCCAACACTTTAAAAGCTAAAAACAACAGAAATCAGAGTCCGTTTTTTTTTTTTTAACGCTTTGAATGCCGCACTAAAATATCAACACCAAAATTTTAAACAATATTTAATCCCAACTCTTTAAACAGGATAGATCGAATGCTAAAAGAGAATACTTTTTTTTTAAACTCGCCAGGACAGAGGCGGTACACGTGTGTGGAAAGATATGTGTGTGTACCATTGGTGAAATGTTCAACACTCGGGGCGACACTCGTGTGCCCGTGTAACTGCAGTGGACTGAGCCAGACGTGTCCCTGGGGGGGGGGGGGGGGGCTTTTTTATTTATCACTTGTTAGATACATTTATATACACAGCTACCGGGTTTTTTATATATGCACACACTCCATTCTTTTTTTTTATTCTCTGGCCATGCCTTTAACGAGAATGCACGTGAGTGACAGCGACTGATGCATTGGTTTATGATCTTGGGTGGACGTTACGTCAGCTTCTAATTAAATATGACTAACCTGGATTGATCAGCCTATGTTCTCTTTGAAGTTATTTAAAAGCTTTATTCTGTAAAATTGTCTGTGTTATCAAATCTTTTAAATATAAGGGATTTAAATTGCAATATAACTTCAAAGATGAAAAAATCCATATAATGCATGTTATTATTCATATTTTTATGATCTTAACATGATACTAAAAAAAAAAGATTTAGAGAAGAGTGGTTATTTAATAACAGCGCAGTTTCCATCCATAATAGCATGGCTATAGTGTGATACCCTTAGCGGATGATTCAGTACAGTGTTATTTTGAGATGCTTCAGGAATCTCCAGTGGTTGATCTTTAGAAAATGGTGTTCTCACCATGTTTCCTTCTTAAACGTTGTGTAGTGAAAAGAAGATGAGAAGAAAAGATTAGAAATACAACAGCATCAACATCAACCTGAACAACAAAAGCAACAAGAAAAAGTAATACAGAAATTATCTTTATAGAAACATCCCCCTTCTCTTAAAGCAACCCCCTCTCTAGAAACTTGCACGCTCTAGAAACCATTCTCTCCATTTCTAGAAACATTCCACTCGCTAGAAAAAAAAAAGTTTCTCTCCAAACACCCACTTTCTTTCCAAGAAACATCCCAGCCATCTCTAGAGAGAAAAAAACTTCCTTTTCTAGAAACCCCTATCTGTCTTTCTAGAAACATCAGCCTCTGTCATCTTATAACTCAACTGGGCATTGCAGAATGATTTTCGGATTTACCCTCAAAGCTACAAAATGAACCACGATTTTCTATTAATGTGTTTTTCGAACACATCTAGTTTCAATGGACCATGCAGCTTTTATAGCTAAAGCGCAGACTTGATATGACACTCGCCCAGGGCCCTGCGCACTGCTAATACCCCATCTGGCCAGTAAGAGTGGACTTTGAAATATAGAGGCCCCCTTATTACGAATTAAGAGGTCTCATTAGAGTCCCTGTCTTAGCGATTTATTGAAGCGTGAGACATAATGCATCAGAAGAACGTCGCAGTGGAATCTTCCCAATGTCTCTATTTTTAACATCCTCATGCCGCATTCAATAAAATTTTGAGCTGAGCAGTTCAGTGGCAATTTATTGGAGATTTCCATACATGAAGGAAAAACCTAAATATAGCAATCTTTTTGGTGTTTCCGGTGTCAAAAAATAAAGGAATTGTTAATTAGTGTTAGACAATAAATTTTTTATTTTAGTTAAGCAGAAACGCACCACAGTAGACGCATTTTGAACGGGACTAGTGACGCTTTGACTTAATGGGTTGGAGGCTTCTTAGACTACTTAGAGACAGAAAATCAGTAGGTAATAGGATTCCATAGGGTTAGGCCGTATTGTATCGAGTATCCACAGAGACATTGGCTGTGGCCTTTTGTGGATTAAACATTATTCAAACTGTTTAACGAAGTTTCAGACTCGTCTCTTCACTCATACGTTTGCAGAGTAATGTGTCATTATTATTATTATTATTATTATAGCTTTTATATAGCGCAACTTTCATGCTTATATCATGCTTAGAGCGCTTTGGTCCAATCTCATTTGTGGACCAGTGGGAGGGGGGTAACTAGGAGTTGGTTTTCCGTGCTGCCTTTAGGCAGCTCAGTAAACACAACTCTGCCCGAGTCGGGTGTCGAACCTCGAGCCCCCTTCTAGGTAGCCAAGCCAAGCCAAGTTCAAGCTCACTTAGCCTCTCGACCACACTTCCCTGTTATAACTCTGAAAGATATCAACAGTTAACTACAAGACAGACAGGCATCCATCACATAAGCTAGGGTTTTGAGAAATACAACATAGCACTCCAGAAACAAATTATTTCTTTGCACTTCAGTTTTTACTTTTTATTTAGTTGTCCATTTCGAAGTTCAATGAAGCATCCCTGACACAATATTAGTTTATCTTTAGAATGTCCCATAGAACTGGCCTTCTTATCATATCTTATCTTAGATCTATATATTACAGATTTCCTTGATTGCCTAGGTCCTAAGCGTACCCATGCATTTATCTATCCCCCCCACCCCAATAGACAGTTACTTGTTCATAATACTTGCTTCCAATCGTTTTGAAATAAATCTTCTTAACTGAAATTATAACGAAACCTATTGGCAAGATTGATACAGAATCTTGATCCTGGTAATTCTGGAGAGACTATTGGTTTATTTTATAACATAAGCTGTAGTTTTAATAAAGATTTCATACACTGTTCAGCAAGCGTATTTATAGTATTAGCCTGGTCTATTTCAGTAAGTCAGGCTTGTGCAAGATTCCTAACTGTAAAAAAAAAAAATCTAAAAATACATTTTGACCGACTTTGGTTGGTCTTCACAAGTGATTCTCTAAAATCTAGTTCTGCCTTTAAAAAAAATATAATTTATTTAATTATTATGCATACGATTATCTTCTTATCTCAATAAACAAGAAAAAATACAATTAAAAAACAATACCGCCATTATATTACCAAAAATAAACATGTTAAAAATATTTTTTTACGCAATCCAAGCATTATACTTGCACATTGGCACCGCCAGCTTAAGCACTAACTTAGACTTAGGTCCTCCCGCGCCGTTCGGCGTATTGGGCGGCAAGCTGTCTGCAGCCTCCTCCCACTTGGTGTCCACTGTTCTGAGATCCTCCATGAAGGTATGACGCCAAGTTATACGAGGACATCCCTGTTTGCGTTTTCCTCGTCTTGTCATCGCAATTTTTGGTATGCGTAGTTCATTTTGTCGTAGAACATGTGACGTTCTGTCACAACCTCACTAAGTGTTCTTACTAGAGGAAAAGAAAAAAGATGCACCCCTGTCTCACACCTTTCTCGATGCTAAAAAACTCTGTTGTTCCTCCTTCTGTTTTAATGCAGCAACTAGACTGACTGTATAGGTGTCGTAGGATCTGAACGAATTTTTCTGGGATGCCGTATTCTCTAGCTATTTTCCATAGTGATTCTCGGTGGACACTATCAAATGCTTTCTTAATGTCTACGAAACTGATCGCTAGCCAGTGTTGGTACTCAAGACTTTGCTTGTTCTTCTTAAGTACTAAAGACGGTATCTATTAAGTTTAAAGGAGATTGTATAATGGACCTCATTCACTAATTGTAAATAAACAAATTTAGCCACGTCATAAGATTTATAAAATAATGAAAATTACGTATCACGTGACAACCCTACATATTGCGTCATTAGTATAGAACATATAGAGAAAATGTTGTTTGTTTACGATTGGTGAATGAGGTCCATTGTCACTTTCATTATAAAGACATCTAGAACTAGATGTAGACTTCTGATTTAGAACTCTTAAGGTATTGTCTAGATCTAGAACTAGATCTACTTGAAGATCAAGAATCTAGATGTAATCTATATTAGATTTACATAAACATATAGGCTGATATAGCCTACCCAAAGCAAAGCTTGTATATTCTATCGATAAACTGAGAGCAACTTTAAATTTAATAAACAACTCAGTTATCGGTACTCTACGGTGACTACGCTATGACTTTTTTAAAATAACTAAATCGAGATGTTTTTTTTTTGTTTTGTTTTGTTTTACTTTTAATAATTATAATGTTGAAACTTAAGTTTGCCATGTGTGACCAGCGAGCTAGTAGTTAGTTTCTCAGCTATATACAACTGTTAAATTTCTAGGAAAATAGAGCCGTTTTTGAGATCCATGTCCAGGCTCCACCCATCCAGGTTCGATGAACTTGTGACTTGAGTAGAGGTATTGTAAAAAAAAAAAAACGTTTTAATCAGTGCACGCGAATTGAAAGTGTAGTAGACCTATAAAGAACTATTTTAACTCCATTTAACAGTAAAATCATAATTTAGTAAAATTACTAAACTTAAAGACCCCTGAGGACAGAAGAATACAAAGTAAAGTAACTATAATACATAAATCACTAAATCTTAATTTAGAAATAGAAAAAAAGAAACCTAATGAGGAACTCAGAAAGACACGAGATAGAGGCACATTTCTTATTGCATACGCTAGAAAAAAAATTCGTACAAAAGCTCCGTCTGCCCTAGTGCCATTAGAGAATGGAATGGGTTGCATGAATCAGACAGAAAAAACAACGACTTGGCACAATTTAAGTCATTGATTAACATGCATGACTAGATAGACATATGAAATGCATAGGACGTAATTATCTCTTTTTTGTAACTAACGTTTAATAGAATATGCATCCTCTGTTTGGGACCCTTCAACTCAAGAAAACATTAAGAAACTGGAACATAGCCTACACAAAATAGAGCAGTGAGATTCATAACAAACGAATCACGTGTGACTAGAGTAACACCTTTATAAAATCACTAATTTAGAAAGCCTTAAGGATAGAAGACTCAAAAGTAATGTAGCAATTGTATACTAAACACTAAACCATAATCTTCAACAGGGGCGTAGCTGGGAATTTTACATCGTTTGGGGGCCCGGGAGGGGGGACTTGAACTTTTTGGGGCCCCAACTTTTTGCGTAATTATTAATTTCTAATGTAAAAAAAACACTCATTTGGGGGCCCGCCTCAGGTGGAGGTCCGGGGGGGATTTTCAAATCCTCCCCCCTCCCCCCTCCCTAGCTACGCCTCTGATCTTAAAATACAAAAACAAAACTTAATTAAAAAAAACTCAGAAAGACACAAAGATAAAGGCACATTCCTCATCCCATATGCTAGGACAAATCAGTACAAATGCTCTTTCTTCCCTAGTGCCATTAGAGCATGGAATGGGTTGCCTGAGCTAGCCAGGAAAAACAATGACTTGGGGGAATTTTAGTCATTGGTTAATATGCATGACTGAATGCATGACGCGAAGGACGTAATCATCTTCTTTTTTGAAGTAACGTCTGTATTATATAAGATAAGATGATATTTCAGTATATTATTGGATATTTAATTTTTTTTTGTTAAACTTGATAAAACTTAGCACTGTTGGATTTAACCTGGTCGTTTGGTATGTGCTTAGAATTGTAATCACGACGGTCCCACGTTCGAACATTGATTGACGTCCTTTCCTGTCGTCTTGCGTGACGTTTGGGCTAGGGTGTAAATAATATTCAATTCTAAACGAACGTGTAAATTAAACACTCCACATAGTACATTTCTTAATAAGTTATATATCTACAGATTATATCTTTCTATGTGCAGATAGAAAGCCTTACAGTATTCCTGACACACTTTCGTTCAAATATAACATAACATTTGTACAGAATCAAAGAAGTATTTATGTATTTATCTATATAGCTAGTACTAGGGCTTGGAGTCAATTCAGTCTTTGGGTCTATTGACGTCACTCGGACTATCACTTCCCAGACTTGCTTCACGCTTCCATCAATTCTATTTGGACTGTATGGATATTAGATCTACATTCATTTCAGACACAAAAAGTACTTCTGAAGGTTTCATTTTAAATAGAGAAGAGTTCCACAACATGACACCGAAACACTGCGAGATCACTTGTGTAGGAGAAGTAAAGTCGGTCAGAAGGTATTTTTAGATTTTTAGTTCTTAAGGGAGGTAACTTCCAAGTGTTTCACTTACAGAACAGATAGGGGAAAATAGTTTAGTATTTAATTTGTATATTTAAAAAAAAAATGATATGATTGACGTACATTGAACGGCATATGTATTAATACTATTGCAATTGTATATTGATGCCTGAAAATGCGGTATGCTCTCTGGATTGTTGTATCAATGGATCTGACATTATTGTTCCATTATTTGTCTTCCCTGTCATCCTGCAGGAGGTTTCGGCTAGGATGTAATAATCTTCAACTCTTAAGGAGTACCTAAAATATATATAGCAATCAAAGTAAATGAACCAATAGTTACTTTCTAGAATCACCAAGATCAGGGATGCTGTGTTATTTATTATATGGGAGACATGCTGTAAACGAAATATTTGGAATTATCATTGTGATTATCTTAAAATAGATAAATAGTCATGTTCTGGAAGTATTTGGGCGGAGAATATGTATAATTGTTATTATTAGCCATCCTAATTCTAATCAAGAGGATCTCATTCTTTTAAGAACAGTGCAGAAGGATGAGAAAACTGCTGTGTTGGTGACATTTTCCCGGCCAAAGATACTACCCAGGCATTCATCTAATTTCTATGATGGCCCAGCGACTGATGGTGAACAAAGTTATCGATGACTGCCATTGACTGGGCATAACCGAGACCATTTTTTACAGACCTGTGACGTGGCAACTAGCTATTATTATTATAGCTTTTATATTATTATAGCTTTTATATAGCGCTACTTTCATGCTTATAGCATGCTCAGAGCGCTTTGGTCCAATCTCATTTGTGGCCAGTGGGGGAGGGGGTATCTAGGAGTTTGTTTTCCATGCTGCCTTTGGGCGCTCAGTAAACACAACTCTGCCCGAGTCGGGTGTCGAACTTCGAGCCCCCTTCTAGGTAGCCAAGCAAGCCATGATCAAGCCGCACTTGGCCACTCGACCACGCTTCCCACAGCTATTAGTCTAAACTGCCCACAGTTTGTGACGATACAGGTCAGTGTTCAGGTCTTCTGTAACGAATAGGCTCGGTTGAACTCAAGGGACAACTTTAATTTATAAGATAAGATACAAAAAGAAACAGCAAAATATAAGAGGGAAAAAATAAACTTTTAAAGACCAGAGGCGTAGCTATGGTGGGGGAGGAGGAGGGGGGAATTTGAAAATCCCCCCGGGCCCCCACTTGAAGGGCCAAATGAGTGGGTTTTTTTTACATTAGAAATGAATAATTACGCAAAAAGTAAGGGCCCCAAAAAGTTCAAGCCCCCTTTGGGCCCCCAAACGATGGAAAATTACTAGCTACGCCCCTGTTAAAGACATCATTTGAACTACTACCGCCCCCCCCCTTTTTTTTCACCGACCTATCTATTTTTTGGGCTCCGCACTTTTCTATTGTTACTTACAAGTGTGTTACGAGGGTGACATATATACTAAGACAAGAGACATAAAAATGACCTACTAGTCATGACACT
>JADKLZ010001483.1:9352803-9366694 GCA_021533235.1 Biomphalaria straminea
TTTCTCTCTCTTTGTCTCTCTCTTTCTTTCTCTCTGTCTTTCTCTCTGTGTCTTTCTCTCTCTGTCTCTCTCTCTGTCTTCTCTCTCTGTCTTTCTCTCTCTGTCTTTCTCTCTCTGTCTTTGTCTCTCTGTCTCTCTCTCTGTATTTCTCTCTCTTTGTCTCTCTCTTTGTCTCTCTCTCTCTTTCTTTCTCTCTGACTCTCTCTGTCTTCTCTCTCTGTCTCTCTCTCTTTCTTTCTCTCTGACTCTCTCTCTGTCTTCTCTCTCTGTCTCTCTCTCTCTCTCTCTCTCTCTCTGTCCGTCTCTCTCTCTCTCTCTCTCTCTCTTGTATCATAGAAAAAAAAGTTGTAACTTAGAGACATTGACGCCACTTGACTAGAATTTTAAGAAGAACAGCGCAATGTAAACCGACTACTTTTGACGGCTTTAGAGAGACGACACGCGACTGTTCCCTTTCTTATTATTAAACGTCTTATTCGACATTCGCTATAAGCGTGAACTTACTTCTATTGTTGGCCTTTCGCTTGTGTTATTTTATCTCGTTACTTCAGCGTTACCTCCGTTCGATTTATCTGTATAAGACACAGCGCAGATGCGCCAAACAATATATATAAGCGAGGACTGTTTAGGTTAGAAGAAGACAGGAATAGAACGATCATGAACAATGGTTAATCGTTTTTGGTTCTTATTTTAAAAAAATACAACATTCTTAAATACATTTTAAATAGACAATATACCTTCATTATACAACTTTAAAAAAAATATTGAATTTTTTGTTGACCTCAATTTGAGGTATCGGGCTTGTGATGATGACACTGTTAGCTTCTTGATTATTATTGGTACGTTTATTATTTAGATCTACTTGTAAAGCTCTAGTCTAGATCTACTTCAAGATCTAGAATCTAGATGTAATCTTAATTAGGCCTACATTGACGCAACAATATAAGCAAAGCTTAGATAATGTAGGCCTATTAATAAACTTAAAGCAACTTTTATGAATAATTTCAATGATATAGATATATGTAGGCCTATGCCTTTAAATTTAGACTTATCACGCAATAGTCATTTAAAGAACGCGATAGTCATTTCAAAATCGATATTGGATCTAGATCTAAGTCCAGTCAAGCCAAATTTACATTTATTTATTTATTTATTTACTTTGACAAATTATGACCGTCAAAATAGATTTTCCCCTGTGTGACCTATTAGCTTGTAATTTATTTCCAAGCTATGTAGGCTACGTCAACTGTTAAATTTCTAGGAGAATCGTTAGAGCCGTTTTTGAGATCAGCGTCCTGGTTCCATGTTCCATGAAGACTTGAAGTATTGGGAAAAAAAGGAGGCTAAATAGGTGCGGGGGGGGGGGCAAAAACGTAATCTCAGAAACCGAATAATAAAGGGCCGAGGCTACATCCCCATTTTCTCCCCCGCCCCCCCCCCCCCCTTTCTTTTTCCCCCCGCTGGCAGTGAGACTTCATTTATTTGAAAGCATGCCTTACTTCTTAGTGACTGCGCTTCACTGAGCCTGCTGAGGTCATTGAACCGTGACATCGCACTGCTTTTTTTTTTTTATTATTATTTAAATACTGCTGCTCGAGGGGGGAGAGGGGTGTGTGATGTCACAGTTTGGAAGGTGGGATGCACCCGAGCGGCGGCTTCAGCACGTGTGATCCAGTACTTCCACTCGCCATGGCTCACTTGTGGCTGAGGTTATCGAACTTTCAATATTTTAAAACTAAAAAAACGAATAAGTCAGACCTCTTTGATTTGATGACAGTTTGAAAAACTTTCGATTGATGCTAAAAACTAAGTGCAAAAATGTCTAGTAAGGTCTTTGAATAATGTTCATACGAGCGGAACAGAAAGAATTCAATGTTATGTTTCTTTATTCCCTGATTGAATGTGAATCCAGACGAGTCCATTTTATACCAATGGTAGACGAAGCATGTCTTAAAGGGATTTGGGTGATACCATTTCATCGAAGTGTCGTCATATGGTCGCTTTTTCTCCCCCTTTCAAGCAGGAAATTTAAAGATGTCAGGGCCCCTGCGTAAATGGAAAATAGATCTCGGTCTATTCTTAAACCCGGGAAGACAAAGACCGTCATTCAAGAATAGCGATTAATTTGTGAGGGAAAAAATGTTGACTTGTTGAAGATGTTGGAAAATCAAAATCTATCAAATTATAATCTGGATTATCCTACGTCTGAGCCAACAACCCGGTTGGCATCTAACAAATATATCATCTAGCAAATAGACATGTCACAAATGCTTTATGTTGGTAAGAACCAAGAAGAGATTTCATCTTTCGCTGGCTGCCTAATTTTCAAGTAGGACTATTTGAAACTCAAATTGTTACTAGGGAATGAAAATGTCACTTTCTTGGATGCGTGGTCGAGAAGCTAAGTACGCTTAAATTTAGCTTGGCTTGGCTACCTACAAAGGGGGCTCAAGGTTCGTCACCCGACTCGAGCAGAGTTGTGTTTGCTGAACGCCTTAGTGCAAAACGGAAAAAAAAACTTTCTCCCAGATACCCCCTTCCCCTCACTGGCCCACAGATGAGATTGGATCATAGCGCTCTGAGCGTGCTATAAGAATGAAAGTAGTAATATATAAAAGATATATGTTTATTTATTTCTCTCACTATCCATGTTCATTGTTACCATCTTAAAGTTCGTCTGAAGAACTTATTTCATTTTGTCTTTGTCTCTTGAAAGAATTCTTTCCAGACCAAATCAAACTACATCATTCATCCGCAATGGATATCTGAGGCCAAAACAAACAGACAGCCAGAACCTTTGGTCAGACGCCCTTGGCCTTGGGAGCAGCCTCGATTTAAAACAGATTACCAGGTTAATGTTGTTTTTTTTTTTGTTTTTTTTTTTTTGTAATACCGGTAAACGCTTGGCTACTGAACCGGGGTCCCGGGTTCGAATCCTGTTAAAGACTCGGTTTTTTATTTCGGGATCCTTGGGCGCCTCTGAGTACACCCAGCTCTAATGGGTACCTGACATAAGTTAGGGAAAAGTAAAGGCGGTTGGTCGTTGTGCTGGCCACATGACACCCTCGTTAACCGTAGGCCATATTTAAACGTTTTTATCTTCATAAAAGTACTCCATTTTTATATAAACATTTACTATTAGGCATAATAGTATGAGATAATGAAATACTCATACTATGAAATCTATGTTTAATTCTTTTTATATAAAAGAATGCTTTGTGTATCAATAGAATCGTACGCAAACAAGATTTAACGTCAAGCGCCTAGTGGTATTTATTACAAATACTTACAACAAAACATTAGAATGAATGAATGTGTTCATTAGACCTTTTGTCCGTATAAAGTTTGTTTTCGAGTCCGAAAGATTATTTCACGTGGCTACGCTGCCCCAGTTGCGACCTACATATTTTGCCACATCCAGCGCAGACTATTGTCCGTGTAACGAGATGTTTGTTTGATTGTCTCGTTATGCCGGGGAATCTTTCTATCTTGAACACGTGGTTGATGACAAGCGATTTGATTCAGATCTTGTAAATGAATTAATTGAATAAATGTAGATCTAGAATTCACAATAAAAGACTTTCTTGTAGAAAACAATATTCAGGAACTTTATTTGAACAAAACGTAAGTACAACTTATGTACAATGTAGATCAAACAATATGAAATAAAATCACAAAGGCTTATAAACAGAGCTCTAATAAAGCATGACCTGCTCCTATGAAATTATTTTATCGACTCATTAATTCGCGCAGAAATTACAAAAACTAGGCGGAAGTCAGGTGACTTCTTTTTTGAAACAACCAATAGAATCAAAACCTCCAGATCGAGCTAAGCTTTTCTTGGAATAACTATAAATAACTTCGTCAGCAGAGAGAATTGACCTTTGACTAACAAATACACAATTTGTTTATGTGACAGTCCGCATGTGGTCGATTTAGATTCTCTTTTCACCGTCTACGTCTGCCTTCGACAGTGGATTTTCTTTTGGTCTCAAATGTGTATCGTCCTACATACGTGTCCTGCCTATCGTAACTGTGGAACCTTAATAATTTCCTCTATACTGTCCATACCGGCGTTCGCAAGGACATCGCTGTTCGCAGTGCGGTCTTGCCACCGTATGTCCATGATGGAGCGCAAGCATCTTTGGTGAAAGCGTTAATGAAGTCTTAGTCGCTTTCTGTATAGTACCCATGTCTCAGATCCATATAGAATGGTGTTGAGAACCACTGGTAGGAAGGCGGAGCGATTTATTCCTCCGCACTCTCACCTGGAGTCGTCCAAAAGCACAATTTGCTCAGACCAGACGAGTATCAACTTCCCTTGAAAGCGTGTATTCAATTGATAGGCTACTTTCCTTCCTAGAAATGGGAATTGGTCTACCACGTTAAAGGGCGGTTCATTTACTGTGACCTTTGGGGCGGAGTAGATTTTATCGACTTCTGGAACATGCTTTCCGTTTTTCGACGTCGAAGATTGAACACATTATTATGGTGGCGAAACCTGACGTAGATGCCTTCGTAAGTCTCTGCCTCATTTGACCCAACATTACACCTTGTCCGTAGATCAACCTTTAAATTAGATAATCACTCAATAACATCTCGTTAGGCCAGGTCACAACAAACCATACTTTGATAAAGATCGATCGATCCATTAAATAGTTAGACTCCTATTAGTTTCAACAATGTAATAATTATAATAATAATACACACACAAAAGTCAGCGGGCCAAACAATACAACTACGTTGATAACACTGTCGCTCCACACATTTGTTTTCTATGGAGGGAGGATTGTGATAGATCATAGTTTTTGTTTAGCTCATAGTTTCCGATAGTCGTGCTGAAAATAAAAATACCCTTCTCTCTTTACCTACGATGACTTGCTTACCAAACAGATATAGGTGGATGTTTCGGGTGCAGCACAAGAGCGTGTGCAAAATACTCCACTTTATGTGTGATCTTGTTTATAAGCTTCAAACCAATTGACGAAATACTAAGAAATATAAAGAAGATAACAACTCCTCAAGTCCTCAAATAGTTGTGTGTTTAGAAGCTAAGATCATAAAGCATTTCTTATTCCATATGCAAGGACAAATTCATACACGTACACCTTTCCTTAGAGTCGTTAGAAAATAAACGGTTTGCCTGAATCAGTCAGGAAAACTAATGACTTAGAAGAGATAAAATTCACTGATGAACATGAAATGTGAGGACGTAATTATCTTTTCTTTTGAAGTAACGTCTGTAATCAGATAAGATAAGATTATTGTACTTTTAATACTATTACAGAGCTTAACAGACAATATTTTTAGTCCGACTTTCATTCACCCGCATCATCAGCACAGCTTTTACGATGACGATTTTTTAAAGTTCAAGTTCCCTTTCATCGCTCTTTGGAGGCGCGGTGGTTGAGTGGTAAACCGCTTGACTCACGAACCGGGGTCCGGGGTTCGAATCCTGGTGAAGACTGTGATTATTAATTTCGGATCTTCGGACGCCTCTGAGTCCACCCAGCTCTAATGGGTACCTGACATTAGTTGGGGAAAAGTAAAGGCGGTTGGTCGTTGTGCTGGCCACATGACACCATCGTTAACCGTAGGCCACAGAATCAGATGACCTTTACATCATCTGTCCTATAGACCACAAGGTCTGAATGTGGTGCTTTCTCATCGCACTTAGTGCTTTGTCCACTGTTGTTACGTTCAAATTGTACGTTCTAAATCTAAACACATATCTGTGTGCATTTTCTGTGGCTCTGAACTATAAAACAATGTAGGACTTTATAGTTGGAAATAAAGAATCAAAATGCAAAAGTTCAACAGCATAAATTTTAAATTTAGTCAACTTTTGTTTTTAAATAACATCTATTAAAGTGAATATTTACAACATTATAGTACGTTAAAATACAATAAAAGTAATATTTTTTTCGCCACATTGGAAAAGGTGCCGGTACGCCGTACCGGTGGTACCGTCACATATAAGCACTGATATTAACTCTTTCTCTCCGTATCTATTTTCCTTGTTCTGATAAAATGATTCATTTTGTTCATTTGTATTTCACTATCCTGTTATAATTAAACTTCAATAACATTTTTGTTTGTTTGTTTACCAGAAAATGTTATATTTGGTATCAAATTATAGGAAAATGCGTGCTCCTTTTACATTACACATATTAAAATTATAATTCCAATATCAATTCAGTTTAATTGGGTCAAATCAAAGTTAGCAAAGTCAATTAGGAGAGAAAGAGTTAACTACGTGCAAAACACGTTCACAAATCTCCTGGCTACATCCACTGCTGCCAAAAAAAAACAAAAAAAAACAGGTTTTCTTTTTATTGACAGATGTTTGTGAACAGCAACAAAGAAGTCTCCTCGCCTGACAGGCCAAGGGAGCGAAGCGAAATTTCAAACTATCGTCAGCGAGTAACTGATGTTAGCTCCCCTGCAAGCCCACCCTATTTTGTGAGGAATCCTTCGATGAATGAAAGAATACAAACTAATGTGACATTTTATTTCTAAGACTATCTATTAGACTATTACACTCCTTTTTTTAAAAAAAAAGGAAATATGCTTTAATGAATTATCTTTTTTATGTATGCACACATAATACAGAGCTACAATTTTATTTTAACAACTATCAGAAATTACATCGTGTAGACCCTAGTAATCAATATATAATAACTGCCTTTTTAACAAAACGTATATATATATATATATTATCAACTCACTATGTTTGTCTAAGAAGAGAGCACCTGGCTGCATGCGGCGTCGGAACGAGACAGCTGGAGGTCACTCACGAAGGCCGCGGGATACACATTTGAGACCAAAAGAAAATCTGCCGCCGAGGACAAACGCAGACGACGAAAAGAAAATCTAAACCGACCACCAGCGGACAATGGTTTTGCTTGCCCTGGATGTGGCAAAATGTGTAGGTCACAGCTGGGACTGCACAGCCACGGGAAACACTGTATTCCTCACTAATCTTCGGATTCGAAGACAAGCCTATTATGTTTGTCTATCTTTCTGTTAAAAAGATTGTACAAGTTGTTTCTAGCACACCCATTCTCAAATCAAGTTGAAACTGTGCAATCATTGGCACACAAAAGACACGAATCATTAAAAGAAATTACCTCATGACTCTTGAAGTGGAAACAGTGAGCTACCTTATGACTCTTATAGAGTGGAAGTCTCATGACTCTTGAGGAGGAAATTCTACAAAGAATCCAGTCCAATAAGTCCACCATGATGTTTCAGGAATGTGTCAAGTTTCCTTACCTGAAATGGCGGTCCTCCCATGAAAAACAGTAAAGTTCCCTGTCAGACCTTGTGGTCTATAGGGAAGATGATGTAAAGGTCATCTGATTCTGTGGCCCACCGTTTACGAGGGTGTCATATGGCCAGCACAACGACCAACCGCCTTTACTTTTCCCAAACTAATGCCAGGTACCCATTAGAGCTGGGTGGACTCAGAGGCGCCCAAGATTTCTGAAATAAAAATCCCAGTCTACACCAGGATTCGAACCCGAGACCCCCCGGTTCAGTAGCCAAGCGCTTTACCGCTCAGCCACCGCGCCTCCTTCTAGGTATATGAACTTGAAGAAATCCAGCTGGGAGCGTGACTAAAGCCAGGAGTAAAAGGAGAACACTTCACTAAATAAAACCATGATCCAAACAACAAATGTCTCAGACAACCACAGGGGCAAAGATTCTGATTCTGCCTTGACCATTTTGAGAAATATTTTCCCATGGCATCGGGTTTTAGGGAGTCTGACCCATGACCTAACACCTAACTGGAATTTACTGAGGCTCCCTGCAGGAATTTCAAGCTTTAAGAATAACTCATTATCTTTGTATATTGAGTGCTGTATCCAAAAATATTTTTTTTAACTAATTGTGAAAAAGAGATTATTAGTCTTAGGAAACCATAATCGGGCACGTAACAATGAGTCAAAAAAAAAACTAAAAATCTTAGAAACAATTAGCTAAAGACAGATCTGAAATTCAAATGTTTAAAGCAATTGCAAAAGTGTGCATTACAAGAATAAGATTTCTGGCTTAAAAGCTAGCACTGTTAAATGCATTCACTTTTTTTTTTGGCTAAAACATTTATGACATGATAACAAAAACATAACTCACCCTGTTCTATATTTACACTATTTCTTGTATCGTTTTATTTATTTATTAGAGTTTAATTTTCCATTACTTTGCAGAACAACAGCTGTCTATTTCTAACAGTGTAGCATGATCAAAAAAAAAAAAAAGAAAAAAAAAACACTTTTTTTTTTCTATTTTATAACATTGTAACATTAGGTAAATATACTTTTTTAAAAAATACTATATTAAAATGTGTATATTTTTCAATTAACAGAAACCATACAATAAGATGTACTAACAATAAAACATTAAATATTAACTAGAAGCTTAAATTATATTTTGTTTCGGTTGTACATGTCTAGGGCAGTGTTGGAGCCCAGGACAATCCAGATGGCAGTCTAGATAGCATATCACTCCACCAGGCAGCCATTTTTGTCTAATGTTTTCCTAAACTAAGTCAGCTTGTGAAATACTTTATTCTGGGGAAATTAAGAATAGTTAATGACTTGAAATGACAAGATTGGCAAAACTTTTCACTTGACTCAGTTACAAACATAAACTTGACTGAAAAAACTAATTTTAAAGTAACTTTACTGCATCACAAAGAAGTCATTAAAGATTTCAATGTCTTAAGACTTTTAACAGGTGCAAGTTAAAAATTTGACCAATAACATACAACCTTTTAAAATGAGACTAGATCGTTGTTTGATGGAGACCACTCATGTCATTGAGAGTACTCTGGTAGTTTAACAATGCATGATGATCATCTTAGTCACAGGGATAGACAGGCTGCAAGATGTTTACAGCAGAAGTCTACCAAATAATATTAAACAGGTATTAAAAAAGTTTTAAACTATATCTGAATAAAATGTCTGTAAGAAAATAAAACACGACACAATCAAAAAATCTTCTACCAGGTATAAAGTTGGTTCTATTTCAGCTTAAATTTAATATTATTCATGATACATTACACCAAAACATTTGACATTTCTAAACTGATGTAGCTTTAATAATAAAACAAATTTTGAAAAAAAAAAAAATAATAATAATAATAATAATTAATAAAAAAAAAAATAGATAACAATAATAATTTTTCTTTAAATTCTAAAGTAGAGGAAAAAAAAATATTTACAAAACATCAACTGATGGCTCTGTCTGGCAAGAACCAGCACATTCTCTCTATACATTTTGACAACAAATTTTAAACACTTTGTACAAAAGATCACAGATATTCAATAACTTAATAAATAGATGCATGTTGAAATATGAGTTAACAAAGAATACAGGTGGAAAGAAATAAGACAATGTTTGTGGGCACTGAGCTGTTCTTCAGGAGAGGCAATTGAAATGTACGTGAAGGGCTAAGAATAGATGTAATAGATGTAAGTAATACATACCAGTGGCAAAAAAATAGGTATAGCTTATTACAGTTTGGGATAGGCACACACCTCTGAGTCTGATGTTTGAAAAATTAACAGGAATGATAGGCGCCACATTTAATTATTGATTAAATTCTTAAATCTCTTAATGTGGGATCTGAGGGTACCTAGTAGGTGGAAGGAAGGCGGCTCAGGTTTGAATCTCTATTTGAGCTGAGTTGTGTTTGTGAAGTGCCTAAAGGCAGCACAGAAACTATCTCCTAGATACACCCCCCACACACACTGTCTCTACAAAAGAGACTGACATAGTATGTCAATATGCTATACAAAAGCAGTTGAGCCAAAAAGTAAACTGATTTGACCTGATTTTGTAGACTTCTAAATACATGATGTTTTCTGCAAACTTTACACTCCGAGAACATGCAAACAGTTAGTGAATCAAACTCTCAGAATGATAAAATTAATTTTCTCTATAAGTAATGCGTTATGCACTGCTTTGTTCAGAGATACCAAAACTTTTTTTTTGGAACAGGGTTCCAGTGGCCTAAAGTACATATAATACTTTGTTCAATTGCAATAGGACGAAGTATAGGATTAGCCTCTCTTTATATGATGCTTAGAGATAAAATGAAATTATAATATGAAAGAATGTTCTGAAAAAACACCAAATTTTACATTTTAAGGTGATCCAAATAAAAAAAAAGAAAATAACAAGGAAATGTCAAACAAATGGATTACATAAAATTCCCTTCCCTACTATACAGCAATAACAAATCCCCATGCCAACATTAATCCCCATTTACATTAGAAATTAAATCTTTGTCCAATGATGAGATTGATTTAAAATCAAACAGACCTTTGATAAAAATAAAATCTAATAAATTAACTATAGGATTTATATGCATCCTAAAAAAAAATGGATGGCGGTCTTTGTCATTAAAGGGAGATAATGCAAAACTCAAATGCTATGAGATTGAATGCTGGAAGATATCGGGCAAGGCTTCTCAGCCTCAACATAGCCCCCGGGTGGAGACATTCGTCAGATGAACTGTCAGGGCTGAGAGAGACCCCAACAGCCTTGTCATAATCCACACATCGTTTCGTAAGAGTATAAGCCTCTCAAAAAAAAACAGCAAGATTGCTTTCATTTCAAGCCTGTGTAGGGAAGCCTTCATTCACCTAGAGCACTAGCCTCAACAATCACAAATTTGGTGGAGACAAAGGTCAAGTGCGGGCCTTGATTTGCAAACAACAATCTAAGCATAACTCCAGATGCATATACAGGTCAGAAGAAAAATTTTTTAAAGCAATTTTTGATTGTTAATAAATAAAGCAATACTAATAAAAAGAAAACAGAACAAGACCTTTTGTGAGTGGCCAAAAAAAAATTGTGTGTTTTGTACTATTCATAACATTGTGTTAACTCTGATGGTTATGAGCATTATATTTATAATATCAAATGACAGAAACAAACATTCATAAACTCTTTGAAAGGGAGAGCTGCTTTAAAAAACAAGATAAAGATGACAAAGTAAACGTATTAAATCACATGGCTACAATGTGATACATTTAAGGAAATGTAACTTCAAAAAGACATGCTCTAAGTTTTTAACTAGAAGTGAGTGGCATAGGATTCAAAACTGTACTCCTAAATTAAATTAAAATTTATGTACAATAGATAGTGACTAAAGCTAAATGAATTATGACTGAGCCCCTAATACTCAAATCTAATATTAATCCAAAGAAATAAAAATATCTAAAATACAACTAAGAAATGTCTATTAAAAAGATATATGTATATTTGTAATTTTAATAACTTAAAAAAAAAAATTTCAGTAATTTTAAGTTAGAAAAAAAAGGTAACAAAAATTTCTTTTTACATCAACTAAACTGATCAATTCACTAAAACCGCAGTATTAAACATTAATATTAAAAGAAGGAAGTGTTTTCTGAAAGTCTTTTTTAAACTTTAAAATGAAACACTCATAAATTGTAAGCAGTAATTTCAACCAAAATTAAATATATTTAGAACCATCTTTATTTCTAAATGAGATGACAAACAGAATTAATAAATAAATGGCTGACATTGCACACATGGTCAAATTATTGACATGAAGAAAATTAGAGCTTTGGTGAAGAGAAGACATTTTTGTCACAAAATAATTAAGTTAATTAAGATTAAACAAAAGGTCTACAAACTTGTTTCTTTTCTTTTGCTTTTCTATAGAATTTCATGAATAACTGTTTAAAACTAATAAGTTTTGGTAATTAAGATATAAAGAGTGCCTGAAATAAATTATATATATATATATATGTACATATATACATATGCAGGGATTTTTTTTAAATTATTACTTTTCTTGTATTTTAACATATGTTATTAATTTTTAGTAGTTAAAGTACCAGCACCTATTTTTTTCCAAAACAAAAAAGCACTATATTTAAAGAAGATGGATTTCTGCTTAGAACATGACATACATATAGAATATACATGATTAATAAGGGCTTTTATTTTCTATATTTGTTTGTCTTTTATCTTTCACATGATTTTAAATCCCATAATAATTTTTTTTTTTCAAATGGTCACATAATATCTTTTGACATCTAGCAATCTATTGGACAGATGATGTTTGGCTCACCTGTTTCTGATGCCAGTTTAGGAGACCATATATAGTTGAAAAGCATATAAATTCCTAACTGTGAGAGCTAGGGTATCATAAGGTTTTGTCACACCATATATCAGGTCCTTCTCAAGGGCGATAACCTAAGGTTGTTCACAGTAAAGTTACTAATAACAGCATTGAACACCGGAAGTTAAATATGTACATGTTTCAATTATATAACACACAAGCACTTATACAGCTTCACAGTGCTTAGGGGCTTACAGCTGTATGAGATATTTGCACTACAAATCCTGGTCAGGGAAGCTCACCATTCAATTCTAACACATTTGTGCAGAGTGAAACATGAATAACAGTGATATATCTAAAATATTGTATCAATAAACAAAGTCTTTGGAAACCTACAAGCATAACATCTTTCAGAACTATAAATAAAGTGTCATTTTTATCTAAGACATCTTTGAGAATTACAATGCATGGTAAAACTGCAAAGAATTACAGTAAATGCTAACAATGAAAAGATTTACAATGCATGCTAACATTGGAAAGTTCTGAATGCTGAAAAAAGGGGAGCCAATACATTGTCAAGCTAAAATTTACTTTCCTAAACTTCCTTTTATTCTTCAAAGTTTTAAATATCTTTTTATTTATAGCCAAACTAAGCCATGTTCTTTGATTATTTAATGAAATAATGTTATTTCCTGGTTCCCTATAAATTAATGACCTCTCTACAAAAAACATATTTATTCCATCATAAACCACTACATTGAAAGGAAGAGAATAAATCCTAACTGAATCCAGTGCTGAAGTCTTCAACTGAATCATGGCAGTCACAAAAAAGAAGTTTGGCTGGCACACAAACTTCCAGGCCTGTTATCATTGTCATTTAAAGAAACTTAAGTTTATCTCTTATTTCCAGCATTTTTATTTATTTTTGAAGTTTATATTATAATGACAATTTAAACAGAGAGTGTACTTTTAGTTTAGGATATTATGATAACTTTTCATTCATTAAATACTTAAAGTTAACCTTAAGCATAAACCTAGGAACATATGTAATGGAAGTGTCAGCTAGTACAAAGGATTAAAGGTAGTTTTGGATATAAAGTTCAAAGCCTTTTTTTTTTATATATTATATATAAAAACAATATATAATATTGGGTTACAACAGATTTTTACCATACATTTGTAACTCATTCCCCTTTAATAGACAGCACCTTAATCTAATAAAAATTGAAAACCTGTAGTAAAAAACTCTTCTGATGATGAAAATGACTGGCTTGGTGGATCTAGGTGAAAAACAATCTGTGTTATGTGTTTCATTTAGTCATAAGTAAAGAGTAAGAATCTAGTCAGAAGAGAAAGGAACAAAAGTTATAATAACTCAATTCTATGTAGTAGCAAGAAATATATCAGCAGTTATCACAGTTTACAAGATGAACAAGACGTCCAAAAAAAAAAAAAGGTAGGCCTACATTAGAGATAAATATTGAGGGACACTCAATTCTACACCTAAAATAACTGGCAATCAATCTTTTTCTAGTGATGGTGAACCAAGAAACATTTAGAAATTCCCATTCCATTTGCTGCTTTAAACTTAAGATACATAAGTCTCACTGTTTTTTTTTTTAAAGACTTTTAAAAATAAATTAGATTGTATTTTTTTAAGTTCAATTAAATTGCTGAAAAAAAATTAATGCATCTATGAAATAAGAACTTTCTGAGTGTGATCCACTGAAAAATATGTTGCAATAACAACAAAAAAAAAAAAAAAAAAAAAAAAAAAAAAAAAAAAAA
>JADKLZ010001483.1:9374113-9386701 GCA_021533235.1 Biomphalaria straminea
GTGTGAAAGCAATTGTGTGTGTGTGTGAGTGTGAAAAGGAGGGGGGGGGGATGAATAAGTAGAACTGATTACTGATATTAAAATTCATTAGCCAAAAGCATGTGGGGGGGGGGGGCATTATAAAGATTGTCATTCCACATAAAGTCAAAAATTTATGTCAGAGAAGTTATGATTGGATAACAGTAAAAACAAAATGGGGGTTCCTGAGAGAGAGAGACAGACAGACAGAGAAGGTAATACAATAATTCACAATATTAAAGTATGTCAGGGCCTGTCAATTGGAACTTTAAAAAAAAAGATAGGATGTTCCAGCCATAATTAGCAATACAAATACAAAGCATGAAAACAAATTCATTCATTTATTCATCAAACTCCATTTGAGTGAGGGCCTGAGAGGCTTAAATCCTCTCTTGCAAAAGCCCTGGACAGAAACCCTGCTGTCTTGTGTAGTGTGTAGGCGTCACCATACTTTTACAGGTCGAGAACCTTTGGTTTCCCAGACCTGTTGATGCGAGATCTGCAAGTCTGGGGCAGTCAAATAGAATATGAGGCATGGTTTCCTCTTCTTCCCCGCAGCGGGCGGGGGAAATGTGAATTGAAATTTGGCCACAGCCATGAAAAATGAGCCAACAGGACAATGGCCTGTCCTGCACTGTGCTATAATAGCTTGCTCAGGCCTGGACAGCCTCCACTATGGGGAAGTGCAGTCAGGGCGCCTCATGCGCTCCCAGACTTTTTGGGACTTGTCCCAGCACAAATACTAGACTGGCATACCCAAGCCAGTGAGTAATGCTAATATTTTATTATTTTTGTAAAGACTAAACCTACCTTTACTTGCTGTAAATCTCTGTTTATACCTCACACTTACAGATGTGTCATAAAATGTGTCAGAATTCTGAGATTGAGAGCCACATTTCTTAATATTATCACTGTCACAAGAATGTAAAGCTTCATGAAGAATATCACTTTCACTTGGTCTTGGGTCACTTGACTCACTATTTGGACAACAATGGTAGACTTCAGTATAAGTCCTTCGAGAGCCAATATACAGCTTTTCTGAGAAAAATCCTATTTTATTTTTACTGAAATAACCTATGTTACTGTTCCCTAGATCTATGTGAACTCCCAGATTTGTCAGCAGGTAAGTCAAAAAAGGTTTAGGGAATGCACAAAACAACCCTAAAACCAAGCCAAGAGAAAGTATAACAAGTGAAGTGCCAGTGAAAATTATAAATCTATTAATATTGAAACTAAAAGTTTTAGATTTAAAGAAACACAGTGAATATTCTTTGAACACTACTTGAGATTCACGTGTATAATTACAGCCTTTACATGAATAAAACATATTCTGTTTCTCTGAACACTTCCCATTTTCCGATACAGCCATCTTTTCCCGGATGTTTACATCATCACTTAAAGAGACAAAATCAAATGAGTAGGCTAAAAAGGTAAACAAAGTTTTAAAAAGCTAAACGAAAACTAAACAGATCAAAACTTTTATGACATTATTATATTAAAAACTAGAATGTAGATTTCTTGTTCATATTAGATATAGATCTACAACTATATAACTAAAAGTTTAAAATCAACATTTATTTTAACTCTAATTATAAATTAGGTATCTATATATCTAGCTATTTTTTTTTTATATACGCCCATTTAAAGTCTATATCTTTTCTATAAAAAAGTCATTCCTAATTTTAATAAACTAATCATAATAAAGTTGTTTATAGAAAAATCTAGGTCACAATCTTGCATATCAACACAGCTGTGTACGATCTAGAACGTGGCACTTTTTTGCTTATTAATTCTTTAGTCTTTAGAGCTAGATCTATCTGTTAGTCGATTTTATTCAGCATCTGTTTGTGTACAAACAAAGCAAGTGCTGGACGACATCGAGATCTATACAGAATAATATAGATCTAAGATATAAGTTTTAGTCTAAGTCGTGTAAGTGTAAGTCTAACTAAGACTAAGAAAAAGACAGTCTAAGACTAAATTTTAGGAATTTAGTCTAACTACTCTACAGTACACTAAGTCTAAATTTTATCATAATCATTCTAGATTATATTAGTATTAGTCTGAGTCTGATTAGAATTAGATATATATATATATATATATATAATATCGAAACAGATACAGTCAGATTTAAGTATGTCTGTCTGTCTGTGACATTTTAAATTTAATGATTTTAATTTTATGTCTGTTCACTCTGACACTCTGTTGTCTCGAGTCAAGACGATCTTAAGTTTTTATGTTAAACTATGTAAAAGATAATTAAATGCAAATTTTAGACATAGAGTAAAGTGTGAAGTTCGAGTAGCCCCAATTAGTCGAGAGGTTCGAGAGGTTCACTTTTTATTGCTAACACTTTTTTATTTGAATGTTTACCAAATTACTACTACATTGCTACTGCGCATGCACCTTTTTTCTTCACTTCCGACACATAATATTTCCTTTTACTTGTAAATGCTAAGTTCAGGGTGAGGTCAAACTCAGGAGGTGTTGAATTATTCTTTTTTACTACCTGGTAATGAAGGAACTGGGTAATGGGCTTAAAGCCTTTTTTTAAGTGATGGCTCATCAGCTAAAAGAGACTATTTGAAGTTGTGGAGGGTGGGAAATGGTGCAATGGATAGTGTCCTTACACTAGAGTAAAAAGAAAATGACTTTATAGTTAAAATTAAAGATTAAAACATGTTTTTAGATATATTTTCTTTGATCTGCTTGAACCTTCCATCAACCTGTTCGAGCTTATTAACTGGGGAAAAATCCGCTCGAGGAAAAGTACGCTTGGCGATACCTACCCTACACCTCTTTGACCTCATATTTAATTTTAACTAATCCTAGTGATACATTAAATCAGATTTATCTTTATAGAAAAAAAGGACGAGGAATTCAGAGATATCATCAGTTTTTTCATAGGTCACACCATTACGATGCCATAAAAATCCAAACCTGAAAATTGCTTGCTAGCGGGCTTAATCCTTTCGAACTTCGCACTTCACTATATATAGATCTGATTCTATATAGACTGTCACTGGATCATAGACTCACTGGGGAAAAATCCGCTTGAGGAAAAGTACGCTTGGCGATCCCTACCCTACACCTCTTTGACCTCATATTTAATTTCAACTAAGCCTAGTGATACATTAAATCAGATTTATTTTTATAGAAAAAAAGGACGAGGAATTCAGAGATATCATCAGTTTTTTCATAGGTCACACCATTACGATGCTATAAAAATCCAAACTTGAAAATTGCTTGCTAGTGGGCTTAATCCTTTCGAACGCTATAAGGATGCTATAAAAATCCAAACTAAATTGAAATTCTAATCTGCTAATCTAGATTCTATATTGAATATACCATATGATTCATATATAGTTATATAATATTATATATAATCTAGGTCCTATCTAGATTTAGGTTTGAGGTCTAGGTCTGTCAGAAATATAGGCATCTGTTAAATATGTTCTTTTTCTTTTTTTACTTGTTAATTTTTTGTTCTCGTTTGATTTGTAAAAATTATTTTAATAAACCCTAATGCTTTGTTTGAATTTTTAATAATTTTATCACTATGATAACTTTTCACTTATTATAAGTCATGTAAAAATGTCTTGTAATAAGTAACATATTTTTGAGGGTCTTTTTCTCTTTGCATCTGGTTTACCATGAATATGATTATTTTGTTGTTGTTGTTGTTTTACTCTAAATCTATTTATTTATATAAAACTTATTAGTGTTTCCCAATCTTTTTCCTTAACGAAACATATTGCACATTTGGAGAATTTACTTGTGATTATTTATTAAGAGAGGTTAATTTATGGGTGGCCTACTAGTTAATTATTCCAGGCCTCATGAGACACATTTTAGAAAACACTGACTTACTGCTAATACTAGAAAATATTTTTTAAAATTTTATTACCAACTTCAATGTCTCAGTAAAAGACCTTTAGGTTGTAAATATTAATTGTCTTTTTTTTTTAATATATATATATTTGTTTTCAATTCAGTGTGTTACAATGGGTGATACAGAAGTATCCCACAACTCATATTCCTCTTCTAATAAAAAGACTGATGAATCTGTTGCTGGTAAGTCAAATTAACAAAATATTCAGATGTTGAAGTTTTTTTTTTTGTATTGAATCGTTTTTGTCATAGTATGAAGATCTCAGTTTATCCCATGTGTATAATATATTTTTATAGTGATGTGAATGAATGATGCCAGAGATAAACAAATGGTATGAATGATAATTGTCTTTGTTGACACAGATATTTGTTCCAGTTAGTAGTAAAAATTGTAATTTAGAACTATAATTTTTTATTTTTTTTTTTTGGAAATGATTTTTATCCAGTGGAGAACTTTTTAACTGTTCAGTTCTTTTTTTTTTATACTTTCAAAGAAATGACCATGCAAAACAAACTGAACAGTATCAATTTCCTTTCCTCTACCATAAAGAGCAATCTTACAACTAAGACTGGATGAACACCTTTAAATTTTTACCTTAACAGAATAAACCCCATAGCCCTACCCCTATGTAGACAGAGTGCCCACTCCTATGAAACTATCAATATCCTCATCTTTGAATTTTCCAACTTGATTTATCTTACTCAAAGCCTATTGTCACAACAACTCAGTATAAACAACATGCTGTGTAGCATTGCAGAACGTCTGGGGGAGAAATAAGCTCACAATTTTTCCTTGGTCAAGACTGTGAAAGAGCTTACAGCTTTGCAGCAAAAGACTGGATAGAAGAAAAATACTATTACCATTTATCAAGCTGGATTCATTTTCAATGAACATATTTAAGAGGAATAATTTGGAAACAATTGCAGTCACACAGATTAGATCTTCCATTTTGCTATCACCAGGCCACTTTTTAAAATGTATTATGAAAAGCCACAGACTTAAGGGAGGACTTTATTTTTAAGGTTATGCATCATTCTTTAGTTAAACATTTTAATTAACATAATTTTTTATTTTATTAACATACTATTGTATTTTTCATAGCTTCTGCTCAGCCTTCTGGTGGATTTTTATGGAGAATGTCGAGTGGCATCTACAGTACAGCCACAGGTGCAGTCTCTGGTGCTGTGGGCTATGGAGTGGGTGGCGTCAAGTGGGTGGCTGGAAAGACAATTGATGTCGGTTCAGTTGTTGCGCATAAAACAATTGACGCAGGTTCAGCAGTAGCCAGCAAACTTCCCTTACCAACAGTGTCAGTACCATTTGTTGCTAAAAAAGACAAAAAGGAGTAAATGATGAACCATTGTCAACAATAGATTGACATCTTGACAGTTGTGTCAATGATCAGTTACAGAATTTGTGTGAACAAAATTTGTTGTGTACCTTAAATTGTAAGAAATTCACATAGTCTTGTAATTTCTATGACTTCTTTTTTTTTAAAGAAAATTATAAGAAAATAAATATTGGATATGACATTTCTGCTTGCAAATATGCCATATATCATGGATATTTGTTTTCAAAATGTCTTGTATTTCAATTATTTGACAAGTTTTTTCTTCTTGTTGTCATTAGACTTTCTATCAGCTATGACTGGATATCAAAGAATAAAAAAACCCAGGTTGTAAAGAGGTTATCGACAACTTCTAAACCATTAAAAAGTTGGAATAGAAAGTTTCTGTAAATTTAAACCAGTATTCATTGGTATATGGCACAGAAGGAGGTTATCAAACAAGTTGTCTCTGCGTGGTCACAAATTTCAGAAATAGAGTAGTGTAAAAGAACTTGTTAGTGTGGGTACTGGCATTTTTTGTGTACAGTGTGAGTACTGTTATATTTATTCATTATAAGTATTGTCATTATCACTAACTAATGTTACATAATTTGTTAGGGTCCAGTATTGGTCTACATAAGAGTAGTGCTCTAAATATTTATATCTATTGAATGTTTGTGCCTCTGTATATTTTCTAATGGCAGTATTTTAAATGAATGTTTATATCTTCATATTCAGCTTGTCAGCACTTATAGAGATGAATTACACACATTGTAATTGAAAACATTTCTGAATGAGAGTTTTTAAAAAGACAACCTTGAGTAAAGAATACTGATGTATTTAGAAACTGTTAAAGACTTGGCCCAATACAATTTTACAACCTTCTTAAAGCTTCAAAAAGAGATGCTGGAAAAAAAATATTTAAGCTTCATAAGATTGTTAGGAAGCTGAACAATACAGCTTTAAAATACTCTACATATTAAACTTCAAAGTGTATTGATCTTAATTCACAAAAGAAGAAATGTTTTGTGTTTATTTATTTTAAATCTCATTTTTTTTTAATTTTAAGATTACTAAAAAAAATGTTCTTAAAATTTAAAATGTAATTCTGTTTTAAAATTTTAATATCTGGTGATCATACAAATGCTTACTATTGCTAGAAATGATTATTCAAACTCCACTCCCTGTTATAGTATTTTTGTGTGTGCTATTTTTTTTTTTTTTCATAAAGGGGTGAAAAAAAAATGATAATGAATATCATTATACACTACTAATTTTTTTTTATTGATATTATAATTTTATGATCATTTTTTTTTATCTGTCCTACACTTTGAGTGATCCTGTGTGTTCTTTGTGGGGAAAAATATTTTTTAATGTCAATGAACATTTAGAAATTGAAGTCTTTCAGGTGAAATCAACTAGTCAAATTATGTTTGTATACTTTACTTGCACTAGAATAATTTATTCTCTTACATTTTGGTTTCAACCAAGAAAATAGTTCTAGTAAAGGTTTAATTTCACAGCTCATTTATTAAAGTTTCATTTTAAAAATAATGTAGAGCTGGATTGGAAGGGTAAAAATGTAGATCTTGAAAGTATTTTTTTTTCATGAATATTTACATCTATTTTTATCAATCTGCTGTGTTTTATTAACTCATGAAAAAATTCTAACCAATCTACATTCAACATATTTCTGCTAACTACTTACTTTGTTGTAGGTACAGTATAACAGTTTAAAATATTGATTTTTGCATACTAAAGGCAACACATTACATGAAAGGAAAAAATGTACTAAGCTCACTGTAATGTAACATCAGATTTTCTGGTGGATGCACTGATCTTTGTAACAATTTTAATTTTCCTTTGTTCATTCTGATCTTTTTTTTTTTTTGTTTAATGTTGTATGTCTTATGATTTCTATCTTTTTAGAGCTCTACTTATCTATTCCTTTAAACATTTTATTTGTTTTCAATCTCTTACTTAAAACTAATCTTTTAAATGTTTATGGTTTTGTAATCTATTTGTAACTAATGATTGACGTAAACTATCATTTTGTGACACATTGTTATCTGATCATGATCTAAATGTTATTGTTTAAGTCATGCATTTCAGTTAGATTGAGAATGTATTTGAAAGGGGTGCCTTAGTAACAGGTTAAGTCGAAGATGTTGAGTTCAAATCAAGATGGAAGCTTAGAATCTTAAATTCCAGATTTATCAGCCTTATGTTATAAAAAGATTTTTTCCAGATACCACTTCCCTATACTTTGTCTAGAGCCCTTTGAGCATGCTTTATTAGCTTAGATACAGTGATATGTGCTGTACAAAATTACAATTTCATTAGACCAGTTGCTTTGTTTAAATTTTTTTTTACAGATTTCAAAGACAAAATGTGCCATTTTGTTTTTATTAACAATTTGATTTTTATATAAATACTTTAACCAATTTACATTTTAAATATTTAAGTTATTTTTCAACATTTTTCTAATATAAAAATGTGTCCTGTTCATATTTGTCTTCAGACTCTGCCCCTAATTTCTCTCAATTGTATCACACAGGTTGATAAATATTTGAAATATAAAGTGAAAACATTTTAATTTTATAAAAGCGATTCATCTGCCGGAGGCTCTTAAGTTTTGAAGTTTAAAAATTATTAATTTTTTTTTTTTGTATCATTTGGATAATCAAAAACAATCTTAGTAAACTATAAAAGTTGGTAGGCTGAATTTGATGCCCTAGTCACTATTATTTTATAGGGAAATAAAGTATCCCAGATCCCATTAGAGTTAAATGCCTTGAAACTCTGCTTGGGTTGCTGGTAGTCAAGGTTGACCATGAAAGTATAGTAGTCTGAAACTGAGATTTCATCACTGACCTTAAAAAAAAAAAGAATAGATTGAGCATTTCTGTTATATGCTAATTTCTATGAAAATATTTTTTTTCTCCTTAATAAATGTTTCTTGCTTGTTTCATGATCATTTCAATCAAAACTTAGCTCATTGTTTTGTTTTCTTCCTCCTTGCTAAATGTCACCTTTTCATTTCATGCTTTGCTGTTTGACACATCAAAAAGTCATTACTATACTACAGTCATGTAAAATTATTTTTTCTTAAAGTGCACTAACACTTATTGATGATTGCATGGAGCAGTATGAATTTTGTTTATTAAATGATATAGTAAAGCAGTTTAATATGTATATCATTGTATATATATACACAATCATCTGTATCCAATATTTGAATTGTGTTTAGTCTCATGTGTTATCCAGATTGTCAATAATCTCACAAATGAGATTATTATATAATTATATATATATTTTTTTTAATGCCGGCTGGAGTGTGAAACTAACTGGTATGACGAACACTTGTCCTTTTTTTTATTACTATTCAGATTGAAAAGTTAGCACTTCCTTTTTTAACTTGTGTCACAATACATAACTAGCCTCACAGTCACAATACATAACTTGCCTCACAGTCGAAATACATATCTAGTCTAACAGTCACAATATATAACTAGTCTAACAGTCACAATACAGAACTAGTCTAACAGTCACAATACAGAACTAGCCTCACAGTCACAATACATAAATAGCTTCACAGTTCTTGTATTGCTTTTAGGACTCACCAAGCATGTGTCAACAATTTACAGTTTATTTATTAGTATTTTTTTCTTATAAATTATGGATCTACCTTCAAAACAGTAGATGTAATAATTAGATCTACCTTCAAAACAGAAAATGTAATAATACTAGCATAGGATTTTTTTTTATGTCTGGTGTTGATAAGCATGGTCCAATTCAACTATTGAATTTGTCATCATATGCATTTTTAACTAACTATAAGTACAGAGTAATCTTGATACTATTCTTGGGAGAAGCAACATAAGAATGTCTTTTCATATAAATCCAAACAGTGTTATGAACTAGTATTACAAAAATTGATATTTATATCAGATTTTATATGTGTGTTGTATGTCATTATTAAAAAAAAAAAGGTTTTCATTTATATAAGCCATATATTTTCTCCTGAACCACCTCTTTACAGTGGCAAGAAGCATTACACTACATGGAGTAATTGTTGTCTCTCGGTATTTAGTTTGACCTTAAGGCAAACATTTTCATGGTGTATTTAAAAAACAATATAACAATATATATCAATATTAATCATTTCATCAAACTTTTACTTGACCTTAAATGTTGTTTTTTTTTTTACATTTAATTTTTCATGTTTTAAGGTATTGGAGGTGGCAGGGGCCTTAACAGATGAAGTACACTTGGCTATAGAGGTCTAGCATTTTTCATCTTCCTCTTAAAATACTTGTATACGGTTAAGCAGGAACATGGTTGTTGACATCAGGTGTGCGCATAGCATTGTATGAATGTAAAATGCCATGTAGGTTACATAGTGTCTAGTATATCTTTGTGTTGCAGTATGACAGTTTAAACTAAGGTCTGGAACTAGAAACAGTGTTAACTCTTTGTTAATATTATTATTACTGTCAGTTGAGTAGCTAGGGTTGGGATCCAAATATGAAGATCCCCCAGGCCCCTTCTTGTAGGGGGCTCCAAAATAAGTGTCAAAAAAGTATTTTTTCATTAAATATTACAGTATTATCTAATGTCAAAATGCAGGACCCTTTAAGAGGTCAACCCCCCAGGGCTCCCAAATCCCTAGCTACGCCATTGACTACTGTTCTGCACTTCTTTTAGTTTTTTAAAGTTTAAAACACACAAAAAATTATTGTTACTTAATATTACTCTTGATATTGATTTTAATAGCACATTTATACTTTTTACTAGACAGTTCCACTTGATCTTAAGGATCCATTGTCACAAGGTTAAGTTGTTGCTTTTTTTTTTTTCTCACTTCTCATAATACTCATTTTAATTTGTATCCAACAGAAAGTTGACATTCTATTAATGGAATTTTAAAAGAAATATTTGACATTGAAACAAGACTGCTGAACTGTTGTACTTTGTAGTCAAAGTAAAGTTCATTGCTGGACTATGGAAAGACAACAAAAACAAAATCCTATACGACAACGAATTCTTTTTATTTTTGTAATTGGTATTATAGTTGACTTTTGAAGTTTGTTGAGAAGACTAAAAAGTAAAGTAAAGTATCCCCTTCAGACCTTGCGATCTATGGGGCAGATGATGTTAAGGTCATCTGTTTCTTTGGCCCACGGTTAACGAGCAGGGTGTTATGTGGCCAGCACAACGACCAACCGCCTTTACTTTCCCCAACTAAAGTCAGGTACCCATTAGAGTTGGGTGGTCTCAGGGGCGCCCTAAAAATCCCGAAATTCAAAATCCCAGTCTTCACCGGGATTCGAACCCAGGACTTCAGGTTCGGAAGCCGAGCGCTTAACCATTCGACCACCGCGCCCCATTGAGAAGACTAAAAGCCATGTATTTTATTAATGATACTCTTGTTTTTAAAATGTTAACAAAAGTTTGTCTATCGTCTAAAATGCATATCACTTGATTCATTACAAAAAAAAGGTTCTCTGTGATTATGCAATGCCTAGTCAAGTTTTGTATTTTATTGTTTGCCGCTGTGTGTCTTGTTGGCCAGTAGTGTGGTGCTGGTGGTGGTGGAGCTGACTTGATTGAGAACCTTTGATGGGTTAATAAAGTCTTGAAGTTGATCAGTCTCTTTGTTCTTCATTGAGTTTGGATTGTTAGTCATCATTTTTATTTTTTTTTTCATGTAAAAAAATATAATTTTGTAATACATAAACTTTTAACATTACATATCGAATGAAAGCATTTTATCATTATATGTGACAAATGAAAGCTAGCCATCAAGAAAATAATGAACTTTTAGAATATTAAAAATGTTTGCATTTTTTGCAATATTGAGTTATTTTACACCATTCCTACAATTTATTTTTTTGTGTAAATCAGAGCATTGAAGAATAACTACCAGCTGTCTTAACATAAAAAAAAATGTGTAAAGTAGAATTTTAAGAATAATGGATTAGTACTTGTGAATGCTGTTTGGTGGGTGCTATCATAAAAGATGACGAAATTAGATGGTGATGGCTAGAAGCAGCAAGATTGCTGTGTAATCTATTCTGTGGCTACCAAACACTACAATTGTAGACATGAGGGTTTCTATTTGTCTACATTAATACCTTGCAATCAGGGCCGGTCCTAGCAATTGCGAGGCCCTATGCGAAACTGATTGTGCGGGGCCTAGTCTGTGTGGTATTAAGGATAATAAGTGACAATTAAGATTTTGTATAAGAAAAAAATTCGACTACCAATTTTATTCATTCTTTACTAAGTTAAAAATTGCAATCTGTACTTTACGAACCAATGGCATTTTTATATGCCAGTGACTATAAAAGTAAACAAAGTATTGGAACTTCCGATAAAGGTAAAAATTCGCCCGTTTATTACATTTTATTACACGAAAGCTGACAATGCCTTTTTTCATTTATTGCGCGTAGAATTGGCGTTTTTCTGCAATGAATGACACCCACAAATGACAATTTTGTCTATTTTTCTGTAGATTTTAAAGAGTTTTCAGAAGATTTTAATAAATGCATGAGATTTCCAGGAATTTTTCGTATATATTTTGCAATTTTATAATCATACCTTGAATTAGCGCGGGGCCTATGAAAGCGCGGGGCCCACTGCATAAGACCGGCCCTGCTTGCAATCTATAGGTCAGATGATGTAAAGGTGTCATTATAATTATCTTAGCCACAAAAAAGTCACAAAATAATAAAAATATTTTTATTCAAATTCAATAAAATAAATGTATAAAAGTTTATGGTTTTGTTTTACAAGTTTCAAACTTTTCTTCCAAAACGAAAGATGATTACATCCTGACTGGCAGGATTTAAACTTGAGACCTTTGTGTTGACAGCGCATACCACACAACCTTCTAAAAGTCTTAACATCGCTAAATAAAACATAGGCATGGAAAGAAACTTTAGCTTTCACCTTGCCTTTGTTGCTCAAGAGGAAAGAATATTAATAGCACTACTGTATCAACTGCTGCTGGAAATTTGATTGCAATATTAACCAAATGTACAGTTTTAGAAAACTAAATTAGCAAATCTAATAACAGACAATATCAAGTAGCTGTAGATAAGGCACTAATGACAAAAATGTAATATGATTTGTTCTCTCAAAAAAGAATAGGCAAGTATACACTTTTGGACATAACATGTATCAAAATGAAAGACTGAGAATTATTGTGCAAGAGTACAAGAAGGAGTGGGAACCAGTTCACAAATGCTGAGTGATTCACTCAACCAACTTAATGCTCTGATGACAAGTGGACTTCAATATGCTGAGTGATTCACTCAACCAACTTAATGCTCTGATGACAAGTGGA
>JADKLZ010001483.1:9388849-9409533 GCA_021533235.1 Biomphalaria straminea
TTGTTTTCGTCAAACCAATCTTGGTGTTTGCGTTTTGGCTGACCGAGTACAAAGTACTGATTTAACCAATAAATCTTGAATACAAGAAAAATTAAAATTAAATAATCTGTAATCATTAGTTAGAACATAAAGACCATCATGAAATGCAAAACACATTAGTAGATAGTTGAATAAATAAATATTTCCAATCCTTTTGGCATAACTAGCAGTAAATAACTACAGTTCTGATATTAATAAAAAAATTTTCAACACAATGTCTAAGATTTTTACATATTACATAAATAAAGGCAGCACTAGGGACCACATTTTAATGAGAGGAAGATGTGAATTTAATATAATAATATAAGGGATTGCACTGACCAGGGCATGAACCAGTGATTGTACAATATTTTGCTACATTAAATTCACCATTTTCTCTCATTATAAATTTTGTTACTCCATTTCTATACGTAAAAAATATGCAGCATTCATTGTTTCAGCAATTAGCTTCTCATTTTTATTTACTGAGATTTGTAGCAACTTTAAAAAAAAAATTATGTCTCGAGTATTTTTTTAAAAAAATAAGTCAAGATTGATGAAAAAATATATTTTACAAACACTTGTAATCTTTTCTGATAATTTTACAGCAACATAATATAGAAAGATAGTCTCTAATTTAAACAACACACAACATCAATAATATATTTTGAAACACAAAGAAATGAAACTGATTTTCATTTTAGCCTGGAATGAAAACCAAACCACTTTCAAATAAAAACAACAATTAATGTTGAGCAACTTGATTTAAAGGAACTCTTGCTAGTTGAACATGTCTATTTAGCACCAACGATTTAGCTAATAATAATAATATAAGGAAAACACAAGGGAAAACATGCATGTATCATGAATGAAAGCAGATGCCTCCAAAGTGCATTTCAGATAACAATGAATGTCTTAATAGAAGGATCCTCTCAAACATAAAATTTAACTTTTTTTTTTTTGGGGGGGGGGGGCCCGCCCAAAATTCTATTTTCTCTCTATAAAAACTTGCCAGAAAGCTGCAGATTTTTTTTTGCAGATTTTTCATTGTCATTATGGACACTTTTTAACATGGTTGCTTTTTTTTTTTTATGTCATACAAAATATTTTTCATGTAGCATCTTTTTTTAAATTTTGTACCCAAAATGTTTTTGCTTTCAGTTTTTTTGTTTCCTGAAGTTTATCAATCAAATATTTACTGATGAGTAAAAAATGATACATGACTGAAAGTGAATAAAAATAACAACAAATATTGAAGTCATCATTTTTTTGTTTCCATCACAACTTTTAAACCTATTGCACATGGATGCCCATAAATATAATATCATTTAAACTCATTTTTGAACTGACCAACATAAAAACCACACAATCCTATAGCATATGCTATTATCAAATCCATTCAAGATTAAAATACATTTATTCCCCATAACGAAAATACCATTTAAGCATATAACTCATTCACTGGGCAACATTAAAACGAATACAACAACATTAATAGTTCTGCTTGATGAGTGTTTGATTCCATCGTTATTTAACAATAAATTAAATAAACTATTTCAATCTAAATTATAAAATATGCTGTTTAAATGTCACTAATTTTATTGTATAAATTACAAATGCTTCTTCAAAAGAGAAGATAAGTACATCAATGAAGTCATTAATCTTCCTGGCTGATTCATGCAACCAGTTCCATGCTTTAATGACACTAAGGAAGAAGGGGCACTTGTATGAATTTGTCCTAGCATATGGAATAAGAAATGTGTCACATTTCAAATGCAGATTGTTTTACATTTTACTGATGTTCCTTCAGATGTGAAGATAATCTACATCCTAGCTCAAACCAACTGCAGGACAATGGGGGATAGCAGCAACTACAGCTCAGCGGGCATACCAAATGACCAGGTGTAATAAAGGCACGACACAAAAAAAAAGTTAGGGGATATATATTGATCAGTGGAGTATAGGACAAACTGGACTTTTGATGCAGCATCTGTGAAAGGCATGAGCTGAAAGACAAATATGAAGTAATTAATAGACTTCAAGAAAATGAAGAATAACTAAATAAACAGTATTATAGAGCTATTATAAAACTATACATAGGTATATAATTAGAGAGTAAAATGACAAATCTAAAATGTATATGAAAGTTATTTGATTTAATTTAAAAAGCTAATTTTTTTTTAATAAACAAAGGGTTCTCAATTTTCACACATAACTAAATTTCAATCTAAAATCTTTGTATCTGTAAAAAAAAAAATATTAATTTTGAACTATATTATTTTCTTACTGCAAGGAAAGACAATCACTCCCTGTTCTGAAAGGGACATAACATACTTCAAAGGCACATTGCACACAAGGCAAGGGCTGTTAAAACAAATGGAAAAAAAACAGTTCTATTGATAAAGTTATAATTGGTAAAATTATTTATCAATAATTTAACAATGATTCGTTACAATTTTAAGTGCATGGATAAAGAATAAAGATCCAATCAGCTTTGGAGGCACTGTCCAAAAGGGTGATAACTATAATATTAACAATAAAAGTAGTAAAGTGGTAAAGTTTCCCCTTTCAGACCTTGCGATCTATGGGGCAGACGATGTTAAGGTCATCTGTTTCTTAGGCCAACGGTAAACGAGCAGGGTGTTAAGTGGCCAGCACAAAAACCAACCGCCTTTACTTCCCCAACTAAAGTCAAGTACCCATTAGAGTTGGGTGAACTCAGGGGCGCCCTAAAAATCCAGAAATTCAAAATCCCAGTATTAACAGGGATTCGAACCCAGGACCTCGGGTTCGTAAGCCAAGCGCTTAACCACTCAACCACCGGGCCCCCAAAATTAACAATACTGTTCAATATTTTTACTAAAATATCATATCTCTCACACAACAGAGGCCGTATTACACCAGCCTGACCATGCAATCTTTATTTTAGGTCATGGGTTAAATGAAGTAAAGTTCAGGAATACTATGTAATCTGTAGCAATCACATTAACATGAGAACTTGACTTGACTTAGCAATACTCTGTTCTGAAGATAAGCACTCTCAGTTCTTCACTTAGTGTTGTGTTAGGTTATAGGATTTTCTTGCCAAGCAAAGGCAATGTAAGGGACAACATGTTCTCTGATATTCAGTTTATTAGAAATGTATGAATAACTTAATCAACAGAAAGCTTTGTCTTAAAAAAAAAACAACATTACCTAGAAATATCTACATCCACACCCCAGTGACCGCCTAGATGTTCTGACATCAATTTATGAGAATCCAGGGATTGCACATGACTGAACTAGAAAAAAAATGTATTACAAAATTTTAAAAGTCATATATAGTACATACACAATTTTTTTTAAATTTTTTGTCATATATATCAAAAAAATGTAAAAAATATATATATATGCTCTATTAGTATCAGATACTTAAGATCTTTCATGAGTATAAGCATGTATATTGTATGCAAATGCATTTAACATTTGTAAATGAAAGATTTCATAGGAAGTGTGTGTCATTTATTTAATGGTTATATATGATCAGCTTAGACTGCAAATAAAAATCAATTTGTCCATCTGTCTTTCTGACTGTAAAAGAAATCACATTCCATCAAGATTTTAAGGTAAGATTTGCATTAAGTAAGATACAATAGGGTTTGTTGCACTAGTCCGTTTCGTATCTTTTTTCAAAACTATTGGGCCGGAAGTGGCTTTTTGCCCTATATAACTTTGCATTTTTCAGTTCTCTTTATAAATTAAACTGACATTATTATGCTATAATAATAAGTGTGCCTGATAGAGAAAAAAATTCTGCACAAAAATACGGGTGGTTGAGATCAAACCAGATAGAGGCTATAAAAAGAAAAAGTTAAAAATAGCGCGGGTAAGTGCACATTTACAGTACTTTATTTGATGAGTATTTTACCCAAGATCTGTGTTGTTTTTTTAGTACTAGCTTATTTCAAGTACCCGGCATTTTTCGATACACAATTTCATGAACAAAAAAAAATAAAAATTTTTTTTTAGTGATTTTAAACTTTAAATGATTTTATTCCTTGTAACTTCTTGTGTGAGTAAAGAGGCCAATCTTTTGTACTTTCACCATTATTTCTGCTTCTATTGTGCTTGGCATCTGCAATCCAGGACTTTCTTTTAAAGGTTACTTTTCTTGTGGATCTATCTAGTGCCACTTTTTCCCAGCTGTTAGTGCCGACTTTAAAGAGCTTTATGTTGCGTTTGTATACACCAGTGTACCTTAGCAGTGGAAGACCAGCGGATCTCCTGCCTTCTGTTAAATCACCATACGAATGTCTGTCAAAGTCGACCTTGTAGCATTCAATAACTAAATCTATGTGCAAATATAGACAAATGTGCAAAGAATTGCAAGCCTATAATAAATCATACATGGTCGGACATGAACTACAGATTTGCCTATTCTGGTTAAAATAATAGCATGTCTTTACAACTGTACTTCAGTAGAAGCATTACCTGTTCGGGAACTAACAATGATCTAATGATAGGCCTTTAGATTTAGAATTAGAAGACGATGCGCAAACTTTTTCTGAATATTAATTTATTTAACTCTTGAATCAAGAATGCATTGGCGTCCGCAAGGAGGTACATTGTGGTGCACTTGCACCCCCCTGTCACGTTCCAATCGTCAGACATTTTGGTTTGTCTATTTTTTTTAATTTCATTTCATGTACCGGTAATTATTATTTTAATCTAGCTCCGGTCAAGGTCAACCGAAAGACCTAGTTAGCTGGGGTATTTTAGCCAGGCTTTTCCAACTCTGCACCATTTGTCTAATAGAGAATTTCTGATTAGTTGAAGATACAATTTTGATAGGTTATTTTATTTTGCAAATTTAGAGGTTGGCTCAGTCACGTAAACAAAGACAGCAAAAGCTAGAATCCCGGCCAGTCTATTGCTAGTTTTTTTTTTATGGTTTCCCAGCTCTTTTCGATCTTCTCGGCTTTCTCTAGTATACTGCGTAGCCTGGATTCTGATTAAATCTACATCTACGTAATAAAAAAACACACCTGAAAGAAGTATTTCATTAATATTTTTTAATAGCTAAAACGTGACTACTCAGAATTCAGAGGCACATCCCTGCGGGCGCCCATGATTGCCTCTTCCATAAAACTTTGTATTTAAAAAATAAATGTACCCAAAGCTTGAGATCCTGCATGTATACTTAGGCCCTATATAAATCGATCCGGTATCAATGTATTAAGTAGCAATAACCCAGCAAAAAAATGTAAATGAAAGAAAATTAAGTTATACATATATTTTTGTGATGGTACGCACCGGTACTTGTACCAGCACCTTTTTTCAATGTCGGGAAAAATTATTACTTTTATAGTATTTCAACGTTAATTGTTAATTTATTAGTAGTTGAAAGTTAGGCAATCTATCATGAATACCGGCACCTATTTTTTTAGTAGGCTACAAAAAAAAAAGAATTTTATATATGAATACAGTTTACTTTCAGCCGACATTCTCTCTGTGGCATTTTATATCTCGTGAGACAATGTTTTCCCTTTGCAACTTCTTGTGTGGCTAAAGAGGCCAATCCTTGATACACAGCTGCGGTTGCAGGTTGCCGAACTTCTGGCAAGCAGCAGATAGTTTGTAAACCAGGGTCTGGAGCTGAATATCAGAGTCAGCTACAATGCTGCATCATCAGCATACAAGAGTTCCCTAATAAGTATCCTCCTAACCTTGGGTTTTGCCCGCCGACATTCAGCCGACATTATTAACCGTATTACTAACAACATCTGTATGTGAAAGTCTCAATCATCTCGAGTCTTAGACAGTCATTATTTTAGACTAGATTTAAGTTAAGTCTAGACCTAGATCTAGTAGGCCTATTACTATAAAAAAACAGTCATTAGAAATCATTAGCAATTTTTTTTTTAGATCTAGGCATTGAAAAGTAAATCTATTATAAACTATAATAGATCTAAGTCTAAGTACTAACTTATTAAATAAGTAGAAGTATTATAATGAATATTGTATAGATCTGGATTGACTAAATTATAGATAGATCTATAGATCTAGTTAAGTACATTAAGTTAAGTATAGATTATGGCTTTATGGTAAATGTATTACGGTAGCCTAAATTATTAGATCTATGTCCTATGTCTATATTAATAATCTAATAATTAATCAACTTTAATCTTTATTAATATCTATACTTTATTCTAATAAAAAAATGACTATAGGAATAGCATAGGATAGAATCTATACTATTACTAGATCTATTGAGTTTTATATATGGATCTAGACTAGAATTAGATTATAGATCTAAATATAGGACATACTAACAGAGAAATGATATGTAGTATTGCACAAGAAAAGAAACTGGGTTTTTCTAAACTCTAATACTTGGTATGCAATAGTAAAACAGTAACCACTAAATAAATCGAAACTCGAAATCAAAAACGTAAATTTATTGTAGTATATATAGGTCTGTGGTTGAATTTTATATAGAAGAAATGACTTTTGTAATTTCTTTTACAGAAAAATTGGGCTATTCGCGTCTGACACATATATGTTCAGCAACAAACCCTATTGTGTTTAGGAAGGTTTGTAGTTCATAGTTTTAGATAGCCACACAAGAATGTTTCCTGCTGAGTTCTTTATATTAACAATTATAATTGGAAATGAAATAAGATCTGAATTTCACACTAATGGTGCATTTAAACATATCACAGCCTGACCTTTGACCTGTATTGTTTATTAATGGACACACCTTTCTATTTTTCACTTTACCAAGATCACTTCTTAATTAATCAAATGTGATATGCTAACCTTTTGTTTTTTATTACTCATTTATGACTAAAAACTTCAGATTTGATTTTACTTAGCCAAATTTACAAAAATGGGCCCCATTGATGTATTCAAAGAACTGAATGTGTTTTGTATTTGACATATCTGCTGTAGATGTACAGTTATTCCCAGATGCAGCACATACACAAAAATGAAGCTCTTTATTCCTTCTTTATGTGGACAAATGCTTCATAACCATACTGTCTAATAATGTATGCTTGTCTATCTGGTTAATGTTATGAGTCAACTTACTAAACTATGCAGTGCTACTGTGTCATCTTCCCCTTTCTCAACCAATGTTTTTTCTCTATTGATAGCGTAGAAAACCTAAAAAGCAAAGTAGATTGATTTAAAGAGTGAATATTTTTTCTATGAAATATATATATTATATATATTACAAATATGATGATACAATTAAATATATGCCTGTAGTTAAGCAAATAAAACCTTTCAAATGTTTCATAAAACTACTCTAACAGTGTTAGCAATCATCCCTGTAGAAAGCCATTGATATCAATGCATCAAAAGCAAGCAAGCAAAAATCTTCAGCATATTCAACCAATTTTTCTTCTGGCAGCCACAGCTACATGATCCCAAACAGTTTCATCAAGGATATAGATCAGCCGAAGAATTGTCAAACAGTATACACAAACTTTCCCAGATAGTGTCACTTCACAGTATTGAGGAGTTAATTCTTTTGGCTTATCAAAGTCTGAACATGTATCATGATATACTCATTTTCTTTCTTCTGGCACCAATATAAGTCAACAACTTTTCTAGATTTACTGGATCTTCTTTCAGCTCCAACATTCAAAGGCCAGTCTTCACAACTTTAATAAAGTAAAAAAAATAACTAAACACCAGCAATGAGTACGGCTATATTTTATCTGGAATGATGATATTGCTCCTTGGTTTACTAATGGGAGATTATGCAGAGGTGGATTTTATTATTATTTTTTAAATGATATACTCATTTTCTTTCTGCTAGCATCAACAACTTTTCTAGATTTACTGAATCTTCTTGCAGCTCCAACATTCAAACGCCGGTCTTCATAACTTTAATAGAGTAAAATAACTAAACAACAACAATGATGAGTATGGCTATATTTTATCTAGAATGATGATATTGCTCCTTGGTTTACTAATGGGAAAAAAGATTATGCAGAAGTGGATTTTATTGTCATTTTTCATTACTATCCATCTCTTGCAATAGTTCGACAAGTTCACTATATTCACCAAAGTACAATGAGGTACAATGAGTAAGCTATCTGTAATAATGCTCATTTACATTAAGAATGTGAAAGTTTTTAAAACAAAACTATGAAGACACTTACAGATGGGGGCACAAATCCAGGCTTCTTGGTCCACATGTAGGCTGACAATTTTTCCAACATTTCATGAACCACATGGCTGCAAAAAAAATATACTGAAGATTGTTGCCTGCCTGTCTTTGATATTTAATCTCTAACTAGATCCAGTAATCTAGTCTAGACTTATCACTTAACTGTAACCAAGTTTGGATATATATCACCAATAAAAGATTTATACACAGGTGTAACTAGGATTTTTTTTTTGGATGGGGGTGGAATAGGTGAGGGCTAAACATTTTTTTTCTTTTTTTTTTTATCTATCATTCAATAGTTGATAAAGAGTAAAGTAATTGCTCTTTCTAAAAGTCATCAGCTTCATAAAGGAGGAATTGTCTTAAAAAAAACTTTTCTGTTACTTGTTAAATTTCTGTACATTTAAATTTGGACTTACTCTTGTTGTAACCTAATCTTGTAGTCCATTAAACAGGCATAAAGGAACTCGGTACTCAGACAGTCTTGTGCCATTTGTTGATCGTGGAGGTGCTCCATCAGCAGATCAAGAGTCAAAGCACCACCTATGTTACTCAGGAGGAGGTAACCTAATGAGCTCCATGTTATTGCTTCCCACTGGCAGCTATCTGACCTACTTAATGACTCATAATTTGTGCCTGTGTTTGCTGCTTCACTGTTATCATCTAAATTTCCATCTACAACATTCACGCCATCTAATGGAAGATTCTCAGAGTTTGAATTATCATTTGTTTTAAGGCTCTTCACTACTGCTTTGGAAGGCTGCATTTGATTGGTTAGTGTTTCTTTTGTATGTTTGGCAACATAGAGCTTCAAAAGATACCTCCACTGGTCTAGGGTTTGAGGAATAAAAGCATCTGAAAAAATAAAAATATCTGTTATTTTGTATCATGCAAAATAATCTCACAATGAAGTCATATATTATTTTTTGATACAGTATATATGAATTTACATCTGATTTAATGATGGACTTTAAAAAAAAACTTTTCTTCACATCAAAGTTGTTTCTATACAAAAATGTAATGAGTAGTTCTTTCTGGTTTGTCTGCGCAATCCACATTCCACTAAAAAAAATACCTCGCGCAGTTTGGATGTCTTACAGTGTTTCACAAAACCTGCGAAGCTATCTCCAGAGGTAGAGCTGAGCACCACCTTTCATCAATTTTATTTATCTAGTTCAGTGAAGAGGTAGGTGTGGGCACACTGGAAGGTGTAGCTGTAATTCTGCACACAAGCAGCTCAGACTATATGGCCATTCAAAACTGACACAGAACAGCAGTGGAGTCTGGCTGCCACCTGAGTGACTGAGTTCGCTATTTAGGAGTGCTCTTCTCACCTCCATAGCATGAGGACAGAGCAAGAGAAGTTAACCCGAAAACTGCATTCACTTAAGTAGCCTAGCCAGCCAACACAGCTGACGTAAACCCTACACAAGTGGTTGAAACTCAAAGAAAAAGACCAGGATAGTTCCTTCTACCATAGCTGCATGGAATGTGAGCAGTCTCTACTTGATAATGACAACTCTAAAAGACCAAAAAGACAGACTGCACTTGTAGCCACATTTGAAGGATGGGAGACTTCCACATCCCTAAAAGACTTCTTTATGTTCGATGATACTAGCTCCAGCTGGAATAACCAGCCCAGAGCTCTTGCCAGCCACATGAGGAGACACACAAAACCCATTTGCAAATCCCTCAGCTTCCTGGATGACAAAACTGGTCATTATTGAACCAGGAGGGACAAACCATATTTTGTAAATAAATATTACTGTTGAGGTTTCCTGTTAACTTAGAATCTTACTCTAATGTTGAGTGTCTTGATTTGTAACCACATTTTACATAATTTTACATAATAATTAGTGAGTGTCGACTCCTCATGATTACGCATGATATGCACTTAATCAATATCAATATCAGGCAATAGAGGCCAGGACCAGAAGTAGTCCGTGGCCTTTAAACACAAACCTGATGACCAAGCCAACTGTCTGACATACAAGTTTTGTTTGTTTGTTTCAACCAAAAAAAAGTGCCAAAAATGTATACATTACCAGGGTTTATTGACTACGTAGTTTCGGAAAAATAAAGTGTCATAAAAAACTATGGTTTTGGACACAAATATTGTGTGAGAGGAAGCAACAACTGATTCTAATTGTATTCAAACTAAAAGTAATTACTATGTGTAAAAAAAATGCTTAGCACCTTCACCATGCTTTCCTTTCAAGTATTTAATTTCTCTAATGTCAACTATGATTTCTAACAGTCGCTCCCATTGGTTAGATTTAGTAAGCAGCTTAATGGTGACTGGCCAATAGCTGAAGAGGAAAAGGACAAATATATGTCAATAAATGATTAAATGAATAAAAAAATATTTTTTTAAATGTCTAAAGTTTGATATGTTATTTAAAAAGGTCAGTGTGATGACCTCCTAACAGAAGCAAAAAGAAACTGAAAAAAAAATTGAATGAGCAGTTCATTTTTAACATCACAACGTAGGCCAACAATATGTAAGTAATTCTTCATCTAAAGCTGAAACTTTATTTGTAAGTGCATCTATACAGTAACAGTGGCAAGTGATTATGAAGCAATTAATTTTATTAGTTTGTAACTAACATATCAACAGATAAAAGAAATGGTTTGGTTCTGACCTGATTCTAATTGAAAGATTTACAATGTCTTCTATTTCATCCTCGGAATGTATAAAAGGCAACAGTAAATTCAACCAATCAAATGGAAGCACTGCAATAACTTGACTGGCCACACTGTACAAAATTTTAAACCAAAAGTGAACAGTTGCATGGTGGGATCAAAGAGAAATAAAAACTTAACAAATAAATAAATAAAAAATGCAAAAACTAAGACATTCATTCATGAATATTTTTTTTTTCAGTACAAGAGATTTAAGTTGTGTACTTGAATTGCCAAGAGAATTAGGAAAAGTTTAATTAGCAGAATTCATCATAACAGAACTATTGTTAGACAGACATCCCATAATGTAGATTGTTATACTGGAGAATGCTCCAGCACAGGATTACTTATTCGACAGACATCCCATAACCTAGATTGTTATGCTGGGGAATGCACCAGCACAGAACTACTCGTCTCACTAGGGAGACTAGCCCTACAACCTTATTACACAAGACAAAGTGTTTTAAAGTAAAGCTTGTTGTTACAAGTTTTGGCTTACCTTTTGCTGCAGTCTGCTTGTGGTACATCATGTGACAGTTGTGGCAGCAAGCTCTCCAGCAACAAGTACCTGAGGTCTCTGTCCTCACAAATCTGAAGGAAGGCAGCTTTCCTGTTGACACAGAGGAGAAAGAGTTAAGCTCTTTAGTGAATTTAAGCAACAAAGAGGGTGAAGCAAGCCAAAGACTTACAATAAAAGCAGCATCCCAGGTATGCATTTGATGTATATTACAATAGAAGATCTACATTATAACATTTTCACCTGTGATAGTGAGACAGACTTGACATCTGCTGCCTTATGTATTTCATAATGAAACCACCAGGTGGCTTATTACACAAAGTACAAAGGTTTAAAAGATCTGTGTAGGACACCTTCTTGTTGACTTCACCACAGAATTCACTGGTTTTAGATGGCGATATGTCAAACAGTCTGAAAGCATACTATGGCAGGTTAGTGCTAGAATAAAATGAAATATAATATATCCATAGCATCTGAAGCAATGGACCAATTGATGAATATAACTTATTGAAAGACATTGCTTATTTTTTATTATTATTATTATTATAGCTTTTATATAGCGCTACTTTCATGCTTTAGCATGCTCAGAGCGCTTTGGTCCAATCTTATTTGTGGACCAGTGGGGGGGAGGGGGTATCTAGGAGTTGGTTTCCCGTGCTGCCTTTGGGCGCTCAGTAAACACAACTCTGCCCGAGTCGGGTGTCGAACCTCAAGCCCCCTTCTAGGTAGCCAAGCAAGCCAAGCTCAAGCCGCACTTAGCCACTCGACCATGCTTCCCACGCTTATTTACACATCATAATCTATCACAAGTGTACTCATGGGTTAACATAATAATAATAATAATCTTTATTACCATTGCTGAATATTATCATACAACTGTACATTACAAATTAAAAAAACATTACAATGATAGTTAAATATATGTTTATATCAGTTTTATTCACATTATATGTGAAGTTGAAATCAGAATGTCAGATTTTATTCAATGATTTAATTGCCAATATGCTAATATGCATTTGTTTATGCTATTGGTGTCATTTATTAAATAAAAAAACAACATGTGCAAAGAACAGAGAAGAAAAGTTTGTTTCAGTCTGATTAAGAACTTGATCATAAGAGTAAACAGTAAAATTAGATTTTGGTCTAATTATATATATATATATAATATATGGCTTCTTCTGTCTCGAAAGACTATAAATGTACGCAGATGAATCAATTTTTTTTCTTTGAGTCCTGACAGAATATGGTGTGACTAGACAAGCAGATTCTTGAGTGGCAGATTTAGCCAGAGTTTTGTGCTTGTGAATGCTCCTGTTTTAAGGCTATCTGATAGGGAAGCTTTCTTTCTCATTTTTCTGTGTTGACAACATCCCATTGTTTTAACAAAAAGTATTATTCAGTGTTTCATTCTAGCACAATAAAACCTACCTATACATATTTTATGTATTTGTGTTAGTTTTATCTTGAAATTTTTATAACTACACATATACTTCTTCCATTTCGCATAACATAAGCAAGTTAGTAGGGGTACTCAAAAGATCAATAAAAAAAATAATTGTTAAATAGTTGAATGAAGAAAGTTGAAAATAGTTGAAAGAAGATCATTTGGACAAAAACATGAGCTGACAAATAGCATGGAGATTTAGAGGCTGAGAAATCAATTTTAACATAAAATATTTATTTAAAGATGTTTTGAAAGAAACAACAGCAGAACAAAAAAACAACTTGATGAATGACTTACCTGTAGATGTGTCCCAGGTAAGCTGATTGTCGAGGGAGTATACCAGATCTAAGGTAATCTATGGCGGAGTTGATCTGTTTATCCAACAGCATGCTGCTGACAATGTCCCCCTGACCTACATCTGCACGCCAAAACAAATTTGATTTCTATTAAATCAATAACACAATATTGTCAAAACAGAAGTGAAAATTTTTTGTAGTATCCAAGCAATAAGTTACAAAAATAATTCTGTATAGGAACATCTGTATTAATTTACACTGTACTCTGTTTCAGCTCTCATGACTGAAAAAAAAAGATTAAGGACACTTATTTCACATGGCTATGCATTCCTGGCTAAAATCTACATATTTTGCCACAGCACAGACTGCCCAGTAATTGGTTTAGGCTCTCTGTTCAACATCTACGCCTGTCCTGGACAGTAGATTTCCTTTTGGTCTCCAATGTGCATTGTTCACCAATTCACCAACATTTAATATTAATGTAATTTTAAAAAATTTTCACTGGCACAGAATGCTACAGAGTTGAAATGTTATAAGATAAGATAAGATAAGATAATTTTATTGATCCAATCTAATGGAAATTCAGTTTGATTACAACTTGACAACGTCAGCGTAACTACTATACAAAAACAATGTTAATGAAAAATTCGAACAACATTCACATACAAACACACATGCACATTCACAACTAGCGCTTTATGAATTTGACTTCTATGTACTTCTCGATGACAGCTGATCTCGTAACACTCTGATCGAAAGTGGGACAAAGGAGTTTTTAAATCTTTCAGTTTTAGTCTTGATGGAAAGGAGACGACCACTTCGTTCAGATCTTATGTAACAGTGGTTTAATGGGTGAAGGTTGTCTTTAAGAATCGTGAGTGATTTGGAAATGCATCTTTCTTGGAAAAGCTCTTCAAGAGATGGTAGCTGTGCTTGAGTAATATACGATGCTTTTTTAATATGTCTATTTATTCTGAATCTTTGTGCCAGTGGAGTATTACCGTACCAGCAGGTGATGGCAAAGTTAATAAGACTGCTGATGGTTGCTGTGTAGAATAGTTTGATTATCGTTTTGTCTATGTTAAATTTTCTTAGCTTTCTGAGATAGAAGAGTCGCTGGTTAATTTTCGTGTATAGATTTTGACAGTGCTCGCTCCATTTCAGTTTGTTGTTGATAGTTGTGCCTAGATATTTATATTCTTGTACTTGCTCTATATTTTGGTTGTCTATCTGAATTTCTGCAATATGGTCTTTGTTTCTCCTAAAGTCAATAATCATTTCTTTAGTTTTCTGGACATTTAAAATTAGAAAGTTATTCATACACCATTGGTAAAAGGTGTTAATTGTTGAATGGTACATATTTTCGTCACCTGCAATAAGGCCAATGATTGCTGTGTCGTCAGCGAATTTTATGATGGGAGTGTCAGCTGATAAGCTCTGAATGTCATTTGTGTATATGGTATACAATACTGGTGACAGGACGCACCCCTGCGGCGCTCCAGTGCTAAGTTCTCTCGTGCCTGACACATGCCCGTTCACTTTTACATATTGTGGGCGTTTGATGAGAAAGTTTAAAATCCAAGCTTGTATGTTTTTGCTAACGTTCAGTTCAGATAGTTTTTGTATCATGCGATGTGGTTGGATGGTGTTGAATGCAGATGAAAAATCTACGAATAATATTCTGGCGTAGTGTCTCTGGGTATCAAGATGATGGTATAGACAATTCAGCATAAATAGTATTGCATCTTCTGTACTTCTTGATGGTTTGTAAGCGAACTGGTGCGGATCGAGGCGTGTTTCGACTTCTTTCAGTAGATGTTTTAAAATCATTTTCTCCAGGCACTTCATTGGAATTGATGTAAGATCGTTGTTGGAAGCAATAATGCAGAAGATCAGGAAGAGAGGGTGAATGAAAACAGTATAAAGTAATAAAAATTTTAATGACTGGGATATGAATTGTGTTTTTTTTTTCCTCAACAAGTCCAGAGGAAATTTTTTTTTAGTTAGCAAATTATACAAATTATACAACAGTCCAAATATATTTTTTGCAATAGATATGCTATATTTATTTGAAATAACATTTAAAGCTGGTTGCTCCAGAAACCTAATCATTGTCACCTTATTGTCTTTCGCATTCATACAACTGGGATTGAGGACTGAAATGTGGGAGGGGATGACAATTACAATTATTGGAACCTTCAATATAATTACATTTTCAAAACAATATTCATATTTTGTGTAGCTATAATTTCCCAAGAATAAAAACAAATAAACTAGACAAATTTACCTAGAGAACAGTGAAGGACACTGATCCATGTCAGAAACAGTTTTTCCCTATGCTTGTTCAGCTCCATTTTGATCCTGTCATAGTCTAAAGCGAAAAAGTAAAGCCTTGTAAATAGGGCTAATGATAAGTCGTGCTGGATAGTCACATTTTGATACACATGCTCCTGAATATATTGCACAGTATCACAGACACTATTATTCACTAATCCACTGTCTAGAGTTAACGACATTTGGTCTGCTGTATTGTCACCAGTGCTATTTGAATGAGTCTCACTGTCACATTGATTTAAGTTTTCAGCCCTGACGTCTTCTTGTAATCTGACTTCAGACGTCTGTGAGTTATGTCTATCTTGAGAAGTTTCAGAGCTGTTGAGAGATGATGGACGATGAGGTACAAAGTGTCGAGCTGATGTGTGTGCTAGAGATGAAAGCACATGCTGAGGGAGAATACTTTTGACAAGTTCGTACATGCTGACCTTATCTGATAAGCTGAAAAAGTTCAGGATGCTGCCAGTGGCCCCAGTGGTGAAACACAGAGTAGTTAGCGACTTGATCGTTTCGAGATCTTCAGATGTTAAATGGAAGGGGTCTTTTGAGTGAATGATGCCCGCCCAGTAGCTGGGCTCAAGGTTTGTAGTGGCCAACGTTTTCAATTCACTCGTTTTTATATCTGTAGTAGAGGTTTTAGAAATTCTGGCTTCAGATTCTTTTTGGCTGTTATCATCTATCTCTACAGAACTTGAAAATTCAAACATGCGCTCGTCTGAGGATTCATCTGACTCTTTTAGTTCAACTCTTTGATCTTTAATGTTTGACATGTCATTGCTTGGTGAAGGAATATCTCTCTGCTTCTTTTCTATCAAACCTCTGTGATACTCGAGCAAGAGACCATTGAATTCCCTAGCCCATTCATTCAGAATGCGTAGGGTTAGCTTGGGTTTTAGCAGCGTAGCTGGCTCTGATAGCTTTTTCTTCACATCTCGAGCAACCCTGGTTAGGGCAGATAGGTCAAGGGATGCAGCCACTTCATCTTCAGGTTTCAGGCTGCTTTTCTCTAACATCTGAGAAGTATTGTCTGGCTGAACCATTGCATTTAAAGTGTCATGAGTTATGTTCTGAATGTGGCTGGCTGGTGAACTCTGCTAGATAAAAATCAATGATTATAATTAATTAATTTGGCAATATGAGGACTATAACAATTTCAAACGGAAAAACATTTATATTCAATCATTAAAAAAATTATTTGTGATGCTATTGTGATAAATTTGGTGTTTTCTGTTAGACAAGCCACTCACATTATTAATAAAGTGTTAATTTTGTTTTAAAAGAGAAAGAATGCATTTATAACACTCATATGTAGAAAACAATTTAAAACAACATTCAACCTTTTGAACCCTCCAGCCTAATTTCCAGTGGGAAGGGTGGTCGAGAGGCTAAGTGCGGCTTGAGCTTGGCTGGGCTACCTAGAAGGGGGTTCGAGGTTCGACACCCGACTCGGGCAAAGTTGTGTTTACTGAGTGCCCAAAGGCAGCACGGAAAACCAACTCCTAGATACCCCCTTCCCCCACTGGTCCACAAATGAGATTGGACCAAAGCGCTCTGAGCATGCTATAAGCATGAAAGTAGCGCGATATAAAAAAAGCTATAAAAAAAAGCTATAATAATTTATTGGTCTGCATGTAAAAAAAACTGCCATACCAGCCCATATATCAATTTCGCATACCTTACCTTAGACTGACACTCAAAGGGAATAGGGACTTAAGGGGAAATAACAAAGGATTAACAAATGTTTCATATAATATAAGTAGAGTGTGATGTACCAGCAACACAATTGAGACATTGAAACAAAAGTTTCTTCCTTGAGACCTTGAATGAAAGAGTTGGCTCTTTACAAAACAATCATTCAATAACACCAGTAAGGCAAGATTCACATTGAATTATATCAGGGGGAGGTATTGCAAGAATGAATATTTCACTTTGTTGATATTTTGGTATGATAGTTATATCCCTTTGTTTATGTACTCCCAGGCCCAGGTTATGAATGTGAATAGTCTGCATGTGTTATGAACTGAATGGTTAAGTCTTCCTTAAATGTGAAAGAGAGTGTGTTAGTCAGTGAGGTCTTGTTCCCGGTCCAGGAAGGTTGGACGGTTACTTTCTGGACTAATGTTCAGGTATTAATATAAAGCCTGGGTCCCGGGTTCGAATCCTGGCGAAGACTGGTATTTTTATTTCTGGATCTTTAAGCGCCTCTGAGTCCACCCAGCTCTAATGGGTAGCTGACATTAGTTGGGGAAAAGTAAAGGCGGTTAGTTGTTGTGTTGGTCATATGACACCCTTGTAAACCATAGGCCATATGACCTTCACATCATCTGCCCAATAGACCACAATGTCTGAAAGGGGAACTTTACTTTACTATTCTATTTAAGTAACCCCTAACGAGCCAAGCAAAAAGGAACCAGACAACAATCAGTTTAATGAATGTATATAAATACATTTTAAAAATAATAACAACATTAATAAGTCTCCATATCCTGTGGTATCATCAGCCAGTCTATAAGAATATGTTTAAGTAATGGTAAAATTAGTTTTAATCTTTTCACAAATATTTTTTTCTTCTTTAATAATTTAATTTTAAAATACTAATTTTTGTAAGAATGGTGGTAAAAATAAATAAATTTCAAAATAATATCTCAAAAAAAAAACATACATAAATTATTTCAGATTAACAATGTAAATTAATTATTAGATATATAGGTTAGTGTTTACAAACAAATAAAATTGTAATCAATTTATATAGATCATATTGTACACAGTAGATCTTACCAGATGAGTTTGAATAAGTTTCTCCTAAATTAATATCTGTTTCACTTTACAAAATTCTAACCTAGATTTTTTGTTAATGATTGTCTAGGTACTGGGGGTATTACAGCCATAAGATATGGTTCAAGGTTCAGAGTTCAAGATGGTTTAGTAAGACCTTGAGCCTTGTTATCAAGACTACAGTAGATTAAACTTGCCTGAAGGTTGGTGAGTGCTGACAACATTGGTGAACTACTTGACTTGGACATCAAGATATTTTTCTCTTTGATTGTTTTGATGAAGGACTTTGTATGGCTCTTGAAGTGGGATAGGCTGAAAGTAAGATGAAAAGTGTGGCCTGTTGGATAATGACTTGGAATTGACATAATAATAGGGCTTATAAAAGTCTGGCCTGTTGGATAATGACTTGGAAATTACATAATAATAAGTCCTGTAAAAGTCTGGCCTGTTGGATAATGAGTTTGAATTTACATAATAATAAGGCTTGTCTTCCAGTGTATTGCATTGTATTTCATGCAGTCCCATCTGTGAACTACATATTTTGCCACATCCTATTATCTAAAAACATGTGTTTGATATTTATTACTAAGTGGAACAGTAATTTTTAATCATTCAATTTTAACAGCACAATGGGCATTGTAAAAAAAAACAATTATGGATTGAATGAAATAAAAAGAGCTTTATTATAACCTTGATTACTTTAAAAAAGATAGGTAGGTAATATTTGAAACAATAATTTTTGTTATAAATATTCTCTGCATACAAAAAGTAAGTAAAGTTTCCCCTTTCAGACCTTGTGGTCTATAGGGCAGATGATGTAAAGGTCATCTGATTCTGTGGCCTACGGTTAACGAGGGTGTCGTGTGGCCAGCACAACGACCAACCGCCTTTACTTTTCCCTAACTAGTGTCAGGTACCATTAGAGCTGGGTGGACTCAAGGGCGCCCGAAAATCCCGAAATAAAAATCCCAGCCTTCACCAGGATTCGAACCCGGGACATCCAGTACGGAAGCCAAGCGCTTTACCACTCAGCCACCGCGCCCTCTTCTGCATACAAAGATTAATAGCTATTTGCTACAGTGTATTAAGTACAGTCATGTAAGCCAGCATTTACTATCATCTCACTACATATGTATTGTTTACCGTCTTTCTCCACACCATTCTTCTCTGTCTTTTACCTTGGATAGAATCTCTTTCAATCTCTTTTATGTTGTCTTCCCATTCTGTCTGACTCTTCTGCTTTTCATGGATGGAAGGTGTTTCCAAGTCCCAAGGATCTTGTGATATGGCCACAAAATTTCAGTTTGTGTTGTTTCACAGTGGGATCCAATTGCCATTGTGATACTGTTTCTAATGTCTGTGTGATGCGGTCTTTATAGTGATACCTAGGATCCTTCTATAGCATCCCAATTCCAAAGCTAGGAATCTAGTTCTGAAGTTAGTGCCCATGATTTGCAAGCATACAAAAATGTGGTCACAAGCGCATCCATCTAATTTCCAGATTGTTTCAGTTTTACAAGTGTGCAACTCTGGCCAGTAGTTCAGGTGAAATGAACAACTAACATTTATTAGAATTTTAAAATGACATCCCCTTATAAAGTGTTGTTACTCAAGTACTGCGGTACCCAAACTAGTTTTGCCAGGGAGCCAATTCAACTTCTGACACACATGTAATGGCTGCATCACTTCTATGGATTCATTTAGTACTGAGGATAGAAGGGGCTGTGGTTCAGGAATCACTGCTTTGATATGTGTGTGTTTTTGCATTGGAAAGAATAACATTCAATTTTTGCTAGTAATGACCCAAGGGTCTAGTTATTACAAAGTGGGGTTTCATGAGGTGCAAGTCCAAGATTAAAGTCAGTCAGTAGTATGTAATGTGAGACTGAATGCATGTTTTTGTTGTCATTTATGTATTAAAGAGTAACATTCCATTGCTTATTGTATTCCCATGATCTGAGATAGGATCGTAGAGCTCTGAGCATGAAAGTAACACTATATAAAAGCTATAACTATTATTATTATTATGAATGTGAAAAGTATGCATGATATATCAACCAAAAGTTTTAAATTTTAGGGATGACAAGAAATTTTGTGAGTGGTTAGGGTTAATTAGAGGGCGCGGTGGCTGAGTGGTAAAGCGCTTGACTTCCGTCCTGGAGGTCCCGGGTTCGAATCCTGGTGAAGACTGGGATTTTTAATTCGGTATTTTCGGGCGCCCTTGAGTCCACCCAGCTCTAATGGGTACCTGACATTAGTTGGGGAAAAGTAAAGGCGGTTGGTCGTTGTGCTGGCCACATGACACCCTTGTTAACCGTAGGCCACAGAATCAGATGGTCTTTACATCATCTGCCCTATAGACCATAAGGTCTGAAAGGGGAACTTTAGGGTCAATTGGTTTCTTAGAGTGAAAGAGAACAGGTGATTTCGCGGTTGATTTGTTTGGAACTTATTCTTTGT
>JADKLZ010001483.1:9409543-9425558 GCA_021533235.1 Biomphalaria straminea
CAGCAATGAATGAATTTTTGTTTAGTGCACAGAAACAGAAAGCTACAGTCCATTTAAGATGAATCACTGTTTCACTGTAGTCAGCAGTTTAAAAAAATTTTTTTTAGCCTTTGATAAGAGTATGTTCTGATCTTATCAAAACAGAACTAGTCAGAATAGGAAGAGGAAAGAGAAGTTAAATAAGCTCACAGACTACAGGGAAACCAAATCATGTCTACATCTAGAAAGGTCAAGAAAATGTACCCTTAGAGGAAGTAAATTTCTGGCTGTAATTTCTTAACATTTTCTTTTTGAAGTGTATTTAAAACTACAGCTATTTCTGTATGTCATACATACTACAAAGAAAGACCCAGCACATCTAAAAATAGCCAAGAAACAATAATCCATTGTGACATTCATCAACTTAAAAACTTTTGTAAAATAAAGCTTTTTACAACTATTCCATGTATGTTTTATCAAATCTCATTGGCACTAATTATTTTACTGGATCTAAGATTTTTTTTCACTTTGGAGACTTGAAAAATTGAAGCTAATATATATATATATATATATTATATAAGCTTCAATTTATATATATTTATTGTCTTCTTTTAATGGCGCTATGCCTGTTATTTCCATTTTCTTAGACTTAATGTATGACCATAGGTTTTTGTTGCTATCTTTAGATATTACATTGTTTATGTACTAACTCTGCAGCTGTCTGCTTACTTTTTGGGTTAGGTGTTTAATTTTTATATACTTTTTATGAACTCTTTTCTATATAGGTTTTCCTTCTGTTTACAAAGCTTCTTCATTGAGTTAAAGTTTCAAATACCTAGATTCGTCAGAATTCATCTTTAAGCCCCCTAAGGTAGCAAGCAGATACCAAAATCTATGTTGGAATAATGCATGGTACATTAAGCTGGCAAAACATGAAAATAAGAAGTGAGGCATTGAGTAGCTGTAGCAAATAGAAAGGTTTTGTGTAAGTGTTAAGCCAATGAGGATGAGTAAGCATGACTACAAAGACCCAGACCTCCACATTTTGTCCCATCTGACACAGGCATCAAAAAAATCAACAGCATAACTGACTGAAGAGACCTACATAAGTATAAAGACTGCCACTCAACTCAAGAAAATCCTTTACATGTCAAAGGCTGTAGCCAAACTCAAGAACAGCCTTTACATGTCAAAGACTGCAGCTCAACTCTAGAAAATCTTTTACATGTCAAAGGCTGCAGCCAAACTCAAGAGAATCCTTTACATATCAAAGACTGCAGCCAAACTCTAGAAAATCCTTTACCTGTCAAAGGCTGCAGCCAAACTTAAGAGAATCCTTTACATGTCAAAGGCTGCAGCCAAACTCAAGAACAGCCTTTACATGTCAAAGACTGAAGCTGATCTGAGATAGAAATTGTCATACTTAAATCATGTGTCAGTACTGGAGGTAAATGCTAAGAACCATTCAAAAAACACAGTAACAATAGATACTGCCCACTTGATGGAACACTTCGTAAACACAAGTTCAATGTCTTCCACAATGGGAAAAAAAAAAGCTAATATCATTGCAAAAACACTTTTTTTGACAAAAAGTTTTTGAAAATATCAAATAGTTGTTAAGTTAGTGTATTCTACTTTAAGGAAGTACATGGAATTACTCACCAGAAAATAAATCCATGTGTGAATATCTGTTTGAAAATTTAGATTTCTCTTTTACTGATGTATTTGTCTTAGTTTCTTGCAGATTGTCTTTCATGGGGACAGATGTTCTACTTTCGTTTTTTTCAACGAGAACAGATTCTTGTTGATTCAGCTCAACATGGCTTTCTAAAGATACATCTGCCAATGTTGTTTGATTGCTACAAGGTGAAAGCAAAGCTTCTGTAGCCTGATTCTGTATTATAGAATCTTCAATACTGTCATGCACCACTTTTACTAATTGTTCATTATCCTTGATCATGTTCAGATCAGCTGCATCTATTGACTGAGCTTTGATAGGGGAATCAATGTTAACAGTCAAGGCACCTGTTCCACTGGCAAATTCAATGTGAGTCCCCGAGAGAGGAAGTGAAATATTGAGACCTTGGCGCCCATCTACAATGCTGGATTTAGTATTTAGCACATCATTCACGGCCTCATTATTGGTGTTCTCGAGAGCATCCTGAAGGATATCAGAGTTTTCATTATAACTAGGACTTATGACTCTTTCATTGGTCTCTAATGGACTGGAGTCATCAGTCAGTGACTCACAGATCTTGTTTTGTTTTGCGATTTCTGATTTTGGAACATTTTCAATTTCTGCGGTTATAACATCATTGAATTCTGATGTTGCAACATCAAGCCTTACAATTGGCACATCTTTAACTTCCGCAGTTGGCAATTCTTGGATGGATAAGTTATTATTCTCCAGGTGTTCAGGTAGACTTTTGACATTATCATTGCTGTCAAGCCTGATCATTTTTGTAAGGCTCACCATGTCCTCAGACTCACTTCCTACACTGTTGACTGAAACACTTCTACCATTTTCATTAGGTTCCCCAGCCACATAACTGTCCGTTTCAATAATATCACTCTTCTGGTAAAGAGATTTTTTTTCCTCTTGTCCATTATTGTACGTAACATCACTTTCTCTGACTGTGTTCAGAGATTCTCCACTTTCTGTATACAAACCCCCAAACTCTTCATTTGATCTCAAAGGCTCAGTTCGGTCATCACCTTTTGTTGATGAGTCAGTAGAAAGGTCCACAGATTTGGGTGACATGCCTCTGATTTGAACCCCTTCACTAACCACTACCATTCCAGAAGGTAAGTATGTATGACCTAATACCTCCGCAGAGTCCATAAAGTCATCAAAAAGACTTAGGGAATCAATAGAACTTTCACTTAAATCTTCCATAGATGCCAAAACTTTCTCGGCTTTGTCTGCTGTACCTTCTTCTTTGAGCCCTATGAAAAATAAAAAAAAAGAATAATGTTTAATGAAATTATGAATGTATACTAGCCGGATACTAAAAACTGCCTGCAGGATTTAGTTTATCTAATATAAAATACTGTAGAAATGGGTTTACCCAATTTGTTAAAAAGTTGTGCACTTTATAATAGGTACTTTTTGTCTGTTTTTAGGGCCCTTCAGTTGTGGTAGTGACATTAAACATACATTATGGTCTTCACCCCAATCTCGAAGAAACATTTTACATTTTATCAAGATTGGTCAAACGGTTTTGATTTTATTTAGGACATATATACATACGCCTTATTTTCTGCTTTTTATTATATATATATAGGCTGAGAAGGGCAGGACAGGTCTGCAGAATGGAAGACCGCCACATCCCTAAACAACTCCTGTATGGCCAATTAGGGGAATGAAAGCGGCTCACAAGGCAGACAAAGAAAACGCTATAGAGACACCCTCAAAGCTTCTCTGAAGGCATTCAGCATAGACCCAGCTGTCTGGGAGACAAGAGTCACATGACAGAGCATCATGGTGTGAAAACTGGCACACTTGCTGAGGAAAAGAGAGCAGCGCTGTCAGAAGAAAAGTAAGGCCAATGACACTAGCTCCAGCTGAAATAACTTGCCCAGTGTGAAGCCAAACTTTCCGGGCTCACATAAGTCTCACCAGCCAAATGGGGAGGCATAAAACCCCAATGCAAAGCCCTTAGCCCCCTGAATGACAAAAGTGGTCAGCATCGAACCATGATGGTCAAACTATACTATATATATATATATTCATTATGTCCATTTATATTTAAAACATAATATGACAAAAGCAATGATGAAAAATAGGTTTAGTTACTAAAATAAAAGCCAACATTAAAAAAAAGTAATAACTGAAGGCTAACAAGTGTTCAAACATAAACATTAGTTAAACAAGCAGATGTGTAATGTTTAGATTTTCTTAAATCTGGCACATGACTGTTACTGACCCAACAGATGCTAACAAAAGCAACATTCTATTTCTAAATAATTAAATGGAAGATTAACTTAATTTAAAGCACAAATTTATCTTACTCACACTTAATTGAAAGCACAAATGTATCTTACTCACCTGCAATAAGAGTCTGCAAAAGATCTTGCTTCACACGTTTCATTATGGCAGGCCGTATACTGATCTGATCAGCACTAAGAAGAAGGCTAGACATTAATGACCACTTCTTACGGGTGGACAGAATGGTAAAAAGTTGATATATAGGTAACAGGGTTAGTTTCTGTATCCGACTGATATCCAAGAATATATATAGGTCATTGTTAACAACACATAAATCTTTGATTCCTGTCAAAAAAAGAAAAAAATAATTAAGCCAATTTACTGTTAAATTTTGTTTGAAATGTAAGAATACTAGTTGGAAATACTTTTTTGGGGGGTATTACTGATCTATTTGATTGGATTTAGATCTATGTCAAACATGGCGAATGTTCCGATATCATTTTTTTTTATTTTGCCAAGAAAACAAAAGCAGAGTGTGAAATTGAGTTTACCAGTTTAGCCGAAATGATGATATGTAATATAAAATACAGAGAAAAAGGGTTTATCCAATTTGTTAATAAGTTTTGTCCTTTAATAGAGAGAAATTTAGATTTTTTTACATTTTTAAGTGCCTTCCATATGTTAAAGGTATATTAAACAAACATTATGGTCTCTGCCATGATCCATTGAACATGAATGCCAAGTTTTATCAAGATTGGTTAAACAGTTTTGATTTCTATGCGGGACATACATACATAGAGTAAAGATCGTCTCGCGGACAATGTCACCTCGCGGACAGCTCTCTCTATTTCCTTCATATCTTTATTATTTTAATTGTCTTTGTTAGTCTTTTACATTTGTTGTGCGCATGCTCCATTTCTTTACCGTTTTGACACAATTGGTGTCATTTTTTTCTTTAATATATGAGTTCAACTTGAGTTCAAAGTGAACATGTATGGAAATTTCCATTTTTTTTATCCGTGGGAAGAAGAAAGTGGGTCAAGACATAAGGCTATTTTTAATCCTCACATGGCATCAGCCAATAGAAACTGATATATTTGGCTTATAAATAGGTAGGGGAACATGTGGTTTCTCTGCCTCAGCAATGCATTTAGCCAAAGTAAAATAAATAAGGATGTCCGCGTCTTTTTACGTTTTCCAGATAATAAGAAAGCACAGACACTGTTATTACATGCTTAAATGTCTATAAAAATATTACAGTTTTGTTGTTTTTCTGTTTATACAACACAACAAACTTTTAGCCAAGTGATACAACTATGGAAATGGAGGGGAAGGGGTGAAACAGTCAATGTGAAAAAGCTGGGAAGTGGGTCATTCTCCTGACTGGAGGGGAGGGGCTCTTGTGTAACAGAGGAGACTGGGAGGGAGGGATGGGTCCACTCAAAGCTGACCAGATAGGGACTACAGGTAGGTAAGCTTACAACAGGTGTGACCTTGGTGTGGTTGATCTACTCTTGGCTAACTAACAAAGGAGAGAGTGTGGAAGGAGGGGGGGAGAAAACTTGCTATCACCTACTAGCAGGCTGGGGGGGGGGGCATGTAGGCCTTACTAGTCTGGTCCCACCAATGTTAGAACTGAAATCCTTTTAATGTGGAGCTGACACCTCCATGTTTAAATAGGCTAGTCCATAGACATCAATGTGAAGCTAGGAAAAAAAAATTGCAGCACTATTATAATGTAGTAAGGGAGGGGTGATACAGGACTGAAACAATGATACCAAAATGTGGAACTGTCCTAAAGCAAAACTTTCTCCCCCTTGTCAAAATAGGCTAGCCCATTGACATCACTGTGAAGCTAGGAAAAAATGTTCAGTACCATTATAATAAAGGGGTGAGTAGTGGGGGGGGGGGGGCAGGAATGAATTAATGATACCGTACCAAAAATGTGGAAATGCCCTAAAGCACAACTTTCTCCCCCCCCCATGTCAAAATAGGCTAAGCCCATAATCACTGTGAAGCTAGGAAAAAATATTCAGTACCATTATAATAAAGGGGGTGAGTAGGGGGTGAGACTGGGCTGAAATAATGATAAAATGTAGAACTGCTCCAAAGCAAAACTTTCTCCCCCATGTCAAAATAGGCTTGACCATAGATGTTGTATTGCAGCTAGGGAAAAAAATAACAGAGGTAACATGGATATTAACTAATTAGGGGGAGGAGGTCTAGTACATTTTAACATGAAGATATTGACTATAGTTGGGGACGGGAGAGGGTGCAACTTGTGACATCAATAATAAACAGGAAAAGGCTAAAGTGAGATAGGAAAATGTGACTAAGAATTAATTGCCTTAATCTTATGTAAAAGAAAGTGACTTAAAGGAAAGAATTGTGACATTATAATGATTTTTTATATGACTTTTATATACTGTGTCCGTGACATTTTACCCAAGTCCGCGTGCTTTTATTTCGTAAAGCTTTTATTTCGTAAAAAATTGTCCGTGAGGTGTGCAGACCCCACCACTAGTAAACTTTAAATATTTTTTTTAATAAACATAGGACTATCATGCAGCAAATATATAATTATTAGCCAATAGCTGAGGAGTATTCTGATACTTTCATTTTTTTCCCAAGTCTAACCATTTCAGAGAAAAAAAAATTCAAGTGAAAACAGCTGCAAAAGTGTCCGTAACCCGTCCTTTACTCTACATACTCCTTACATTCTACTTTATATATTAGATGTACAATATGTATTAACAACACAAAACATTTTTCTTTGGTAAATGAGGCATGTAAAATGATTTTAAAACCTTACATCATCATAAAGAAATACATTGTGCTATTACCTTTGACACTTTGAGTCCAAACAACAACCTTGACATTGATAGGGTCAAACACATAGATTCCTTTAGCACTCCATGTCACAATAAATTGTCTACAAATACAAAGGGAACAAAATATAAAAAAATAGGCTGCTAAGGAAATTAGCCAACATAATGAAGGTAAACAAAACAAAAAAAAGTAGGTTATATATAGATAGTATTTTTTTATATGGAAAAGTAGGCAAGACAATATAAGTAGGCAAGATGTTGAGTATAACAAGGTATCAAATTTAAAATAGGCAAGATATGGAAAGTACACAAGATATAAAATTTAAAAAGGAGACAAGATATTGTAAGTAGGTAAGATATAAGAATTACACAAGACATCAAATTTATATTGGAAAAAAAAATGGTTACAGTTAGATTGATTAGATTATGTTCTACATTTTTTGATAGCAGTTTTAAAAATACCATTAAAAAAGATATGTGGTATAATTTTTAAAAAAATTACCCAATTCTGAACATCTTAAAGAAATTCACAGACTGAGAAGCACTTTTAACATTAGCAATCACATCTACTTGATCATTTCTGAAATATGGAACATTTTCTCATGTTTTTAAACATAAAAAAAATAAATTTTTCTTTTAAAGTAAATTAAATACTCATTAAAAACAGCATTCACGTTTAAAAATTCAAGTGTTTTCTTTGCAAACTTTTATCATCTAAAGAATTGGTTTAGCTTTGCATCTCAAACAAATCCAGCAAAGCTACATAATTTTACATTAACTAATAAAGACAAATTTAAAACCTACACTAGCTGTATTACAGGGATGGGAGGAGAAGCTAACAGTTGCTTGAACTGGTGAGTGTGCAGGACCTTCCCAGCAAAATCAACCTGAAAGATCAGATTTGTAAATATGCAAAATTTTAAAAAATAAATAATTATCTAAACCAAAGAACTGCAAAATCACTGCAACATATCTCAACACTGCAAGTAATAAACTTGATTTTTATATATAAATCAAAATAATTAATTAATTACCACTAGTTTATGTAATAATAAGTTAATTTCTTTTTATTCATTTATTGTCATTGACTATGAATAATTGTGCAAAATTTCAACTTGATAAGAGAAGGGGTAGTGGGAAAAACAACGTAAACAAAACATTATAGGGAAATAGCTCCATATATACAGCAACATCTCTCAATAAGTAGCATTTATCTCTATTTTTCAATACCAAAGAAATGTATTTAATTATCAATACTTAACAAACTAATCTGTTAATTTTTTGATGGACTCATGTCTTGCTAGGTGCAACAAATAATTGTGTTAAGTTTCAATTCGATCCGAGAATGGGTGTGGGAGAAATATCATGTGTAAAAATTGTAACAGACAGACAAGAGTTGATATAAGTTTTGTAAAAATATTTTACCAAGAAACTGTTTCAATAAATACTGCATGTAGGCTAAAACTTGCATTAACATTTTTGTTACAAGTATTGTGACAATTGACTTACCTCCCACATTCGAGAGCCAGGTCTTGCACAGTAAATGACTGGAACTTGTGTGCTTGGCTCAAAAAAGAAACAAGATCCAAAATCTCCTTCTCTGAATTTGTAAACATTTGAATTAGGTTAGAAAATAAACATCTTAAAATGCCAACAATTAATACTAATACTCAGACTTAAAAGTATACTTTTCTGAAAAAGGCTAAAGACTCTTAGTTCCATGGTAAAATGTATTATAGGCTTATAATACTTTTTTCTCCATAATGGGTTAAGATTTCACCCGACAAATGGTTGGATAGAAAATCACAGAAAACTAGCAGAGAGATATTTATTATTGCAAAAGTGCATTGAAAGAGAACATTGAGTAATGGAACAAGCCTTGGCAACATTTTGGTCAAATTAGGTCTGAGTCAATAAATAATGTCATTCAAGAGTTTAATTAACTTTTACATCAGGCTTATCATAAACAACTGAAAAGACATTTTACAAAAAAAAGCATACATTTAAAACAAGATAAATTCATAAAGTTAACTTGGATGTTAATGAGTAATAATGATTTAGACAGAGTTGTATAGTAGATTAGTAAGTTTGATAGAAACTAATTGATCAACCTTGATTTTGTTCCAATGGTACTGTAGTTATGCCTGAAATAAGATTTAAATAAAAAAAGAAACTATTATTTATATATCACAAAAAAGAGAAAAAAAAATATTTAAAAAAATGTAATCAACTTAGTTTAAAATATAATATAACACAAGGTTACAAAGACAGTTTTTGTGGAAACACAAAACTCAAAATCAGCCCCCAAAATTGGTCCACCCAGGCAGGTAAAAAGGCAGGTTTCAATATTTTCAGAAAGAACATCAGAATTAAATTATATCAAAGCAAATCACAGAGAAGAATGGAGAAAGAAGGTTGACCGATCTTGTGTGGTGCCCCAACAGTCCAGCAGACAAAGGTATAGGCAAAAGTGAAGATGAAGTTAGATGTGAACATAGCCTACTAATTATAGTCCATTTAATCAAATTAACATTCAAATTTGTTTTTCTAAACCATTGTTACATGAGTGCAGCTATATTCTTAATATCGCGTAAATTAAGGTCAATTAGCCATTTTTTTTTTTACTCCATTCATAGTATTTTTCATTCATGAATTCAAGCATTCGCTTTACTTATATCAAGCAATTGGGAAGATCCCATGGCGCCACAAGTTGTGAATGGGAAATAATATATCCAAATCCGCATTATTTTCATTCACAAAATAGCATAGCATTTTTTTTTTACTTTAAAAAGATTTTAATAATGTCCGGAAATTTCCAGGACTTTTTCGACCGGCGGCATAGCATTTAATAACATTTCAGGAGATTTCCAGGGGGCTCCTGGTCAATCAAGAGGCCGCGGGAAATCTGTTATGTTTTATAAAATGGTTCAATTTAATAATTTATACACCTAAAAATAAGCACGGGTCCAAAGAAAGTGCGGGTCCAAAGAAAGTGCGATACCCACTGTGGTCACATATGTTGCAGTGCCTAAGGCCTGCCTTGGAAAATAGCGGCGTATGATATGCCGCCGGTCGACTAGTATCATATAATGATTATCTAATTGATCTAATTTTTTTTTTTGTAAATTGACATCTCATATTCAAAGCTTAAAAGAAAAACATTTCTGTAACAAACAAAAAAATTCCTTTAGTGTGTCTTCATAATTGCTCATGAAACTACAGTTCATGCGATAATCTAAAAAAAATTATTAATTTTGGTTTTAAATTATGTTCCACTTATATTCATATTGAATAGATTTTTTCTCTTTAAAAAAAAAAAGTTATTTTATTTTGTAAATGTAGTAGTTAGTATGACAGAACTTACATAACTTAGCAATACATTTGTAGAAATTTTTTTTTTACAAAAAAATGAAAACTGTTTGCATAAATGTGTTTAAAAATATGGTAAATAGTAATCTCCCTTACTAAATAGCCTCCCATATTTGTTACTAGTAATATTGAATAGTTGTAAAAATGATGTATTATTATGAAAAAACTGCTTGAATAGTTGATTTTAAATTAAATTAAATTAATTAATTAAATTTTTAGCTTTCAGAAAAGAAAAGATTAGCCATTGCATCAGAACTTGAATGGTTTAAATTGTTTAAATGTCAGATTTTCAATATCTTTTCTAGTTTGTGAGATCTAAACAGGACAGACAGACCATATAAAACTAATAGCAAATTTCCCCTTTCGGGGCCGCTAATAAATACCACAAGGTTATGAGACAACTTAGATAAAAGTTCTTACATCCTAACATAGACTACTTTTAATATTTGTTATAAGCCTTAATAATTCAGAATATTTTTTTCATTAATTATATCTGCATTTATATTATGAAGTCTAATATGCCTTTTAGCCATAATTGTAAGTTGATAAGTTGATATATGATTTTAAAATTGTTTAACCATTAATGAATACTGGCTTTGCTGTAGCTATTGTATAAGATATGTTATTCGTTTATTATACTTTTGTGAAAATCACTTTATAAAAATTTATGAGAACACTGAACATTAAAAAAAAATCTTTATAAAAGTTAAAAAAAAAAGAAATAGCAGAAGCATTGCATATTATCTGTCCCTGACACTTTCACTGACTGGACTTTAATTATTTGTATATCTTCCACTCAATCTTAATGATTTATTCCCTGACCTATTCAAGTCTAAATATAAGCAATGCTTAAGAAGAGATGCATAATTTTCTAATATAAGTAATGCTTAAGATAAGATGAGATATGCAGTGTTTTGTTAAAATAGATCCAAAGAGAGTGAAAGACTCAAACCACTTGTTGATGGTGCATATAATCACATTTCGTGGTAGACGCAAAGATGATCAGTTTTAAAAGTCTTCCACAAAACTGCTACACATTGCCTCAAAGGAGGTGCTTTCCAAGAAGCCCTCTCAAGGATACTTTTGTGACAATACAAAAATATGATTACCCCCCACACATCACTTTTTTTTCAGGGTAACCTCCCTGTCATAGATATAGAAAGATGGGAATCAATCTATTCAAAACTTGGGGGAAAAAAAGAAGTATAATATCATGACTGGAATAAACTAATTGAATGGAATTACACAGGAAAGTTCTATTCTAGATCTATCTACTTCATACTAGGCTTGGTAAATACTATACAAGGAACCCAATCTAGCAGAAAGAAAACATAAAAAAGTTTAGTTAACTAATATTATATTTAGTTTAACCAATAAATTCTGTGATTCTATATTGCAATTTAAAATTGTGTTGTTATCTCAATGGATTAATTTATGAACCCTTACTTGATATTATCAAAGAGATGGGTATGGGTGAATGTTGAGACCAGCAGTTTGTCATTCCACCATTCCATCTGGTAAATGGAGACATTTAGGTAGGCAATAACTTCTGAAGGCCCAGAAAACAATGTTTTACCCTAGACAAAGAAGTCAATACTAAACATTATGTTTAGTAACATTATGTAATATGTTTTGTTTAAAATAAAATAAGAAAAAGCTTTTCCTATTTCCTTTTTCAAAATATATATATATTTATATAAAAAAATGAAATAAGTATTATTCTTAAGTAAAATTCTATCAAAAGCTAGTTATGCTATAGTATCTTTAAGAAGAAAATAATAACAATAAATGTGTTTAAAGCTAAGAAAGAACTGTATCTGATTATGGCAACCAAAAGAAAATTAAAATGAACTGTTCTAAACTAGAAGAGAAAATGTTGATATGAAGAACATTGTCAGCACATGAAAAAATTAAAAGCTGGTTTCAAGAGAATTTTGAAGAATGTAAATAAAAAAAATGACAAAATAAAAAAAACTGTTTACATTACCCTAATTGACGGAACAAACACAATCGAAAGTTTCCCAGCATCATCACCTACGAACAACTTGGAACTTAAAGAATCCCAGGCAAAACATTTGACCACATTACCCACATGTTCCTGTGTGAGGCGCACTCTCTCTGGTTTGGTCCTTTTCTCTATATTTAACTCATATACTGCCACATGACCAGTGCTAAACAAAGTGTAAAAAATATAATATCTGTAAAATATTTTCAAATAATGTATCAAATCAAATCAAGAATGTCAGATAACAGAGGAGCAAAAATTGTCTACAGGCAAAAACCGAAAGGCATGGGACCTAAAGGTGGGATGGGTTGATGATGTTGAAACAGATCTGCAACAGCTTGGGATTAGGGCAAGGAGACGAAAGGCCCAGGAAAGATTTGAATGGAATGATGTGTTGAAGCAGGCCAGGGACCTCCATGGGCTGTAGCACCACTGGGATGGATGGATGGATCAAAACTGTATCAGTTGATAGTCTTCAAAATGGTAGACTTCAAAACCATAAGTGAGTTTTATATGACTTTTATAGCACAGATGCTATTTTCAATCATCTTTGAAGTTGTTGTTTTTTTTTTTAAAAAAAAAGGTGATTTGGTCCAAAGTTATGGAAAAGACAGCTGTAGCTAAGAAAAATTTGACTAAAAATATATTACAAAATTATTTTTTTTCCCAAAAAGTTTATTCAAAGAATTAAAGCAGAAACAAATTTGTTTTGCACTTAACATTCAAAATAAAGTTTGCAGACAAAACTTACTATTGAATGGAACAAAACAAAGATATTTTTTTTTACCAATAGTTATTTTATTTTCAATTTTCAGTCTTCATTAGTAAAGAAAAAGATTTGAGTTCTTCATCAATATTTAATTTATTCATTCAGTTTTGATGGTGATCAGAAACACAAAAAATCTTACTCCTTATTTTATTCTTTATATTATATTTTATATCTATAGACAACTATGACACATTTTTTTTAAATAATAATTAAATAGAACTATTATATTGGCTATGTAAAAATTCAAGTTTGAATAAGAGTTGATCTTCTCTATAATATGAACAAATTAAATGTTGAGATACAACAAAAAACAAAATTAAAAAAAAAGTACTTCAATAAGGATATCAATAAGCTAAAAATTATTTCTCTTTTTACCAGGAATAAATTTATTAAATATTAAGGAGGCTTAGTAATAATAAAGACAACTTGAAGAGGTTTCATGGCTAATGTTTATCTCAATTTAACATGTATAACTAGATATACACATAAAATGCGCAAGACATAATTATCTTCTTTTTTTTTTAAACTTTTGTAATCTATAAAGATATCAATGTAAGAAGAATCCTGAACTTCAGTGCAAACAAGAAAAATGTAGATGTATTTCAGTAAGAAAAAAAAAGACTTCAAGACTTCAGCACAATGAAAAAAAATTTTAAATATTGAGTATGACTTATAATGTAGGCTGGTTTAGCAGTGAAACCAGACCTGCAGCTTGAAATAACAGAACTACAATATAAAAAAAACATCTCAAGCAGTTATTTCTAAATGTTTCAAAGTTGATATTCTTCAAGGCTTGTCAACATCCAGTTCTCTATTTTTCATATTGCATCTTTAGAGAATGTGTGCAATGTTTTCACTTTCATATATTTCTCATAAGCTTTTTTTTTAAATAACGAAAGTGTAATGACTCAGTAGTGAGATGTGCAGAAGTTGGGTTTAATTGGGTATTTTTCTTAGTAACGCTGACATTACTTTAAAAAAGCTAGAATGGAAATAGGTTAGAGACAGAATAACAGACGAAGGTATAACCCATTGTAGTGATTTGACAATGTGGAATGTGCCCTTCTTTATATAATAAAGTTTTGTTTTCAAAAGATTGGATCAACTTATTTTATTCTATTTACTGTTATTGGTTTGGACATTTAAGAACTTGAGACTGTAATTAATAATATTTCAAGTAAACAGACTTACAACTTGGTCCCCAACACCTTCACTCATCTACCAACCACCAACAAAACTAAGAAAATTCAGAGGCAGAAATAGATTGACTGAAAAACTTGATTCACTCTTAGCAATAACTAGTTAAAAAAAGTAAAGTGTCCCCTTCAGACCTTGCGATCTATGGGGCAGGTGATGTTAACTTCATCTGTTTCTTTGGCCAACGGTTATACGAGCAGGGTGTTATGTGGCCAGCACAACGATCAAAAAGCCTTTACTTTCCCCAACTAAAGTCAGATACCCATTAGAGTTGGGTGGACTCAGGGGCGCCCAAAAATCCCGAAAAATCAAAATCTCAGTCTTCACTGGGATTCGAACCCAGGACCTCAGGTTCAGAAGCCAAGCGCTTAACCGTCTGATCACCATGCCCCCTTTAGCAATAACTACATCCCACATTATGACCATTTATATCCAAAACTCTCACAGCTTCATACATAGTATGGTAAAAAGTTAAGATTAAGCTTAAAAAAAATATTTATATGTCTATAATTTATAGCAAATTTCTAGCATTAATTTATATTATTTTTTGGGTGAGGTGGCCCACATTGTTTTCCAAACCAAGGTGCCTAAGAGTTTAAATCCTATCAAAGACTGGAATATTTAACTTCTGGATTTCAGGACACTCCTCAGTCCACAAAACTCTAATGAGTGCCTGAAACTGTTGGGAAAATTAAAAGTGGTTGGTGCACTTCACATGACAACCTCATTAAATGTTGCCATAGAAAAGATGAGATTTACATGCCCCAAAGATCAAAGGTGTGAAAGAGGACATATACATCATTTAACATGCATCTCCCCCAAAGCATTACCATCATTCAAGTTATTCAACTTATTAAGAATGCTGCCACTAACTGGTAAAACAATATCAACTAACATTCAGATTTATATGTATATCAGATTTGCCTGCGTAAAAATCTCATGGGGAGTAAAAATCTTATGGGGAGTATTAGAAATCTTTTACATTAACCGCTCTAAATTTGGAAACAATGTATTTTTTTTTATGTTCAACTTGCAGTTAAAATATCATCTTATCAATTTTAAGATTTTCTTTTTACCTGAGAGCAATTCCAATGTGTTGATCAGATGGTGACAAGCTTACACAAAGAACTTGGCTAGACTCCTTGTAATAATTTAATACAACATAATTTTAATAGCAGATAACAACATTGAATGAAAGATAAATACATATACATAAAATACTAAAATTGTGCAGTAGTGGTTATTCTCATTGAAGAAAATAAAAATAATTCAGTTTGATTTTATTTGAATGTAATCTCTGTAGGCCAACATTGTTTATGTGATAATTTCCAGGATATAGATTCTTCAGACATTGAGATCTGAAAACTGTTTACAATTGTGAAAACAGTTAGCCAGGAGAACTGACCTCATTTTGACCCCCCCCCAATGCTAATGCTTAACCCAAGCATTAACCACTCAGCCACCAAACCCTTTGAGAGGATATAAAGAGGGTATAAATGAAAATGAATTCCTTTAGTAAAAAAAATTATGTCCATAATTATTTACTTAGAAAACCTGTCAATTCTTCTGGGATGTATTGATAAGGTGGGGTTACACTATACCTGCAAGTAACACCCCGCTCAAATGACCTCAAAATAATCTGTGGCATATGAACAATCCCACAATTTGTGAATGATGTATGTATGCATTGCAACTAGTAAAGATGTTAAAGTAGGCAACTCACAGTGTCTGCAAACACCACCTGTAAATACTTCAATGTGTCCCTACTGAATATATAAACTCCTCCTGTATTGGAGCCCAGAGCGATGTACTTCCTAGACACCGTGACACAGGTGTACTGGAATTAGAGAAAGGAATAAACATTATTTACAATCAACTTCATGCACATTTTTTTTGGTCATTAAAGGAATCTATAAGACTTTCTTTAACAAATTTGCTAT
>JADKLZ010001483.1:9446639-9470296 GCA_021533235.1 Biomphalaria straminea
CCACCTTTTAGCTCACCAAAAAAGACTGCCTTTGGCATACGTTCGTCTCCCATACGGGATACGTGCCCTGCCCAGCGTAGCTGTCGGATCATAAGAAGTCCTCTATACTGTCTATACCGGCGTTCGCAAGGACATCGCTGTTTGTAGTGCGGTCTTGCCATCGTATGGCCATGATGGAGCGCATAGCGCTTTTGGACGCCTTCAGGCGAGAGTTTGGAAGAACAAATCGCTCCGCCTACCTACAAAAATAAATGTCTACCAGGCGGTGGTTCTCTCCACCCTTCTATATGGCTCTGAGACATGGACACTATATAGAAAACAGCTAAGACTCCTTGAGCGCTTTCACCAAATTAAGAATAGACAATCACAGAAAAAGCCACCATGCCATTATATTAAAAACCTTAAATTGAATGAATGTTATTAGAATGCATCAGTTTAAGAAAAGCATCATGGGTGAACAAAAAAAAAAAAAAAAAAGCAAACCCCATTTGGGCAGCTGTTTGAGAAAAACATTTGTAAGAAAGCTAAAAAGATTTTAGAAATAAAAAATCAGCCCTTGTGTCAGGATTTTGTGAATTTACCATCACAAAAGAAATACAAAACACAGATAGCAAAGACAAACAGACACAAAACTTGAATCTTTTGTTCCCCAGGCCATCAAATCATTAAATACCATTCAACTATCTGGTATAAATGTTTCACATTTATATAAAGATTATTATTAATATTATTATTAAAATTCTGGCTAACCTTAAACACACAGATAAATGGCAGAAATTTAAGGTTCTTTCCCTTAGATAGGCTATGTTTTTTTTTTTAAAGTAATCTTTGTTTCTTTTGCTTGCTTCTACTTTAGGGAGAAATCAAAATTATAAACATCACTTTAAACACTATGAAGAGTGGGAAAAAAACTATGGCTATACCATGAGTAGTGAAAGCTCTGAAGATTCTGATTCTGATACAGATGATGACAAGGCTTGTGGTTAGTACTAAATTACTCATTATTTCTTATTCTCATTCTTGTTGTGTACAATGTTTAAACTTAATAGGGACAAAATTTTATTTAAAAAAAAATCCTTGACCTAAGCTACTAAGTCAAACAAGCTAACAACAATAATCCCATTAATTGGCTTTTGCCAAAATGTTCACTGCAGAACTTACCAAAATCACTGCCATCAATACAGCATACAAATCATTTGAAAACAAATCCTACGGTTTTCAAATTGGGAATTAGTTTGTGAAGTTTAAAGTATCCACAAAAGTTCTGAATTATTAGCTTCCAATATTTAATTATTATAATTTAAAGGAAAAAAATGGTGTCTGTGATTCTACAAAGGCTAGATTGGTATCATAAAAGCAGATTCCACTAGTTTATATTAAAAAATATCTTCAAAATGTATTTCTAATATTCCATTTCTTTTATTCATTTTGAAAGATTTATTTATATTTAGTGATTCTATTTATTTACTTTTGCTGTTCTTTCTTAAAACCTTAAAGTACTACAAGCTAAACAAATTCCTTTAAGCTAAATACTCTCCATCTAGTCATCATTATTCAATTACTCTCAAATTATATTTAATTATTCTCAAATTAGGAATAATTTATAATACATATAATATTATAAAGTAATGTAAAAAAAATGTGTTCCTGTTTTAAGAAATTTTCTTTTCTAATATTCTTAAGGGTTAAAGTCTTTCTTAAACACTTTCACTTTTAGTGTAGCTACAAATACTTACAATAGCAATTGTTCAAAAGATTATTATTTCTTACTATAATATACTTTACTTTATTATTTTATCATTTATTTTTTGCTTAACAATAATATAGGACACAGTCTATTAATGTGTACATAACCTCTGTATATATTAAGAAGAAATAATCCTAAGTAGGCAGTCACCTGAAAAAAGAAATAATAATGACATAAATATCTATAATATGCCTGCAGGGCCAGTTTGACCCTGTAACACTGCTTCCCAAATGGAGTGCATTTTCTAAATCCATATTCATTCTCTGTGCTTGAGGCACTAAATTCTTTTTTCTCCCTTATTTATAAATAATAGGAGCTCAACTTGAGCATTTATTGGTGATCCATTACAGAGGTTCTCAAGGTGATAAATGTAGTTACCCCAACAGAAAATTTCATGGTGGTTATTGTAGTTAGCCATAACAGAATATATTTTTGTGATTATTGTAGTTAGCCATAGCAGAACATATTTTTGTGATTATTGTAGTTAGCCATAAAAGAAAATTTCTTGTTGATTACTGTAGTTAGCCATAATAGAAAATATCATGGTAAATTATGTAGTTAGCCTTAATGGAAAAAAATATTTTAATTAATATAGTTATCCCTAACAGAAAATTATCAGGGTGATTAATGTAGTTATTTTTCTGTAAATTTAGGATGATCTGTTTCCTTTTTAAAATCTTTTCTAAAATTTTTACTCCCACTAATTCAAAAATGTTTATCAACATTTAAATTAAAGGAGATAAGTTACTATGTTGTTGTTTTTTTGTGCATGAAATTCTCAAATCAAAGAAATTATTAAATTTTGATTATTTTGGAATGAGAAAAAATTATATTTATTAAAAATGATTACAAAAAGACTTTTTAAAATTTGAAATAATAAGAAAACAAAAACTAGAATTAACGAGCACTCTATATTAAAATTTTAAAACAGATATTTATTTAGAAACTTAATTATTGACGAAAATGAAAGCATTTGATCAGCATACATACATTTAGTTTTGTGACATACATGTGCAGGAGAAAAGCAGTTTTATACACAAAAATATGGCATGAGAATTAAAGAATTTGATTGCTCATTGATTAATTGATTCCTAGGTAATGCTGAAATAAGAAGCCAGGAATTATATATTGATTTATTGAACATGTCAGGATTGACCACTTTCCTTCTAGCAGACGCTAAATATTAGTCCTTTTTTTTTACATTCATATGCTCTGTAATTATACATGAGCAGAAAAAAAAATGTATTTGTGAGTGCTCCATGAAATCATATCAGAAACAGGATCAGTTTCTTTATGATTTTGTTGCTTAGTTTACTTTATTAAATCTGTGCATCTTATTGAAGTATTATGGAAGTCTGTGGTGATAAGTAGATAAGTGTATTTTCATTTCTTTATTATTAGTTTGTTTCAATTTTTAAAAGTTTATAAAAGTTCTTTTATAGATAAATTTCTCAGAGTTTAAATCTCTAATTTACATGCAAGACTATATTAACACATTTTTTGAAGGAAAACCTGTAATTTATAAGATAAGACTGTTGAAAAAGTATAGAAATCAACAAAGATGTTAAGAAAATCTCATACACTTAAGTTTAAATAAGAAAAGATACCCGGCCATAAAATAAAATGGAAAGCAAGTTACCAGATTTGCACTCAAAGCCAATAGATTTAAAGAATGTTGGTTTAGATGAAAAACATAAAATTGCTGAAGAACCATTTAAAATGGATTTTGTTATTAAAGAATGTAGCAACATTTCCAATAGTAACTCATCAGTATCTTTCCAAAAAGAATTCTTACATGAAACTAGCAATCAATACATCAGTGAAGATGGCAGTGAAGAATGGAGCTCAGAGTCTGTGGATCTTAGTGATTGTTATATAAAGCATTTGTTTAAAGTGGATACAAATGGGAAGAGGAAAAATATTTCTATAAGACATTCCTTGCCTCACAGTTGTCATTCAGAAATCAATATGTCTACAAAATTTGAAGTCATCGGTAGTTCCCAAGATGTTGGTAAAGATGCCAAAGCAGATAGCTCATTCATAAGTAATGAGTCCTGGAAGAGTGGGCTTAATTGTGTTGAATTAGAAAACAGTCCAGGCAAGTCTAATGTTAGATGTCTTAGAAAGAGATGGGCAGGAAGAATACATGATTACAATTTAGAGCAATCAATATCAGTAGGTACTGTATCTACCAGACTTGATTTAGACACTATGGTGGGTGATAGTGTGACAGTAAGGACAGTTGAAAAAGGTTTAACTCGTTCTCAAAGAAACACTGGACAGAAAGGATCATCAAGTAGCAGTTCTGACTTTAATACCAGTGATGACTCTGTTTCATTGGTTTCTTGTGACAGTGTTGACACCTCTTGTTTTGATCATGAAAACATAACTGGGAGTTTACACAGCATTCACACATTACAAAATAACAAATGCACCAGAATTACTTCAAGTGCCCAGCCTTGTAAGAGATCTGAGGAGACAGAAGAGGGGGACTCAACACTTCACTCTGTCAGCAGTTTATCTGACATCATCATGCTGGATAGCAGAAGCAGTTCAAGGAACACAAATGACAGTAGACCTGCTTCCAGCACAGCAAATAGCTTGGCTACATCTAGTAGTAGAAGCAGCAGGCATGGTACAAGTAGTGACAGCAATGAGAAAAGTGTTAGCAGAAACTCTCGTACACTTGATGTGGAAAGCATCTCTAGTAGCAGATGTAGGCTAAGTGAGCGTGGTGACAGGAAACAAGTGACTAGGAGTGACAGCTTGCCATCAAGAAACCACAGTGCTACATCTGGCAGTGTAACTACATGTGAAACTTCAGAAAGTAGTACTATCACCACCAGATCTTGTAGTAAAGAGACCAGCACTCTTCCTAGCTTGTCTGCACCCACTAGCTATCTGAAATCAAGCAGAAGCAGCAGCCCTAGTGGCAGGCTTTCTTGTTCCATTTCCACCAAAACCACTAGTGGCTCAGATAAAAGTATAAGCCGTTACACCACTTCAGTGAGCAGCTCAGCTCCTGACTCAACATCAGCCAGAAGGCGGAGCACGGACATGAGTGGGTCATTAACAAGCTCTCAAGAAACAGAGTCAACAACCAGCATTGCAACCAGTAGTAGTGATAGTGACAGCACAACTGTGTACTCATCATCGTCCTCATCCTCTGACTCCAGCTGGCTGGATTATGAATATGCAGCTTACATTTTGAAGCCCAAATATGAAAAAAAGCCTGAGTGGGTGAAATCTCTATTAGAGAAATTTTCTTCCACCAGTCAGACTTGTGATGCTACAGTCAAAGAAGATTTGGCCTTATACCATGATGCAGGTACTGTGGGATACATTAACACATATGTTTGTCATTTACATCTAAGGTCCTGGTTAATGATATTCATATTCCATATCATATACGTTAATTTTCAAAAATGTTGATACCAAACTAACATTGATTATTTCGACATGCAGTTTCAACAGCAGTTAGTTTTTACTTGAATGTTGAAAACATACTAACACATAGACTAAAATTACAGCCCAATGGGGCTTTAAAAAAAAATAATTATTCTTTGTTAGTAAATCAAGTAACCTTATGAAACCAATTTCTATAAATAAGCATATAAATCAAATTTGTCAATATTACATTTAGTAAAGTCACATTTATTGTGGGTTTTTCTTTTTGTTAATCTGAGTTAGAAAAATTAATGGCAATTTTTGTAAGTTAAATTAATTAATTAGTAGGTAAAAATTAAGAATGTGTATGGGGCATTTCAGATTAAAAATAAGATAAACAAGCTAAAGCCTTTAAAAAAAGGAAACTTTAATTGGCTGTTCTAATTCCTACTTATCTACTTAATGGCCCATTATTGCAAAGTTGCAATAGATTTTAATATATACACATGCTAAAAGCATTACAGATTCCCACTTTATTCTAACAATATCCTTGTTTTTTGTTAGGACTGAAAAGCACAATATTGGTATTAATATTCTTTAGATATAAACCATTTAAATTTGAAATTTGTAAGAGAGAAATGACATTAGGCTGATGTGTGCTTTTTGCACCCATCATCCAAATACAAAAAAAGGTTTACACTACTTTGCATACTTACCATTTTAAATACTTGTGTTGCTTATATCCTACTATGTCCAGTTAGTCTCCTTTCAAAATTCTTATCCATTAAAACATTTTTTTAGATGCTCATAACTCAATGTTATCGATTGCCAGCTTGTACCACTGTTTTGTTTTTCTGGCTCTAGTTTTTGTCTAAACCTCAAACATCGACTCATTGACTCAGACAAATACCCCCACTTGCAGCATTAATATTCTTAGGCCCCCCCCCCCAGCGGAGGGAGAGGGGGGGGGGGGCGAATCGTATCAAATTGATTTTGAGCCAAGTTGTTTGAAGGAAGTCATGTTCGGGGAAATCACATTTATTGATCATGTATTGCCAGATTTCCTGCTGGCTGTCATTGATACTGTTTGGCTTAGTGTGAAGGTGCTGTGATGGAGGATTAGTTAATGATGTGAAAGTTTACTAAGTGCTTTACCTAGTACAGAAATAGTTAAACTTTTTTTTGTTAGTTATACTATCTTAGTCTTCTGTATATTTGCATTTATAGTGTTGGAGTTCATAGTGTAATTAAGTTTTAGATGTTTTACATTTATATACTGTTTTAAGTGTGTATATACTTTTCAGTGCTTGATATTTTATTTAAACAATTATTTTTTTAAAATTATGCTTAAATGAGGTTGTGTCCTTTACTTTCTAAACATGTCAGAAAAACATTTAAATTTACCCCTTCATAAGAAGATGGGAATTAATATTGAGTAGTTTTGAGCTTGACTGCTTTGTTAATTTCAGCTTATCACTGGTAGAAAAAACAGAGTTGGATTAATGTATTTGCCTATTCTAGACTATTTGTTAAAAACAACAAATTATAGCCAGCAAAAAAAAATGTTTTGATTTTGTTGCCTTTTCAATTTGTCCATGAGATTATAAGTATGAATTTGATTGAAAACTATAAACAATGAGTAAATAAACTGCTATCTTTTTGTTATTTTTGTTTCAGACATTAAACTTCAAGAGGATCTGCTCAAAACAACACAGCTTATATACAGCTGTGGAGAGTCAGGAAAAATGGTAACAAATTTATTTTGGAGTTTTGATTGTTGTATTTGTTAGTAACTTTTTGTTTCTGTTAACCTCAAATAAAAATGATTTAATAAAAGATGTGAGAGCTTTATATAACTTTATTAACTATTTTATCTTCATAATTATTTTCCATGTTCTGACTAAATTTTTCACATTTGTACATTATTATTATTGCTTTTATATAGCGCTACTTTCATGCTTATAGCATGCTCAGAGCGCTTTAGTCCAATCTCATTTGTGGACCAGTGGGGGGAGGGGGTAACTAGGAGTTGGTTTCCCGTGCTGCCTTTGGGCGCTCAGTAAACACAACTCTGCCCGAGTCGGGTGTCGAACCTCGAGCCCCCTTCTAGGTAGCCAAGCAAGCCAAGCTCAAGCCACACTTGGCCTCTCGACCACACTTCCCATTCTACCCTGTTATGAATAAACTTCAGTAACATTTTTGTTTGTAATCAGAAAACATACTTTTGTATATAATTATAGGAGAATGCATGCTCTTTTTATATAATACAAAGTATACTTTTGAAAAAAAAAATTAATTTAATTTAGTGGGGTGAAATCGATGATAATATCATTAATTAAGAGAGAAAGAGTTAATATCAGTCACACAAAAAAAGGTGTAACTGTTTTCTTACTGTATGTCATATACTCAGACCATATTTTACCTATTCACATTTTTCACTTTATGAAAATCTACCTCAATTGAGTTAAGATTTGTACATTACGTACTTAAAAAGTAATAGTGATATCTTTTTGCAGGCTTAGCTTATGTAATTCTTGCCTAAGACATAAATCTAGATGTCTACACACTTGCACTTTCTACCTGTTTCTGAATGTATCAACTTAACTATTGACCTAACTATTGATTTGTATTTTAATTGCATAAAAATATAGATCTAGTCATATATAAAATAACATGCTGTATTTCCATTTAAATTCCAATGATGGTTTTTGCAAATTAGAATGTAGACCAAAATTTTTGTTTTTTTTTTAGGTGCCACGACTTAGAGAACCCAGAAGTTTGTATGCTTTAAATAAAGAGCTTGGCCCACAGCAAGCTGCCAGATGGTATGTTGAATACTATAATTTTATTTCCCAGTAATATTAATTCTTGGTCTGAATGTGTGGCACATTGCATTCTAGATTTTGTTAAGAATAGTTTGCTTATTTTTTTGCTAAGTTCAAAGATCTTTGTATGAGTAACTTCTCAATATTTGTACATATAAGTTCTTGTTTTTTTTTTGGCAGATTTTGCCTAAAGCTGTATTGGCTCTCTGTCAGTTTGAAGCAATAATGTTTTTAAAATTTTAATGAACTAAAAGATTCTTTATAATTCAGCCATTATTACAATTTGAAAATTTTTTAAGATGTTATGATGTATTGACAAATGTTGAAGTTTTTTCTGTTCTTTAAAAGAAACTTACATAAATTAATAGAAGTCCAAATTTTTAAAGACTAGGCTATGAAATGAAGAAACATACAAAAAAAAAATATATAGATGTCTAGAACAGTTTCAGTGTATAGATTTTACATAGGATATTCTATAACTGAACATAGACTCATCCAGATAATTGAAAGTTACAGAATCAATAACAGTCAAGAGACTAAATAGTGATCTTCTCTTTTATTTGGTTGTTACATCCCAGGCCTGCTGACCTGCAAGTCATCAATGAGAGAATCAAACACATACAAACAATACCCACTGAGCCTGAACCATTTTACAAACAAAGTAAGCACAATTTTATCCATACATCTCTTTGAGATAAAATTTATATCATTTAGCACTATTTTGTTTATGTTAATCTAATATATTTCTATTATTCAGCTGGCTTTGAAAAGTGCCCAATGGTCAGAGGTGAAGCCAATGGAGGCAAAGTTGTCTTCTCTTATGAAACAAATTCCAGTTTTGTAAGTTGGCGATACAATATTTATGTTTTCTGTGTATTATTTTATTGATAGATTTTCTAATTGCAGGTCATAATTTATCAGGACTCTCATAGTAATTAATTTCTAAACAGTATTATAAGGGTTAAATCTCTCCTTCAGTTTATGAAGTCTCGAGTCGGTGGATCTCGAAATGGGTGTGACCAGTGCAGCATCAGTCTTGAGTCTGAGAATGACACCACATTAATTTTTGAGTCAAGGTTTGAAAGTGGTAACTTAGGCAAGGCTGTACAAGTGTGAGTTTTGTTTTAAAATTTAATAATATTGATATTCTGTATTTTATATCAGTAAATTAAAGACTGTAAAACTAATGTATATTAAGTATAATATTTTTCAAAGAAAGTGACTTATTGCATTGGCTAAAACATAGGCTTCAGCCTGGAACTCTTTGCATATTTTCTTCTAATTTTTCATTCTTCTTTTTTTGTGAAAAAAAAGCCATCTTATTGAGTCAATTGAGATGTCTATATCACCCTAATGTCTATTGTTAGATTGATAGGAAATGCACAATTATAGATGAGCTATTATTAAACATTTTTTTAAACAGCATAGAATGAACTTGTGTCAGTTCATGTCGGAGATTGTCAAAATTATCATCTTTACTGTGTTTTGAGATAGTTTAAACCAGAACATATTAGGCATTGAATATGATTGATGAAATGCAAATTGCAGTAAACAACTGAATGAAATTCAGACTTTTTCACACTTTATGCCAATGCCTGTTGGATATAAAAAAAAAAGCAAAGTTAACCTTTCAGACCTTGTGGGCAATAGGGGAAGATGATGTAAAGGTCATCTGTTTCATGGCCTAAGGTTAACAATGGTGTCATGTGGCCAGCACAACCACCAATCGCCTTTACTTTCCCCCAGTTAATGTCTGGTACCCATTAGAGCTGAGTGGACTCAGAGGCTCCCGAAGATGTCAAGATTAAAAATCCTAGTCTTCACCAGGATTTGAACCCAGGCCCCAGGTTCGGAAGCTAAATGCTTTACCACTCAGCCACCGTGCCTCCATTTGGATATATGACTCCAAAAAAGAGGACAAATCCGCCTTTTGCTAGACATATGCTAGAATAACACTATAATAAATGGCATGATACACAACATGCAATATTATTTCCCTTGCTAAGGGTTTAATTCAAACAATTAAGAACATATATTAAATGCATTTTTTCTTCACTCTATTCTATGTTTTTTTTAAGTGTTGTTATTCTATTACAGAGGAGAAAGAGATTATGAGCTCTGGCTTCGCCATGACCTATATACCAACAAACACACACAATGGTTTTACTTCAGAGTGTCTAACACAAGGGCTGATGTAGAGTACAGGTTTACTATAGTTAACTTTATGAAAGTGAGTTGTTGTTTTTTCCATATCTTTTTACTAGGAGCTGGGTTGTTTTTTTGGTGGTGATGCATTGATTTGTGTGATTTGATTTAGTGAAAATAATGATCTTGGTTTTAAAGTGTTTGTGTGGCTAGCAAAATGACCAACTATCATACTTGTCAAAGCAATTTCCTGTGAGCAGCCTCAGCCACCCTAACTAAAATTCAAACTAAGATCTTTAACTCTTGCTCTTGCTCACCTAGAACTGTATTAGTCTTAGCCAAATGCTCATGCTAAAGCTATTTGCAGATAAATACATAGAGTTATTGTTTATTAAGTAATCTAGGCTTTCTAAGTGTTCTTTACTTTCAATTTTTGTTGGCCAGCCATGTAATCAATAAATAATTAAAGTGTGGCAGATAAGGTAAAACTCTTCTGATTCTGTGATAGAGTGCTGAATTAGTTGACCGAAATGTTGAAGTGGTTGACCAAACACATATTATTACACCATTTTAGTATCAGGACTCATTATAAGTGGGTAGACTCAGAAACACCCTGAAATCCTATATTAAAAATTTCAGCATCTATAAGGATTCAAATTCAACCCCATCAGTTTCAGAGCACTTCAAAGCACCACCATGCTCCTATTCCTCACTGTGCTAGAAAATGAAATAAAATATTTACAGTTGTATTCTCTACTTTTAGTCTGACAGTCTTTATAATGATGGCATGAAACCAGTGATGTACAGTGAGAAAGAAGCAGAACTGAATAAAGTTGGATGGATCAGGGCCGGAAATAATATCAAGTATTACAAAAATAATCTCAGGTAACTAGAGCCAACATTTCAATTCAGTAAAAGAAATCCACACACTTCATCATAGTTTTCTTTATTTTTAATACTTTTTTAAAATTCATACTTTGAATACTATTAATACTTCACAAAAAATAGTGAAAAATTATATTTTTTCTTTGATATTTTATATGCTTCTAGTAATTTTATACTTCAATAATATGGTAGCATTTTATAAAATGAACAAGTAAATTTTACTAAAGCTATGAAAATTAAGTTTTCTTTGAATAATATCTAGACTATGAATTATACATTGGGCATTGTTTAGTTCCATCAGTACCTTCTGCTAAATTCAACTAAATGATATAAAATTGCTTTATGCTAGAAGTAAAAAAAAAAAGTTAAAACTAAAGAAGTGCAAACAAATTATCATAATTTTTTTTTTCAAACTAGATAGTGTGTCAATATTTCTGCTTGGCGTACACAGTTTTTTTCAAATATTAATCTTTTAATTGATTCAGGTTTAGGTTAATTATTTCATTCCTATGCATCAAGCTAGAAATTGATTTTAAGATACTTAAAGTGGCAAATCTATTTTCTAATGCTTCACTTCAAGTCCTCTTTGATCTGAGTTCTATTTGTAACCTTTTTTTTTTTAGAATAAAGTTTCACTGACCTATAATTACTATTTCTGCAGATATGAAATGGGCAAAGGAGAGCGCTACTACTACTCCATGACATGGACCATCAAATTCAAACATGACAGAGACACTGTGTACTTCTCTCATTGCTACCCTTACACCTACACAGACCTACAAGTGAGTCAAGTTTATGATACACATATGTATAGTTTGTGCATTGTGGTTTGATGACGACCACTTTTGTTATCCATGGGGCTGAGAGCCTTGCGCTAAAGTTTTGTGCCCCCTCGTGTGGCTGGTGAGACCTATGTGAGCCAGAAATATTTGGCTGCACACTGGGCAGGTTATTCCAGCTGGAGCTGGTCTCATTGGACATGATTTTTTTTGTTCTCTGGCACTTTTCTACTGCAGCGCTGTTTTCTTTCCTCTGCAATTAGCCCTCCAGTTTTCACAGTGCCATGATGCTCTATCATGTGCTTCTGTCTCCCAGGTTAAATGGTAAGAAAAAATACCTTATACTGAAGTCCTTCAAAAAGCAGCCCTGCAAAGCATCCACACAATCCTTATGCAGTCCCAGTTGTGATAGGCAGACCACTTCTGCAGAATGGAAGACTCCTGCTTTCCTAAATGACATTTTATGGCTAATTAAGGAAAGGAAAGGAATCACAAGGTGGACAAAAAAAATGCTTCAAGACACATGTACAGTTTAGGGAAAACACATTTACACATTGAGGAAAACACATTTATACATTGAGGAAAACACATTTATACATTGAGGAAAACACATTCACAAATCAGGAAAAGAAACATATTTTCATTGGGTTAAAGTAATTCCAACATATGTGGAAAAGCTTAGAGAATTTGTATTTATACTTTTATGTCCAACACATGACAAAATATACTTTACTCTTCCTAACAGATATCAGCTACCTATAACATTAGAAATGTCTGAACTCTGATATTTTAAAAATCCAATCTTTATTACATATATATATTCCAGAATCTTTACAGTCTCAACATTCTTTACTCTTTGCTTAACTAATAGTCATTTAGAATTTTGTTTAAATAAAATCTATTTAATCTGCTAAAATATTTTTAAAACTTCTAATTACTTTATTAGAACTATCTACTGGACCTGACAAATGATCCTATCAAATCAAGAATCTGTAAGCAGAGAGTCTTGTGTAGAACACTAGCTGGGAACCTTGTTTATGTCATAACTATTACTTCTGCATCCCAGAATCCTGAAGATATGAAGGTATTATAACATCAGCTTTCAACCTTTTTCCTATTGAGATTTGAGGGTTACTTACACATCAGTTGACTTTTTCTCTTCAAAAGAAAAGTTAATAAAATTTCATTTACTAGAACTAATATAAACAAGTTGATTTCAGCACAAAAAGGCAGTAGTCGTGACCTCAAGAGTTCACCCAGGAGAAAGTAACTCTAGCTGGATGTTAAAAGGATTTTTGGATTTTGTCACAAGTAGCTCTCCAGATGCTAAGGTAAGCTGTTACATTTTTTTTTTTAACAAAATTACAAAATTAATAGGAAGCCATTGATTAGCATGAAACTAGTTGCATCATATTAATGATAGACAACAATTGTGTAGTTAGTAGGACGTGTTCATCTTCTTTTTAGAAGTAACGTGTGTATTATATAACATAAGATAGATTATAAGAATTGTTCCTTTTGTGCACTGTTGTTTGTATAAGACCTAAACCAGTTTCTTTTTAGACTACTAGATATATTATTTAGAATGGATTGCCATTTACCATAATTGTTTGTTTTTTTTAGAGTCTAGAACTAGAGTATAGCATTGTTTAATTTAGGTGCTGTACTTTAGAAATTTGGTTGAAATTTATTATAGTCTTATGATCATTCAAAAAGGGTCATTATTTTATTAAATTAAAAGTAAAGTTTCACCTTTCAGACCTTGCGATCTATGGGGCCAATGATGTTAAGGTCATCTGTTTCTTTTGCCAATGGTTAAAGAGCAGGGTGTCATGTGGCCAGCATATTGACCAACCACCAACCACTAAGGTGCCCATTAGAGTTGGGTGGACTCAGTTGCACCCTAAAAATCTCAAAATTGAAAATCCGTCTTCACAGAGATTTGAACCCATGACCCCAGGTTTGGTAGCCAAGTGCTTAGCCCTTCAGCCACCATGTAGACATTATAATATTAATCTCAACATTAAAAGTTACCTGGCAGTATTATCTATAGACACATTAAGTTCACAATCTTTATTTAATTCATTCAATCTTGTCTTTAAGCTTCTCAGAGACTCATTCATTTTCAAAGTGGTTCCAATGTTGAATCCAGATGGTGTCATAGTTGGCAACTACAGATGTTCTCTGACTGGTCGTGATCTCAACAGAAACTATAAAACAGCTTTAAAAGATGCTTACCCCTCTGTGTTTCACACCAAACAAATGATTAGAAAGTAAGATATTTACAATCTTGTTAGGTAAATCAATAATGACCTTAAATATTGCAGATATTATTTATGATATACCAATAAAAAATGGAGAGTAACAAGGGATAAATCACTGAGAGAATGTTTATCAGATTAAGAACAACATCATACTGTTAACTTATTATTACTTAAATTAAATTTATTACTTAACTTATTGTCAATAAGTTATTTTTTTTTCTTTCTAAGATTGCTAAAACATGCTTACAATTCAAAACTCAAATATTACAAAAATAGACATTTGCTTGGTAATGTGCAAGAAAAATTGTAGAAGTGTGATGGTGTTTTTATTGTACAAAATATCACATGCAATGTATAATGTATATAGTCGCATATTCAATTGCTATCTTATTTTGTTAATGTAATCTAGGTTCTAAAACTGATCTTATTTTGTTATCCTGCTTATTTATGAGGGTTTACAAAATGCACTCAACTTGATTAGGCATTAAATCTTTGTAGTATATTAACTAGTCTCTTAGCCTTGGTGGTAAATACTTATAACAGCTTTAATGGGTTTTTTTTATTACTAGACTTCTACTTGAGCGAGACGTTGTTGTTTATTGTGACTTGCATGGGCACAGTAGAAGACAGAATGTGTTTATCTATGGATGTGAACAACCTCACAGGTCTAACAAAAGATTTCATGAAAGGATTTTCCCGTCCATGCTCAACAGAAACACACCTGAGAAGGTCATTAGTGGGCCTTTAAATTTGAGAAATGCTCTAAAAGGACAATTTTCATATTAGCATATCTTTTTTTGTAGTCAAAAATTTCAATCAAAAGCTAAATTTTAAAACATTGCAATTATAATTATCTAACAATCTTATATTTACTGTAAAAAATTTCTTATGAAAGTGGATTAGAATCTATTGATAGAATCTATTCACTGTCATACTTTTAAAATCTACTATATATTTTTTTGTCTTTCAGTTCTGTTATGATTCCTGTAAGTTCAAAGTTCAAAAAAGCAAAGAAGGCACAGGAAGGGTTGTGATGTGGAACATGGGCATTATGAATAGCTACACTATGGAAGTTAGTCAACATAAAATCTTTCACTTTCTCTCTGTCATTTTTTCTCATTTCATTTTTTTTAGTAGATCTTTCTAAGTTGTTAACACAATTCTTTAAAGCATATAATTTCTAAAATATTTCTTATAGGCTACATTTTGTGGCTCTAGTCTGGGCAAGAAGAAGGGCTTTCATTTTAACCAGAGAGACTTTGAAATGATGGGCTACCACTTCTGTGATACACTCTTAGATTACTGTGATCCTGACATGACCAAGGTACAATATCCTTGAAATCCTGTTGCGTCTCAGTTGTCCTAACATCTCTGTGATTTGTAAACTAATATAATGTTACATGTTGAGTTAAAGTTAACTAACAAAATAATGTTAGTTTAAGATTTGGGACTATCAGACATTTGTTTAGTGATCAAAATGTTCAAATAGTAATGTAATTGGAGATTTGATTTATCTTGTGAATTGTAACACAGTAAAATGCTATATTATTAAAAAGTGACCTTAACTGTTAGAGAAATGGGTTAAAAGATTTATGGTTTAGTATTTAGGATTGATTCCTTCCCAGTATAAAAGGATTTAACTTGTCAGGTGGAAAAAAAAAGTTGATGGCTGTATGGTTTATCCTTACTACAATCTAAACATCATATGGCATTCTTTTTTTTTTTAGATTGGTAAAGGGCAGCATAGTAGATATATAGAGAGAGTCAGTCTATAAACTTTTTTTGTGTGAAACTTTGAGTGTATCCCTTACTTCATTAAGTAAACTTCAGCTAAAATGTTATATTTGCATAAATCAAAAAGTTAAATTTAACATTTCTTTGTTTTTTAGTTTCTATTTTTTTACTTATTCATTTTGTATTTTTGTCTTAACTTATCCTGACTTGGATGACTGTTAAAACAAATTGGTAATTCACTAACCTAATACTTTAATTGTTGAGTCTTGTCATTGTGACTAGGATGTTTTTAGATGACCATGTTCACAACCCTTCTTAGTTTGTCTCATAGTTTTGCATGTTTTCATTTATTTCACACTGTCAAATAGAAAGCAATTGTGGCAGCTATTGATTTATTGTTTACATTAATTTTGCTTTAAAAAAAAAATTGTAGATGTGAAATGAAAAATTGTAAGTGAAATTTTGGAAATATATTTTTTTTTTGCTTTTATAGCTATTTGTTTTATTAATTTATTTTAAATTTTATTTAATATATTGCAGCTGACAAACTTTTTTATTTGGTTGTTAAAATTACCTTGAGATACTTTTTTGAAAATACATTGTTAGCATTATAGATTTTTGTGAATGAATTTAAAAAGTCCTCCACTTATGCACCAATCCACTAGATTTACTATTCTACTAGTTTCCTTAATATTAAGCCTCTCTTGAAAAATAAATTATAAATGTCTTATGTAGCTTTAGATTTTTTTTAATGCGCATATTACATAGGTTAGACTCCATCTGTGAAATATTTAATCTAACCCATTGTTCATACAAAAAAAAGAAATATGATTATGACATTAGTTCTTGGTTTTGGCTGTAGTGTCTTGCCTAAATAGCCTTTCTTTGTTTTCTATATTCACTTCTGTTCTCCTTTGTCACAAAAGCTATGATAGATAATTTTTAAAAAAAATATATAGGCCTGTATGGATGGAGCTATTTCTAGACTACAAAAGACAAAAAAAAACAACTAATTGATAATTAGATAATCCTGATAGATCTACATCAAGGATGACAGTCTCTTGTGTAAATATTGAAAGTGTTGACTAACATGAAACCACCCACACCATTATTATGTAGAGAAAAGGTCTAGGTCTAGTTTAGCCTGTTGAAAATATCAACATTTCCTTTCTAATGCATTGTGAAAGTGTCATGCAGATTAGGATCAATTACTGTATAGTAAGAATCTACATGTACTCATTAATTAAAGTGGTAAATTTAATATGTTTCAAGACATTTTTTTAAAGCTTTATTTACTGTTAAATTTATCCTACATAATTTTTTTAAGATAAGGGATTTTCAATATTGAAATGATTTATTTGCATGCTTGGGTTACTTTGAGGTATTTTCTTTAGTTATTTATCAGTTTTAATGTTCATTATAATGACAAGGTTCATTAAAGAATCAGACATCTATGAAGGTTTTATTGTGCAGTAAAACTAAAAAAAAAATTACATTAGAAATTTCAATTTGACAATTTTACCTTGGAAAGTTCTTGCCAACTTGTCTTGGTTATTGCTTTTTTAAAAAAATAGATTAATTTTTTCTACTTTAAGGTAAAAGATAAGTTTCAAAACACAATAGGCAATCTAAAATGGTATAGTAAGACCCAATTTTGTTAGGAAAACTAATTTTTTTTTAGATTTTTTAAATTAAAAATTACAGGGTGTAAAATTTAAAAAGTATTCTAAATGATTTAATGTTATAATTTAAAAAATAAAATATTATTACTAATGTGTGAATAATTAAAAGAATAAAATAGAAATAATGAGAAAAAGAAATTAGGACAAAAGCTAAACACCCAAAGTTGATATCTCACATCCTTGACATTTAATATTGTTACAAGTTCTTAGTAGACTTGCAATAGAACACATTTTATTAAGGAGAGTCACACAAAAGATAAACATTGACTTAAGTTACTTAGGATTGAACAACTAGGTTTGAGTGTCTGCACTATTTGACAATGCACAATCAGTTTATAGTGGACAATTTTCAATATCTAGCAAACATTCTATTCAAACTATTTTTTAAAAAACGTTTACTCGTTTATTTTTTTCTGTAATTAATTACATTGATGTTAAGTTTACATTGAAAATATTTAGTCTTGTTTGTCTTTTTATTTATAGAAGGAACATTTGCTCTAAAAACACATGTTTTGTTTGATTTCTAAATGATATGTACTATAAACATTAGGAACTTAAATTTAATTACTAGAACAAGTACAATGTATCATGCATTTTATTTGATTGTTTTTGTTCTACAGTGCGACCAAATTCTCTTTGAATTGAAACAGAAACACCACATGATGGTCTTGGCTAAAATGGCTGAGAAAGGTTTACAAGTGGAGGACTTCCAAGAGGTTGACATGTCCACTGACACAGAATCAAGGTACATATGTAACTCTGATTGTTTGTCTCCCTTTACTATCTAGTTAATAAGTAGTTTTAATTTTTTTTTTCTGTTTAAGTCCCGGGTTTAAATCATAGTGAAGACTGGGATTTTGAATTTCGGGATCTGTGGGTGCTTCTTGAGTCCACCCAGCTCTAATAGGGGCCTGACATTAGTTGGGGGAAAGTATATTTTATTGGTTTTTGTGCTGGCCACATGACACCCTCCTTAACCATGGGCCATTGAAACAGATAACTGTTACATCATCTTCTCTATAGATCGCAAGGTCTGAAAGGGAAACTTTACTTTTATATAACAAACAAACAATAGAATAGCAAAATTACCACTATTTTCCTGATTCAACTTTCTTCAACTATTTCTTCAACTATTTAGTCATTCACAATAAGACAAAACTGTAGTGAGCATAGACATATATAGACTGGAAAAAGGAAGTAACTTTATGTAACTTGAAAAAATGTATATCCATTGTATTCGGATTTCCGAAATCTGACAAGTTGCACGATCTTCAGTCTTAGAGATTAAACAAAACTACACTGCCTCCTCATTTACGCAGCATGGTGTGAAAGGAAAATGGTGTATCCAAATACGCAGTATTTTCATTCACAAAATAACATAGATAGCATAAATAAATATAGACTGGAAAAAGGAAGTAATGGATTCAGTCCTTAACTTTGAATTAGTGAAATTAGGGATTTTTTCAGCAGAATTTATAAATAAGCTAAAATTAAAAATCAGTTTCAGAACAAAAAATGAACATTATGATTAATTGACATTACAGTCATGCTAAGAGATAAAAAAACAACACATTAGTGAAAATATTGTAATACTTATATAGGTTATGGCTGAAATAGATATGAATACTTAACTTTTATACTGCTCATGCTGTATAGTAAAGTACACTAATTTGCAAATCACAAATTTTCCCTTCATAAAACTCTCTTATTGGCCAGTCTATATTTATTTATGTCTATGGTAGTGAGTTATTACCTTCTAGACTTGGCCAATATTAAGACATGTTATCTATTCATTTTGGTTTCACAGTAGTTTCCCTTTGATACAAATACAATTATGCTTAAATATAATTATATATTAAAATGCTCAGCTTGTATGATCTATATCTACCAGTGATGATGGTTCTGACAGTTCTATATCTGATGGGCCCCCTGTACATCTACAGTTCACTGCTCCGAAGGTAAAAAACCCTACATTTTCTAACATTTAAATAAATTTAGAAGTGATCTTTAATTAATCTTTAAGATATCTCGGGTAAGTGCAATCTAAAAGTTTGAGCTAAAAGTTTTCTTAAAAGGTTTCCATGATAAATAAGTTTAGACTTTTGTCCTCTCCCAGTTGGCGTGGTGGGACTCAAACTCTCTATTCAATTTTCCATCTCAGAAACTGGGAAATGTACTGTAGCCTGTTCCTCTCCAGCATTTCATGCTTAAAATTAGAACATCTCTTAGACTGGGTACAGCTCTTTGTGTAGAACCTTAACTTAGTAATTAAGTGTTACTTTGCAGTGATACTCGTAAAAGCAACAACTTTGATGTTTCATTTACAAAAGAAGATTTTTATGTCCAATGATTTAATAGTCTCTGATATTTATTTCCTATTGAATAAAGTATTTTCCACATTTATAAGCTAGGGGCTTAAGGTGGAATATTCTCTAATTCAGGATTATGAAGAGAGCTAAAGATTTAAAGGGAGATCATTAAAGTTTTAGTTATTCAGAGTCTGTAAGATTTGTGATTCTTGATCTTTCCAGATTAAAGTTAATTAGAGTATACATTTGGAAATGATTTGATTAGCACAGCCATTTTAGTTGAGTTCAGCTCAGTTCTATAGTTCAGTTGTTGATAAATTATTCTCTCCGCTTTATTTCATTGTGTCGATTTATTTTGAAATTCCAGCCTAAGAAAAAAAAGTTACGAAGTAAAAGAGAAAGAGAGAAACTGCACAAAGAAGAAGCCAGAAAAACAACACCAGTTGTATGTTTTTTTATTTTTTTGTTTCTTAGAACTTATTTAACTTCTAAATTTTGAATGTTTTATTTTTATGTTTTTAGAAATTATTGTTTCTGAGAATTTATTTAGCTTCTAAATTGTGAATGTTTTACTTTTATGTTTTTAGAATTTATGTTTTATAAAAAATGTCATTACTTTTAAAATGAAGACTTTTTTTTTTGAAAGATGTAAGTCAGTCATTTAAACTTTTGGCTTTTGAATCAATTTTATTGGACTGTATATTTCTGAGTTACTACTATCTTTAAATTGATTGTTTATCTTAAAATCAATATAATTCTAATTTTGGAATATTTTGCAACAACTCATTTCTATTGTATGTGGCACAACTGATCTCATTACAATAGTGTCATTCATGGGTTAAATAAGACTACAAAGGACTTGCTCAGAGAAGCAAAGCTCAAGAGAACTGTACATTGTAACTCATTGATCTTATGTGATAAAAATTATTTTTTTTATTATTTTTTTTGGATGATAGAGCTAATCCTTCTTTATTACATGCATTAACTGTTAATTACTTTTTAGCAAGAGGACAAAAAAATGAGGAATAATCAAGTCAAACCATTGAAACCAGATAATGGAAAGGTAAAATTCTTTCTCTGAACAAAATGAATGAAGACTTGATAAAAATAACAAAGACAGAGTTTTACAAGTGTTACACATCATTTTAAAATAATTTATATCAGCTTCTTTGTGTCATTAAATTAGTCAAAAACACTATATGATTAGTTTGTTTTTTTTAACTTTGTTTTTAAGCCATAATTTTTATTAGTTTCAATGCACACAAGAGTATAATTTTTTTTATTGTTTTCCTATCCTCTAAGAGGATATGTTTTTTGTTTATGAAACCATTGACACATTTTCTGAATTTATTTGGTTGTGCTTGCTATGGTATGGTTAATTGATACATATTGTAGCTGCTGATCTGGAGTATTGTCTGTTTGAGCTATGATACAGGTGCTAAGTCCCAGGCATACTTAGTAAAATAGGTTGCTTATCCCTTAGAGAAAAATTGTGCTGCCCACATGTCATCCTTGTTAGCAATGGACCTCATTCTTCTATCATAAACAAACAACATTGAGCCATGTGATTCACTATATTGTTATAAACCTGGATTATCGGCACAGACGGGGGAGTAGTGGTGTGTGTAGTCAGCCGACATAAATCACCCCAGGCCAGATGAGCGGTCAAGCGTGACGAGTTACAGCTGTCAGCCGAGTCGAGTCGGTTCTACTTCAAAAAGGTATGTGTCCGGGTCTGCTTCTTAAATATTGTACAATTGGCAACACGTAACATAAGACTGTACAAATATCTCTCTGTTAATAGCCGTACCGCCGTATCAACACTTGCACTGGTCTCTCCGTCTCGTCTCGAACTTGTACTGAGCCGTTGTAACAAACCGTAGATCGGGAAATTGTGACTGACTCGTCTCTGATACCTGCGCTCCTTATATAGGGTCCCTGCTGGCCTTCTCGAAACGGGCAGAACGCCGCTCGACGTTTCTGGGTGGTCAGATGACTACAATTCTCGTGACGCTGATGAGCTTTGTTCACTTCGCCGATATTTCCCGAACCGACTCGACTCGTCTGACAGCTGTAACTCGTCACGCTTGACCGCTCATCTGGCCTGGGGCGATTTATGTCGGCTGACTACACACACCACTACTCCCCCGTCTGTGCCGATAATCCAGGTTTATAACAATATCTTCTATACAAATTATGTAATCCATAAAGGCCATCACATGATATGTTTTTTTTTATTGTTTTATCAATATTGTCACGTGACTAAGTGTTGTTTCTTTACGATTGGTGAATGAGATCCTTTAGCCTAGAAACAGGTCAGTGTAACCACATGACATACCATAATAAATGTGGGTGGGGAAAAAAAATGATCCCATAAATAAATTATACACAACACCCTTGAGACAGATTTTTGTTTGTAGCTTAAAGTAGTCAAAGATATATAGTGACTTACTTCATCTTAAAGTGCCATTTTCACATTTTTGTTTATAACAACAAGTAATTTCTTTTTCTATGTAAACTCCATTTGGAAAATGTACATAGAAAGTTTTTATTTCCTAGGCAATGAAGTACTCAACCAATATACCAAAGAGAACCCGGTCTCTAGATGATCGTACCAACTCCGGTATTCCAGTGTTTGTACAGGAAAGATTTGAAGAGAAGCAACAGAAAAAAGTAAGAAAAAAAATATATTAACTTGAGATTCCCTTTTTTTTTATTTATTGTACTGTTTAAAAATAGTGTCTCATGCCCAATTAAACTAGTATATTTGTTGTCTACCCAGCATGAATACCTTGAAGCTTTGACTGCTGCATACATCAACAATAATATTCCTATAGTTACAGATCCAGGTAATTTCTTGATATTTAATGATGACTTATGTTTAGATCTTGTCATAACCTCGCTTTCTGAGACAGTCCTGTATGAATCATACAAGTCAATGCTAATCATGTGCAAGACTTTTTTCAGTTGTCTTAAGAAAACATTTTTTTTAGATTTTCTCAGGGTGTTTAATCGCAGGCTATGTCAACAAGTAGAACTAGAGCATTTTAACACTTAATTTTCGGTTCCCTTTTTGAGAAATGTAAAATTGCTTTCTGTGTGAGATATTAAATGTAAACTTGATATTACATTGAAGACTTGATATAATATGCAATTCAGAAAAGAATATAACAATAGGATCCCCAAAATTGGTTGAATTTTAGAAAGTGTTACTTCAATGTTGGAAAAGCTTAATAATAAGAGGAATAAGTTACATTAAAATAACGAAACAACAACTAGTCCAGTACAACAATGGAATGAGATACTTGCTGTCCCACAATGCTGATCAAGTTGAAAATTATGATCAATCCTAAGATATAGTAAAAGAGTACGTAAAGTTTACCTTTCAGACCTTGCACTCTATAGGGGCAGATATCTTAAAGTTCATCTGTTTCTGTGGCCCATGGTTAGCGAGATTGTCATGTGGCCAGTACAATGACCAACCAAATTTACTTTTCCCCAACTAAGTCTTGTACACATTAGAGCTTGGTGCTCTCATTGGTGCCCTAAAGATCTCAAAATTAAACACTCCACCAGGATTTGAACCTTGCACCCCTCGGTTTGGTAGCCAAGAGCTTTACCACTTCACCACCGCAATTCCAATTCTAAGATATAATGAATATGAAATAAATTTGCTCCTTGATGTTTAGAATAAAATTGTCTGTCATAGATCTAGTTTCCTAAAGTCTCATCCCCCTAGATGACAAAAGTGGTCATCATTGAATCAATGAATGAATGAACTATAGTGTTAGTATAGTGTAATATGCAGTCTTGAATAAAACTGAATGGTCAGTCCTAGGCCTATCAAATTTGAGTTTTTAAATAAAATTGAAAGGGACTGCTAATCCTATACTATTAAGC
>JADKLZ010001483.1:9470396-9502203 GCA_021533235.1 Biomphalaria straminea
CAAAGATATATATATATATATATATATATATATATATATATCTTTGATTTCGAAAACGGCTCTAACGATTTTCTTTAAAAGTTCAACGTATCTACATATTAGTGAGAAAAAAATTTTCAGCTCATTGGCCACATCGGGAAAACTCGAGTTTGACCGTTATTTCGATATATAAAATGTCCCGTTGTAAAATTAATTTTGGCTTGAATAATTTATGAATAAAAGTTTTCCATGACGTAAACGGGAAAAACGCTGCTTACATCACAAAGCTTACCGTAGTACACTAAAATATTTCTTTGCAAACAAGAAAGCGTTTAGAGATATGAATGAAGATATGTGTAAAACTAAAAGCAGACCATGGGCTGTAGCACCACTGGGATGGATGGATGGCAAAAGTCGGTATGAACTTCTTATTGTCAGTCAGGCTAGGCAGGGCATTTATTTAACCGAGCAAGGCTTGGCTACCTGATATTATATAAATATTCAGATAAAATTGAATGGATTGATCTTTAGGCAGCTCATTACATGCTAAAACTAATTTATTTGTGATCACAGCATTTGTAAAGCTGGATAATAACTATATGAAAGGTATGACCATATTTAAAAAATACCTGCTCTTTTTTTTATTCATTTCCTTGGATGAGGACTTCATTTTATTTCATCAACTGTTTTAGGGAAACAACAAAACATAATTTGAGAAAAGTAAACAATCTATCTATTGCTTTTGCTTAAGACCAGGTTATATTAAATGGCACGTTCTATAATAAAGTAATATCCAGCTTATGATAAATCAACATTATAAAAAAAGACTTCCCTGCATTTAAATGAATTGAATTAATCCTAATTTTTTGTTCTAATTATTTTGATATATTTTTGTTAAAAACTAAATGACTCTTTAGCACATCTTTAAAAGACTAAGATTAATTTCAATAATAATAATACTACTATGTTGTAAAAATATTGTTTCTTTACTTGCATGTTAACAACATACAATTTATGACATCAAGTGTTACATAATTATGTGGTACTAATATAGAATTTCATTTGCATCATTTTTATGTAAATTACTAACATATTTCTCCTTTTTCACAATTTTAATTTTTTTTTCTTCATAGTATTTTTATTCCAGAATTTTTTTTCTCTTTAAAGTTTCCTATTGTAGTTTAAAGTAAAAAAAAAATACTATTTTTCTTTTTTTAATTTTTTCTTAACATGCATAGCTTTTTTTTAAATAAGCTCTTCTATCTATCCAAGCTGCGGTACTATACAAGCTGCAGTACTGTACATATTTCAGTATGCTTAAATAGCACTTTGTCATCCGTGCATCTACAATAAAGAAATGCCCTTGTACCTTAGCAAACTGATTACTCTATATGTCCCTCAGAGAGCTCCAAGGACTAAATACTTCTAGTGGTGCCACTGTTCTCCCTAAAACCTTACAGTTTGAAGGCTTTTTTAGTTCAAGGACCAAAGATTTGGAAATCACTCCCCATTGATCTCATACAGACATCATGCTTCGCTACATTGAAGAATATCACTTTGTCATTCTAGCTCTCGTGTTTATTTTTGTAATGTTAACTCAGCACCTTGAGCCTACATTATGTTTTTTAACAGTTAACATTAAATTATTATTATTATTATTATTTATTGTTAGTATAATAATTTCAAAAAAATTACAATACCTGTAAAGAATTGGTTCAGTAAAGGTCCAAATCTATAAATCTGTTTTTCTTCTTCCTGGAGTTACTGAGATGGTTGACCAATTCGTTAGCATTGTATCACATGCTCTTGTTTTTTTTTTCTAATTGCTCAGGTGAATTGGATAATGAGCTTATTACAATGGCTGCTTGCGAAGAAGCTGATCTCAAAACTGATAAACGTAATTTGATTGCTTTGTGCTGTAACCGTTTCCTCACTTCACTAAATCACAGTTATCTACAATATAATCTGACACAAATTTAAAACTTACAGACAAAATGCATTTGCTTTTTAAAATATAATTTTATATGTCTACATAATATGCACCTTCATAATTTAATTTCTTAAAAATCTCCTATTTTCACTTCAAAATAAACATATCACCTCAAAGAGAAATATCATTATAAAAGCTAAAAGTTCCAGCGAGAAAAAAAAATAATCTCTGACCTAATTAGATAATGAAAATAAAACAATAGTGTGCAAGGTTTAATAAATGAGCTATGTTGATGGGTGAAAAAAAAAGCATTTGTAGTTGATGAGATGAAAATGAAAATGTTTTAATGTAGTAAATAAATAAGAACATCCTAATGAATTCCAGTTTTTAATAGGAAATGCAGGCAGAAAAACTTACCAATTTGCATGCCAACTATGATTAAACAAACTTATTATGCTGGGTATATTTGAGACTTAAAAGCTTGTTAAATATATTATCTTTTGAGTAAAAATACAATTCAGAAACTTGTTGAAAGGATATGGGGGGACGTTGCTGATACTTCTCTATGTTTGTTTAACCTTGAGAGGACGTGCTCACAACATTAATGAAGTGTGGTATATTCACCCTTTGTTTTGTTCTAGCCCACTAAAACGTGGTGTTAGTCCTATCTTGAAATTCTTACTTACACTTCAACTGTCTTTTACTTATTTAAAATGCACTAAACTTTAATGCAAAGAAATTTTAGTCCTTCAAAAACTTTTCTAATTAAATTGTGTTCAGGCACTGTGTTTGGTGTAGAATCACCTAAGCCAATGACATTAATGACCAGGCAGCCATCTAAAATTGCAATGGCTACCACTGATATTTGGTCTTCTGAACCAGGTAACAATTCAGTGCAAATTTTCATATGCATTTCCACATCCACCCCCACTGTTGACTCTTAGACTCTAAGCTTCCTTACCACATCTCGAGAATGCTTATTAGAAAGTGTAATATCTTAGTGATTGTTTGTATTCACCATTGTAGTATATGTATGTATACCTCCACCAAGAAAAAGTTTAAGATCCTGTGAAGTATGCACTGCACTTTAACTTGTGCCCTATTCCAAAAAATATAAAATGTATAATAATTAATTTAAAAAATTAACATTTTCTGCTTATTTAAAAACAATCTGCAGTATCTCTCATCTATTTCTAATTATTAACAGCATAAATTCTATCTAAGTTTGAATTTTATATTTGGCCTATTGTAAAAAAAAAATTCTTTTTATAAAAAATTATATCTATAAAACAAAACAAAATTCTTTTGTTTTGAAAGTAATAAAAGAGATTAACATAAATTCATTTTAAAAAAAAACTTTTTTTTCTTAGACCAGATAGTAAGCTATTTGTTCAATTCTGCTTTGATCCTGACTATAGGCATGAAATTTCTTTATTTTTACTCAAATGAAATGTCTAAAAGCCTCTCTCCCCCACTTGCAAAATGTATCTAAGCTTACCAAGTGTACTTTTAGTTTTCCTTTACATCATTCATCATTTAAAAATATTTATTGATTGTATTGAAGGAAAGAAATATTCGCAGCAGAAGTATTAACCTACCTCTCTGTTAGTTAAAGAATCTTTGTGCTTTAATAGAAAAAAAATGTCTACCACTGTGTGTTAACATTAGATAACCCATACCTTCCATCTGAAATATTTGGACCCCTAACAACTGGGTGCGTTTGGGCCAAAAACTTCCAGTATTTATAAAAGATGCATTAAAAAAGTGTGATCGTCCCTTTCTGTTTTAGAACTTTGAATTAGAGTCATGTTTGTCCTCCCCTGCTGGCAGGCATGGATACCCTACTATAGATATTTTAAGGCTATTATTAATATTTTTAATAATAGAAATATTGCATCATATTTATTATAACCTTACATAATTAAGTTGCTTTAATGTTTAATAAAATATCATGTTGCTTTCTTTGTATGATTAAAAGGATCATTTTTTTAAAAATTGATTATTCTTTTATTCAAAATATTACATTTGCTTTGACTTCTACCCTCTGTACTTAGTTAATATAAAATAATAAACTAAATAATTTTATGTTTATTTCCTTAATTAAAAACACCAAATGTTGTTTGAGAGCTAAATAGCCTACAAATAGACATGTTTTTCTTTTATTTATTTATTCTGAAGTCATTTTTTAAAATTAAAATTCTATGAAAAATCTGGAATTATTTATTATATTTTGAACATTTTACTTTTGATCAGATCATTTTCTTTTCTTTACTTGCTCACTATACTTTTAGTTATACACTTTCGCTACTCTGGGAAAAATTCTGAGTTTCCGATTAGTCATCCTCATCCTGAGCCCAGCCAGCCTCGTCCTTCTCTGGCTGCTGGGTCAGAAGTGCCACAGTCAAATGGTGAAGGTAATTTGTGATGGCTTATAATTTGCTGGCGTGGCTCAATATGAACATTTTCTATAGATGTGCCCAATGATGCTACAATCAGCTGGACTCATGCATAATATCTAGTTAGATACTTCTATGATTTTAGATAAATACTTTGAAAAAATTAGCCTAATAAATAATGTTAACTCTTCTTTGTCATCTTTTCATTTTAAATTATGCAAAAGTAGTTGTAATTAATATTTAGTTGTAACATTTTACTGTTCCTTATTGATAAATTGTTTACAGTTAAATTTATCTTCGTAACTCTCATAGAAGTCATGATTAGTTTTAGGCATGCTAGAAATTAATAAATTAGTAAATGAGAAGACTGCATACATTTATTTCGTTTTTTGTAATACCCTAAAATGGTTAATATTAAATGTATAGCAGCTTTTCTTAGATATTTGTTTTTATTGAAGAAAATGTCCTTGCCCTGTAACCCATGTGATGATATTTATCATTAAACTGCTTCGTTGTACAAGTCTTTTGCTCATGAATTAACATATTTTGTATAATATATTTGAATGACTAATATTGTTGTACTATTATTAAGTTCATAATATGTATGTGTGTACATTAATCAATCTTTTATTAATTTATTTGTTCTTAATTAATTGTATTTTAACCTTTTGGAAAAAAAAAAAGCATTACAGCTTAATTTACTTATTCATTGTTAGTATCAAAAAGTACAAATTATTTAGTTTTGTTATTGAAGAGTTTCATAATTCAAAAAAAAAGTTGTGTAGCCTTTATATCTATGTCTTCAATGTTCATTTTAAATCTAGCATTGACAGACTCTGCCAGATTCCAGTCAGTGTTTCGTGAACTTGATTTGCATAGAATTACACCTAAGTGGCTACAAGAAGAGGCATCTAGAATTTATGCCAGGAGAGGTAGAATCTTTGTGGAAGAATCTTTTTTCCACCCAGTCATCATTTGTAATCATTTCTAGATTCCATTACTATACAATTCCTTCCAGCAGATGATCTTAGAAACATTATTTAATGCAAATGTGTAAAGCCTTGTCACTAACTGCCTGTAATTATATAATGAGGTGCTTTTAACTTCTAACAATGGAAAATAATAATGTCTTCCCCTATTTACTAATATTGTTATTATATATACGCTGACTAATTATGTAACATGCTTATCAAGTACTTTTGTATGCATGACTTAATGTGTATTTTAAATATTGAATATATCATATGTGTGTTTTATGTATTGAATATATTATAAAATGTATATAATGGTACAGACTAAATGCTTTATTGAAACACATTGCAAGTACAACGTTAATTTTGGGACATAAAGTTATATTAGGTTTCTATTTCTTTCTGGGTTTTTTTTTTAAATAGAAATAAATAAAAATATTTTTTTTACTCATTATTTTGTTTGTTCTAACTCATGAACAGTAATTTAATCGCAGGTACTTTTAGAAGATTAGTATTAAAGTGGCTTGCAATGAACACTTGCTATTGTTTTCATGCAATAACTTTCAAGCTAATATTTAATTAAGAGCACTTTAATCTGATAATTTATTAACATCAGTCTCTTAAACACTATTTCTTAGGTATATTTCACTGCACAATTTTTTTTTCTCTTATTCTGTCTATTCAAATTGTAGGTGACGATTCACCGTTTAAGATCTCCCGTATATTTGGGAGAAGAGAGGTCCCTTCATGTAAGCTTTGCATTGGTGTACAACAGTTGTTTTGATTCTTTTTCTTTTTTCTTTTTAAACTTCTTAGGCATTTGTAACATTTAAAAAAAAATGAATTTAACATCATTTATGAAAAAGCATAGTTAGATCTGGATTTTAGATCTGATACTATTCAACTTTAAGATGAGAACATCAGATCTATCAATAACCTTAATTCTATTTTAGTGGCAATTACATATTCATGAATGCTATATGAGTGATTAAATTTGTAGAACGTCATGTATGGAGATATAAGGTATAAAAGAAATATAGATTTTATTTAAGAATTTGTTTTTTTTTAAAAAAAAAGGTAATTTAAGTTAAGTGGCTGTTATATTTAGCCATAAAGTAGGTTAAACTTTATAAGCTAATTTGTTTCCCTATAGATCTATACCTTACACATATTTTGTTTTTATTTTCTTTGATTTATTGTTTCCTTCTGTCTTAATTTTTAAAACTAAGTAGGAACAATATTAATTATATATAAAAAAAGATTACATACACACATTTTTTAATCATTTTTTTTTGTCTGTGTAACTTATTAGATAAATATTTTTTGTAATGCCTCAGTTGCTTTTATGATCATTGAACTTCTTCTGAAATTAAATTCATATTAAACATTTGCTATTTACTGTCACATATATATTTACTTATGTTTTATTTACTGGTATCCTATAAAGCTAGTATTAGATTTGTTAAAGCTCATCTAAACGCTTAGATTTTTTTTGGACCTAACATTCTTAATCTAAAATAATAAAATTGCTATAATAAATGATTTGATTTCAAGTTTAGAAATATATATTTTACAATCAGTTTGCCCTTTGGAAAGAAAAAATGTTCTATGTATTTACTGTAGAAACTGTTATACTTTAGGTGTTTTTTTTTAAATAAATATTTGAATAATAAATGAACTAACTTTAACATCTCAAATTTTTTCTTTAATTAGGATCAACATTTTTCTTTAATGGTTTACTTGTGCATATGCGTATGCTTTATTTTTATTTTAAATTTTTTTTTAAAGCTGAAACCAGTGTGGAAGACATTTTGAAATCTAGCCTGACCCATTCAGCATCTAGTAGTCTGGCCAGCAGGAGACATAAACCCCACCTTCTAGAAGTTTCTGCAGCTCAGCAGCGTCAGACAGAAACTTTGTCACGTGATAAGATGAGCTCAATCAAAACACATCCAAACCCTTTTGATGAGATCTCTGAGTCCTCTAGAACAGGTGAAGATTACTTCATTATTTCCCTTTAGTTCTTGTCTTTTGCATAATCATATCAAATACTGCACTTATCCTTAATCTTTATATATATATTATATATATATATATATATGTATTTTCAGAGTATGCTGAAAAATAAAACAGGAAACTTAAATACATAAAAGGAGAAAAAAAGCAGAAACTTTTTAATAGAGATTGAAAAATTGGTTAGAGGCTAAAAACCAGAGTACCATAGTAAAATAATAGAGTATGCTTCCTTTATAGCTAAATACAGTAAGCTTTCTAATAGCCAGAATGTCTAATTCCCCTAAATAAAGAGTAGGCTGATAAAATTCATGTTAAGTACAACACTCACACTCATAGTGCAGTGTTTGACATGGGCTCTCAAATAAATCTATTTAGGGCCCAACAGAAAATCAATCCTACCAATTAACAAGTCCTCAGAAACTACAGCACTAGATACTGAAGATGCAAACAATAAGAAGGACATGGAAGTAAATTGATGGAGTGGTAGTAACTTTATTAAAAGAAGTTCTCACATTTCATCAATCTTTACACCTTGCTACAGATAATCTGATTGGTCTCTTTGCATTAGAAAAAGAAAGATTTAGCAAAATAGTTTGAGTTTTATATCATCATCATCTTTTCTTTCAATAAACCAGTCTTTAATTTCTTATCAAGTTCTGTATAGAAGATAAATGTTTTCAGATTTTAAAATCTAGAATCAGTAGAAGAAAAAAATTCAGATAGTGAATTGTTACTTATATTAAAAAAATGGAACAGATAATTAGCTAATTACATTTTTTCTACAGCTCCATCAGATCAGACATCTCAAGCTACTGTTTCAAGTGTAGCACCAGTAAAAGTTGTACAGTTACAGTCATCTGATGTTGGTAACGACATAACCACATCACAACCAACTCCACAAGGTATTGGAATAATAACTTCATTTACCTGCACATGTTTGCTATTTAATTATCTACATCCTCAAATTCCATTGGAGCCTAAGAGGCTCAAATCTTTCTTTACAAAAGCCCGGACAGAAACCTTACTATTGTGTAGAATGTACATATTTCACCATACAGACCAGGGGCATGTGGCTCCCCAGACTTGTCGAGACGGGGTTCAGCAAATTTGAATATGAGACACTTTCACCTTCCTGCATGCTGCAGAGGCACAGTGAGTCAAAGTTTCGCCTGATTCATGCAAAATATGTGGCCCATACTGCACTGTGCTATAATAGCTTGTTCAGTCCTGAGGAGCTTAATAACATTTTTAGTAGAATAAGAATTTCAAAGACTTTAAAAATCTTTGCTGTCTTTATGATAAACTCATTCACTTAGCTGTCACTTGGAGATGCTCAGAGGTTGAAACATTGCCATAAAAATAAAAGTAATGTTACCCTTTCAGACCATGTGTTCTATAGGACAGATAATGTTAAGGTCCTCTGTTTCTTTGGCCAACAGTTATTGATCAGGGTGTGATATGGCCAGCACAACAACATTGCCATACAATCTATACATTTTATTCTTTTTAGTTTCATGCTGTTGGTTATAAATGTGCAATAAAAATATGAAGATTAATTTAAAGAATTCTCATTATTGACTTTTTGTTTTACAAATTTAAAATTTTATTTTATTTTCAGCTCCTAAGAAGTCTGGAAAAAGCTTTAGAGAAAAAAGTGGAAGAAAAAGTAGAAAATGTAAATATGTGAAAATATTGCAATGCCTCTCATTATCTGTTCTCTTTGCAAACACTGCTTAACACAACACTGTCAAGAATGAACATGGGCTTTAAAGAAAGGGTTACTTTAATAAATAATAAATCAACAGCCAATACTGTATGTTGGCAACATGATATACTGACTACAAATGCTTCACTCTGCAGATAACTATATTACCAAAATAAATATAACTGTATTACCAAAATAAATTGTACTGTTCTCTCTCTGTCACATACTCGAGTACTTTTTCACTCAGAACTCACTGTACTGGACTAACTTCACTGTGGACCAACAGTACTTTTTCTAACTTACTCTGACACAATCATTTTTTCTATCGGCTCTATCAAGGCCTTTTTGAAAATGATAGAAATGATCACATGATCCTATCACGTGATATTCACTTGTAATGTTCATATCACCACTTTTCCAGAGGTCTCTCTGTGGTCCCTTGACCACTAGTAATATGCTGGCTTGTGTTACATGTGTCAGCTGATCACACACATGGTTAACCTTACCTGTGTTGCCACTATAGTTATAACAATATTTCTATTTCTCATTGTTTATTATTTATCTAGCTGGCCTATTTTTAACATCTTTGCTTCAGTTAGTTCAGCCACCCTCACTATTTATCTCTATCAATTATTACTTCCCTTTTTTATCAAATACTTGTTATAAACTTTAAAGTATATAAAATAAACAAATACATATAGCACTTCTCAATAATGCAGACAAACTACTATAGGTTCACATCTATCATTAATGACAGATATTTTGGGGGACAACTCAGTATCAATATAAGCACCCACAATTTGACAACACAATACACAAGCTTTTGTTTCAATTTAAAACCTTGAACTCTGTCAGATATTGAAGGCAAGTAGCTTAAAATAATCTTCAATTTTTATTTTCTTTCCTAATTAATAATCAGCCATGAGAGATGATGAAGAACTCTGTATGGAAACTACTAAACACAATTCTGCGGAAGAAGGGACACCAAGCTCCGCAGAGTCTAGGAAACTACTATCAACAGAACATAGGACACTTAACTTGAATATTGCACTAGATGTTAAAGGTGATTTTCAACTGTTAACTACTTGATTAAAAGCTAGTTCATTTAATAAATGATCAACAAAAATGTGAAGACACCTGTTAAAGCTACCTTCTGTCTTTAGTTATAAGTTTGTTACTACCATGGGTGTCAATTGGCATAAGCTTCTATTCTCTGTAAAATACTTCTAAATGGTATGCTTCTCAAATGGCCTCTATACAAGTTCAGCACTGGACTTGCTCATGTGGATTTGCCACCAAGCCTGGTGATATTGCTCATACTGACAAGTGAAGTGCTGAAGTACGTAAGGCAATTCATCTAGAAATGACTGATTTCAAACCTCTGCTGCAATGTCATCAACTTGAGGAAAAAAATTAGGAGGGGAACCTCTCATGAATCTTTTTTTTTTCTTTATTAGATAAATTTTAACTATAAAATTGAAGTACTGTGATTTGAATATAGATGCTTATGAATAATTTTCTGAAAAAAATTAAAATGTAACTATATATGGCCTCCTTCATTCGCAAAGTGACTTTAGATCATCTCATGAATGATGAGATGAATACCTGATTATTAGCTCCTGTCTTCATCTGATGTATCCAAAGGAATGGCAAGATACCATTTGGGGTCAGCTCTGCCAGGGTGTAGCACTGAGTGCTCCAAACTGCCTAAGGGTCGCTGGCTCCTGATTTTTTTCTCCTGAAGCCTTTCACATGATTGCAAGAGGTTTGAATTCAAAGTTTTCCTTCTCCTATGTGGGTAGCTATCAATGGCTCCCCTGCATGAACCTTACAAATTTAGGTGCCAGTTACTCACCTTTGCCCCTTCTTCTGTTAATGAAAGCAATTCTGCCAGACTTTAAATCTGAGTCACACATGAAGGCCAGAAATCGGATTGGCTGTCAGAGGATATTTGAGACGCATGCCATTATGAAGCATTTATAGGTAGTGGAGTGCTTATATCCATTGCCACTTCCAGCAATGACAACCTTGCAGAACCAAATTTTAAATTGGTCAATAAACTTTAAAATTATCCTTAAAATGGTATACTATCAATAAATTCACCACAATTGACCTTAACTATGACATTTGTAGGCCAGAGCTGAAAAAAAAAGCCTGTTCTTTGCACATAATTAATATTAGAGTAAAATGAAAAAAAAAATTTCCCCATGCTTTATGGCTGTTTCTCTTAAAATGGTATTTATTTTTAAATTTGATTTGTTCAAAAATCACCCACAAAAAGAAACAAAAAAAAAAAAAAGAATATACTAAGTGCCATTTTTAAATTTAATTTTAATTGAATTTAATTTTTCCTTCAAATATTCCTCTTCAGCTGAAATGGTGATCCCCAAAATTAGTTCAAAATCAGCCAAAAATGGACGCATTAAGCCTACAGAAATAACCAGTGTTCATGATATTAAAAAAGCATTGACTTCTACTAACACTGATTTGTCAGCTGAAGGTGTGAGCAATGCAGGGTGAGTGTGTACTTGCATAGTTTTAAAATTATGTTTATGCATAGTATATGGAAAAAAGTTAACAAGGGCTAAAACATTTTGCTGCCTTTCTGAAAGTCTATAAAATCTGATTTCTTATGGACCTTGAGTTTTTGAAGGTAATGTTACTAACTTATTACAATTAATGCAACAAGTGGAGCACTGTAGCCTTATTATTATCAGTAATCAGACAATGTCTATCACAAATGATAGTATATCGTTGGATCCTGTAAAAAAATGTAGGATATGGTAGTTGTTAAAAGCTAGTACTAGAATTTTTATGGAAATAATACTACATTAATGAATACCCAAGCTTCAACATCCTCTCCTGTATTGTGAAAAAATTGAATAACAATAACAGTTGATGTATCCATTACATAGTTTCTGTCTCACAACTATATGTTCTATCTAATCTTCTTTTCAGGGATTACATTCAAAAGCTTATTAAGGACACAAGTGAAGAAATCAAAGATCTAACCAATGAAATTCAGCAAGACTTAGAGGTCAGTTTGATTTGGTTTTTCAAGCTCCCACTGCTTCAATTCAATCTCCCACTGCTTCAGTTTAAGCTCCCACTGCTTCAATTTAAACTCCCACTGCTTCAATTCAAGCTCCCACTGCTTCTGTTTAAGCTCCCACTGCTTTAATTAAAGCTCCCAATGCTTCTACTCATTCAATCAAGTGGCAACTTGAAAACTCAGCATAAAACCCTAATTTAAAAAAAAAAACAATAATTTGCTTAAGAAATGTTTTTTTTAAATTTAGAGATGGCTCAAAACTTAATAATTTGACATTTTTATATTTTAATTGTTTGACCTTTAAAATTTATTATATTTTTTATTTGATCCTTGTAAATTGATAAATAGTTTCAATAGTTTAAATACATTTGCACATCTATAGCCCATGATTTGTTTTTAAATGTAATATAAAATTCCAATCTTACAAGTCTAAGTATAAGTAAACTATAAAATTAACATTGATCTTTCAAAAATGTAATTAGATATTGGTACTGGTATTAATTTGATGTACTGTACTTAGAAATATTATACAATGTTAAAAATAATAATAATAATAATATGGAAGTAAGCTTATGCGAGAATCACACACATTTCTTTGTATTCAGGTCTTTTCAATTTTATTGTTTTCCCTTAAGCTGTCAAAAACAATTATTAATACCTGACTTTGCTTTTTGCTCTAAAACATTTTTTTCTCATTTACCTTTTTTTTTTAAATGTACAATGTCATGTCGCCTTTATTGCCAAGTTGGCAGCTATGTTTTTTCCTCTCCTGCTTTATATTTTTAATGAATGGTGTTACCAGACTTGCCGAGCTTTTAAAAAAGGATGCGTTTGGCTGTATATAACTGCTAAAGATGCAACATTAAAAAAAAAATAAGAATAAGTCATTCCTGAGAAAAAATGAGGCCTCAATTTTTTTTCCTTAAATCACCTAGGTGACATGATTTATTTTTTTCCCAGAAAAAACAGCTTAAATCTAGAGAAGCCTCCAAAATGTCAATAGTGGATTTTAAGGACCAGCAGTTTAGAGAAAATACACAATTTTCAGAGAGAACCCCAACAGCTAGTGCACAGTTATTGTCTTCATCAGGGAGTGAGCTCATGTCACACAGTTCTAGCAGCATTTCAGAGACTAAGAAAACAAGCTCTGAGAAAAACTTGTTTCCTTCTGTGCTGCCTTCACCTCATTTAGTGACTGACAGTTTTAATCAAGCTAAACTTGAGGACATACCTAAGTTCAGTCCCTTAGATTCTGTAAAAATAGGTGGAGAAATGAGATTGAGTTTAGTGAATGCTAAGAGCAAAGATGCTCAGGAAGAGCTCACTAGGTCTAGAAGTTTAAAAAGACATTCCAGCCTGACTTCCATGCAGTCATCCAATAACAGAGTCCCAGCACAAGGCAGACACAGCACCAGTCAGGTAAACAACAGCAGTGGTAATGTGGATCGCATTATTCATCCCACACTTGGGAGTGTGCCACAAAAAATGTCCAGGCCAGTTCTCGAAGATCCTGATGATGGGGCTTCACAACGACAGCTGAACCCATCCAGCCTTCTCACTAGCTACAGCCCCATTGCTAAAGGAGTTCGACTGAACAAGCACAACTTGGTCTTTAAAGGGGATGGACAACATCCAGAAAATGGTGGCGTGAACACATCTAGAAGCTATTTAGATGTCAGAGAAACCCAGGAAGGAGAACTTGGTGATAACACAGAGGTAATAGTTAAATTATCTTCTCCTTTTAATGGGACTATTTCCAAAGCTAAATGTTTCTTGAATATTTTCACACACATACATGTTTCAGTTCACACGCACATATGGTTGAAGTGATTGAAGTGTTGAAAAATGTGTCACCCTTGTTTTGTTGGTTTGGTTATGTCTTTGAAAGTTTAAATTTCTCAATGGAGAAATAATGTAAACATCCATCAAATAGTATTTGCAACAAAATATAAAGTAAATTATTTTTAAACTTAATGTGAAAACTAAATGAAAATTATTTTTTTTCAGTTAAAATGTTCATTTAAAAAATGTTTTTCTAACAAAGAAAACTGAAATTTAATTAGAACACAGTGTTGTGTAATAAAAAATTTAACCCTACTTTTATATTTTAAAACAAATAAGTTTATGCACTTGTTTTCACAAATTATAACATAAGATTAATTTAAGAAATGAATTACCAATAAGACTTAAAATAATAATGATAAAAATTCTTTCCGCTGAGTCTTCACACAAAATTTGCTCTCATTTCACTCTGTATCTTCATTGTCATTGAAAGAGTTTATACAAAATGTTTTGTTTCAATTCAATTAACAATAGTTCACAAAAACATTCATTTTAGTATCACTTTTGCAATGTCTTGTTCTGGCCCTATTATCAAGTGAAGTCTACTTGCCTGATAGGTATTAAAGTGATACTTTAAAAAAAAAAACTCCTTGGTACAGATATATCTAATTAAAAAGTCCAGCAATGCTCAAATGTTTTCAATATTTTTTGTCTATTCTACACAGTTTAAGAAAGAAACAATATAATTTGTTGTAAATGCCTGTTGGGAAGGAAAGTTATCTGTTCTATGATCTGAAAACTTGTCTAAGACAAATACAGTAAAAAAAAAAAAATATTTCTCTTCTTCTTTAGCTTTGAGAGATTCAATAGACCAATCTAAAAAAAAATTAATAAAATCATTGCTTAATTCTTTCTCTCCTAATCGACGATACCATCATTGATTTTGAACTCATCAAATTAAATTAATCTTTATTTGTTTTTAACTTGACTTTGAATTATATAAAAAGAACATGCATTTCCCTTTAATTCTATACAAAATACAACATTTTCTGATAACAAACAACAAAAACTATTGAAGCCCAATCATAACAGGGGTAGTGAAATAGTAATGAGCAAAATGAAGAATTCCTTCAAATTGTGGACAAATTATTATGGAGAGAAAGAGTTAATTATTTAAAACCTATGGCTCAAAACCTTCCTTCACTGAACTAGAGAAACTTTAGGAAAAGTTATTCACTGTACATGTATTGTTTTTCCCCTATTAAATCTCTCCCTATTATCATTTCATACATAGCCAACACGTTCAAGGTCTGCTAAATCTAGTTCACGCCAGGTCATTGGTAAGACATTTATTTGCTTTGGGAAGACCCCGAACCAGAACAATTTGATTATTATTTCACTCTTTGTAATCAAGATGCACTTTTTGTTTGTTTTGATCTATCTAATCTCTGTAACTGGTATTGTGCCTTTGTGTTCACCATTGAATACTTACAGCTAGCAAGTTTGTTTGTTGTTGGGTTTTTTCTTTCTTTTATTTGATATCTTTGGTTTGAACTAAAACTTTGATGTTTGTTTCACTTTCCAATAAACAAAACATATGGTTAGTGAAAACTTAGATAACAAGATGTATATGATTTGTAATTAAATGTGTGATCATTAACTCAAGAAATAAAAGCAGGTTATCTCATTAAGATATAACAGTTAACTATAACCCTAACCCTAGGTTTTTAAAAACCTACTATTACTCATTTAAAATAGCATATCCTGCTCAACAATAGATGACATATATCTTCTTGAAAAGGTGCGGGGGCTGAGTGGTAAAGCGCTTGGCTTCTGCACTGGGGGTCCTGGGTTCGAATCCTGGTGAAGACAGGGAATTTTATTTCGGGATCCTTGGGCGCCTCTGAGTCCACCCAGCTCTTATGGGTACTTGACATTAGTTAGAAAAGTAAAGGCAGTTGGTCATTGTGCTGGCCACATGACACCCTCATTTCATTTATGACGTATGCAGAGAAGATTCAACTCTATTATCACAGTAATTACTATATTGAAAGTAAAAAAAAAAGTTTCCCTTTCAGACCTTGCAATCTATGGGGCAGATGATGTTAAGGTGATCTGTTTCTATGGCCAATGGTTAATGAGCAGGGTGTCGTGTGGCCAGCACAATGACCAACCGCCTTTACTTTCCCCAACTTAAGTCAGGTACCCATTAGAGTTGGGTAGACTCATGGATGCCTTAGAAATCCCGAAATAAAAATCCCAGTCTTCACAGAGATTCAAACCCAGGACCCCAGGTTTGGAACCCTAGCGTTTAACCACTCAGACACCACACCCCACTTTGGTCAGTCATTGCCTCTTATTTAATTTACCACATGCCAGATACATTTGTTCTGTCATTCCAAACCATTTTTTGTTTCAAATTATAGTACCTGTTTAATTGCTCATTTTGTTACACTAAAGAAATCTTCATTTTCATAACTTATGAAATTTTGCAATGAAAAACTTTCATTTGTATTCCTTTACTTTATGCAACCTTTGTTGTTTATATACATTTTTGGCTTTACAAAATCGTTTTTTAATTCTCTAAATGTTGAAACTTGTCTCTAATATCGCTTTAATATAAAGTTTTAAAAAGTAAGATTTAGTTGTGTTTCATAACACCATTGTTAACTGGTAAACATGTAGCGTGGAACATCAATACAACAAAAAAAAAATTGTTAAGCTAAAAAAATTTTCCATAACTGTTGTGTAGAATGGGGGGTACTGGTAGTGGCTGAGTTGTAAAGTGCTTGTAAATTTAAGTATAAAAGTTCCACTTTCATACGTAGGGCAGATGATCTAAAGGTCATCTGTTTCTGTGGCCTACGGTTAATGAGGATATCATGTGGCCAGCACAACGACATTTGCTTTGGTGGTAAAGGAAGGAACTATTTTTCATTTGGCAAACTTTTCTTCCAGAGATGAGGCCAAATGCTCTCTTTTCACTTTCTTTGTCTAAGACCTGGCCTGAAATTGTGCTCACCTAATTTGATACCAGGTTGTAAACTTGTGTAGATTAATGAGTAGATGATAGAAATATTACTAATAATATTGGTATTAATTACACTATATCAATGCCTACAAGGGTTGCACTTGAATTGATACATTTTAATATGTTAGCAACTACAATGTAATTAGTTAACTAATGGGATTACTGTTTAATTTGGAGAATTGAATTAAGATACATCATATTTGTTGTATTCATGTTCTGCTGACCAAGACAGTGATTTCTAATAAACATTAAAGACATAAACCATAAACACATAAAAAGTACTTCATAAATTATATTGGTGCACACTTGTAAAAGTATGCAAGATTTAGTATCTGGTGCATTGAAAGTAAATACAATCATTCCAAATGAATATTACTGTTTGTTGTCAATTCGACCATAGTCTACATTTTTATTATTATTATTATATTATTATAGCTTTTATATAGCGCTACTTTCATGCTTATAGCATGCTCAGAGCGCTTTGGTCCAATCTCATTTGTGGACCAGTTGGGGGGGGGGTATCTTGGATTTGGTTTCACAGCCTGCCTTTGGGCGCTCAGTAAACACAACTCTGCCTGAGTCTGGTGTCAAACCTCGAGCCCCCTTCTAGGTAGCCAAGCAAGCCAAACTCAAGCCGCACTTAGCCTCTCGACCATGCTTCCCACATTTTATTAGAAAGTAAAGATGTTACCATCTAGAAACAATCAATAGATGTATTGTTCTCCTAATGTTGTTTTCTAAATATTCCCTTGTACTTTTGTTTTCTATCTCAATGTTTTTTTTCTCTTTTCAACCTTGTGCTTTGTAACTTAACTCAAATGTATGATTTCAATTTATAATGCTACCTACACACCCAATGATTTATGCCAGACTGGTATTCAATACTTTTTTTTTACTTAAATCTAGCACTTTTATATTAAGACATTGAAGCAGTTCCAATACAACTATTGTGAATATAGAATTCTCTTCAAATTATTTTAAAATACTGAAATGTTTAAAAAATATTTCCTCAAACTTCAAGCTGTTTAGCCTAGGATGCGGGTGAAAATCATTTTACAAATGTTATTGACTATATATTAAAAAAAAACAACACTTATTTCTTTCTGTTAGATAAGTACCTTCTGCTAATCAGAGGTGTAGCTAGGGTGGGGAGAATTCGAAAATCCACCTGCCCCCCCCCCCCCCATGAGTGTTTTTTTAACATTAAATATTATGCAAAATGCAACTCCCCCCCCCCCCAAATGATGAAAAATCCTAGCTACGTCACTGCTGCTACTAGTGTTATTTTATAACTCAGAGCTATTTTTCATAATGGCTTCTACTGTATTTACATTACCAGACAAACATTATTACTTTTTTCCTTTACCTATCCTTAAGTCTGTAGGACTATTGAGGAACCAGTCATTATCCTTCTGTTACTGACAATTCTTTAAAGTTTTAAATTATATTTGGTTTTACTTTTCTGCTTTTTTTTTTTTGTGTTAAATGATGTTTTTAAAAATGTTCTTCTAGTTTTATGGGTTGTCTGCCATAAAACTCAGATATGCACATTAGAATTTTCATCAGTAAACAATATACCAGTAAAGCTGCTGCAGATTTTAGTAACCTTCCAATAGTTTCTCATGTTCATCAATAAAAAATGTAACATGTCATGTTTCTATTGTCATAACCAAAAAAAAAAAACAAAAACTACTATTACATGTGAAATGTATAACACTGCTAATAAAAATTCACGTATTGTATTCTCAGAAACCATTCCGACCAAAATATCCTTGATCATTTGCCAGGACCACCAGGATACAGGGTCAATGCCAGCAAGCCATCTACTTTCTCTTTCTCGTCAAGGACAAAGATCTTTGTTTAGCAGGCAACAAGTCAGAAGGAAATAAGATTCTTTTAGTCATTTTGTACCAACTACTGCCAATAATAATTTTAAAAAAGACAGCTTTTTTTTCAACAGTACAGCAGTGATTCATTAACATTTTACAAACAGATTTTCTATTGTAAGTTTGTCCATGTGCAAATATTATGATACAAGACTTTGATGTAGTTTTTGTTTTAACAAAATTGTTTATTATAAAAAAAAATTACTGTTATAATTCAAGTATTTCCTGGTAACAAAAGTGCTATTTCAACATTGTAATTTGTAAGACCTCCTAATGTTCATTAATTAGATATAGTGATAGTTGCTTTTTTTTTTTTTTTTTATAAAAATAGTATTTGTGAGTTTTACAAATGTTAATATCATAAAGACAAGCTGTGATATAATTATCTATTGTCAAGTTGAAAGCATAAAGGAATATATTTCTAACCAGTGTTTGTTTTTTTTAACCTACCTGATAAATAGGTTATGTGATTCAATTTGTGTACTACACTAATATAATTGGTAAAGTAGTTATCAAAACTAAATATACTTCAAGTAATGATTTGTTAGATTAAATTACATTCACTACTTTTATTTAGAGAGGGTTTGTTTACTTTTAACGAACTCATCACATCAATCATAAAAAAAGACAACATTTAAAGAAAAATTCAGCACAATTTATTTCAATTTTACATTAATTACATCAATAACATATTTGTTTTAAGGAGAAAAAAAAAATTTAAAAAAAAAGATGTGTTTGAAAAATTATAAAAAGTAGTGTTTGAATTAATGGCTGATAATGACAAATGTTTCAGTCTAAAACTGCATTTAACAACAGAACCTGTTGAAATAAAGTTTGATTGGTTCAAACGACAAATGACAAAACATGTAATGTCACAATATTTACCTTGAATAATAATTATAATAAAAACAAAAAAAAATTTCTTCATTAAGTTAGGTTATTTTGTTTGCACTTTTGAATTCAACACAGATAACATGTTTAACATGATAGGGACATAGATAAATATATACACAGTGAATAATAATAAATGCCCTCAATAGAGTTATTAAAAATTATTGAGATGAATAGATACTTTCACAACTGCTTCAAAAAAACTCAAGCACAAGTGTCCAAAACAGTGTCACATTAGGAATACATTCATAGGATGGTCAATAGGAATTTATGATTCATTGACTACTTACAACTATACTGGGAAAATTAATGTGGAGTTTGAAACAAGGGAGACCCAAGTAGACATCTGCCTTTTTGATTGAAATAAACAAATCACATCTTTATAAAAATACTTTTATATACTAGAATTACCATGTTTTGGTGGTGGTGTTTTGTTTTTTTTTTGGGGGGGAGGAGAAACTATATATTGAGATAATGATGAAAGCTCTCAACTCCTGAAACTTTGTTTATGAAATGTGAATATGGAGTGTACTTTTTGAACATTCCATTTAAAAAAAAAATACTGGATGGTGGTAATTAGATGCCAGCACTAGCACACATGGACAGGACAATGTTGAGAAATAGAACTTCTTGTTTAGCTCCTGCAAGCACAAAAATTATGAATTAGATGAACATGTATGCGAATTCCACAATATTGGTGCCTTCTAATGACACCCAGATGTTTATACTGAAAGCTCAGAACTCACACTTAAAATGACTTTCTAGCAGTCTATTGATATATCTTGGTTTCAACTTTAAAAAAATTTTTTTTTACCCTTAACTATAAAAAAGAAACAAAAATGTGGAAGGACGTCCTGCTAGAATTAAAAATCAACTAATTTAAATGACTTGCCTGCTCCTGCTTCTTCTTCTCGGTGAAGCTGATGCACTATGACTGCGAGAATGTCTACGAGGTGAGAAAGATCTGTTGAGATTAAAACATATTGACAAGTTATCACTTAAACACCAGCACATGAATACACAATTTAGGAAATAATTCTCTGCTGGGACTTAGGCTGAAAATTGATAAACTGGTTAGGTTCTAGTAGTAATATAAAAGAAAAGAGTAAAGATAAAAGTAGATGCATTAAAATACACACAAAGTTTATAAACAAATGATAACTGATGAAATACCTGGTAATTAATTATTTCCCCCAAAAACAGAAAGTGATGAACTATGTTTAGCTTTTAATTGGAACATAAGTATAGAATGACATGGTCACAGAGGAAATAAATTTTTTTTTAAAAAAAGGTTTCACAGCAGGTTTTCATCTTCTGGAATCCTGAAGTTATTTCACACCATCAATAAAGTCTTAACATGCTAAGCTGCTGCCCTTTGACAATCAGATTAAAAAATTTGTTTTTTTTTCATTACGGTCCAATCCATTATCAACAAATTCATATTTCATTGTGTACACCATGTTTACCACAAAGGCCCCTCTCACCCATGAACTTTTTCAAGCTATGTTAAATAGAAGCAGCTTTAAGTATTAAGACTGTATCAAAACATTGAATGAAAGACTATATAAACATTCAAAATATCACCATTTTTAAAACTGAAATAGATGAGGATTAGAAGTCTAAATGGATGTACCCATCTCCATAAAATGTATATATTTTTTTAAAAAGTTACATAAACATTAATTAAAAGAAGCAGTGCAATTAGAGATATTAATCAAATAAATAAAATATATATATATATACATAAAAAACTAACAATGTGATCATACCATTGTACAACGAAGATACCATACGAAGATCAGTTGTTGGTTGATTAAAATGAAGATGAGGTACTGTGGTAGTGGAAAGGCAGCGCTCCCCGAAGACCCAGTTGAAGTTAAAGTTGATTAAACATGCCACAATTGATTCAACTTACTGCCCACAAGTGTAATTTATTTTTTTATTTTTATTTTTTGTCTATTTTTGAAGTAATTTTTATAAAATTGCTTAGTTTTAGTTTTATTCTTTTTTTTATTTTGAAAAATTATATATAAAACAAATTATAAAATCAAATCATTAGAGTGAAAGGCAATTATTACATTTCTGCTATGAATAGGAACTTTTCACTTTTAAAAAATGCTTTTTAGAAAAATGGGGCATGTCAAAGGCAGTTTTGATGAAAAATATCTGCTGATTCCAGAGCAATAAAATGTGGATTCTGCAATATACTTTTGTCGGCTGGCGGTGCAAAGGCTGAAGGCATAATTTGCTTTTGCTTAGATGGGGATGCTGACAGCAGCTACGGAGTTGTTTGTTTTTTTGTGGAGTTGGAGCCCCCGACGGTGGAGTTTGCTGAGTTGATGATGTAGGTGGTAGTAGTAGTAGTGGTGAAGGAAGTTGGTGCTAGTAGTGGTGGTGGTGGGGCTGGCAGTGGTGTACCCAGCTGATGGTGATGACCCTGAAACATTTTGGCCAGAGAAGAAATAAATTTATTACACAAATTATCTCATACAGAATACTTACAAACATTCACCGTTGATAAAGAAATAGTCAAATATATAGTATTAATAATTTTTTAAAAACATTTTAGTTAAAAGGTTTGAGTGCAAAGAAATTTTAAAAAATTTTTTTATCAATAATGGAAAAAAAAAAGTCTTACAGACAACATACAAAACAAAAAAAAATCCAATTGGTTATTGAACCCTTCAAACAAATTTACCAATACAATAATGACATAAAAATTTTGCTTCACAAAACTTGTCACCATTTTTCCTACAATTCTGGCCTAAAATAACCTAGTTATAAAATGGTATCTGATTTGATTGACATACTACCTTAAACAGCTGATAACGTAACTATAACTGCAGTTGTCTGATTGTGTAAGTGGCTCAATAATAAATAGCAGACAATGAAAAAAAAAATCTGATCATTTTGAAGGATATTATAATACTAAAGTGTTATTTAAACACAGGGTTTAAAATAAGATCAGAATACAAAAAATATGTACAAAGGAATCGCAGACACTGCAACACTACTTAAACACAAGATGCAATAGCAAAGCAAACAAAAAGCATCTGTTTACAATATATATATATAGAATCTAATTTAAAACATTTTAGTTTTTAAGTCTGAAAACGAGGTTTTTCATTTTTGTTTTGAAATAAAAATGTTTTCATATAATTTTGTTCTAAGTTCAATAATGATGAAAACAAACTTGTATTATTTAAGGATTGATGAAAAACTAGAATACTTTAAGCACAACATAAACTCATGCTCATAGACAGATATCTTCCTACCTTGACCTTCTTCCACCTCCGCCTCCTCCCCCGCCTCTATAGTTATCATTCTGTTGTTGCCTGCCTCCACCTCTACCTGGCCCGCCTCTATTACTCCATCTAGAGCGTCCTGAGGACATTTCTACTCTCACACGGCGACCATTAATTTTGCTATTGAAGAAAAAAAAAAAGATTTTCATACAAAACGCAAGATGTCTGGTTTAAGTCTGGTGTTAGAGACTGAGTTAGGTTTAGGTAAATAGTGCTCTTAGGATTTGTAATGACAATGAGCAATTGATAAGAGATTTGGATTTACTTCTAAAGTTAGTTCAATTAGGGTTAACACTATGTGTTATAGTTTGTGTTTTTTTATGCATTTTATTTTCTTTAATTGTTTGTGTCTCTTTTGGTATTGTAAAGAAGTCTCAAAAAAAGTGGTATTCAGAAATCATTACTTCTTTCACTTAAATTTACATTTGAGGCAATCTTTTTTTTTAATATAAAAACAAAGGGGACAAAGCTTCTAATGGAAATTTAGTAAGTTTACAAGTCCCCTAAGCCAACAGTGAATCACTATAAATCAAGCCAAAATGTGCTGTGTAGATGATAAAAAAAAAATTAAACTCACGATCCATCCAAGGCTCTAACTGCATCTTCTGCATCCCTACTGTCCTCAAATTCTACAAATGCAAAGCCTGGAGGCTTGCGGGCGACCCAAACATTACGTAGCTGACCATATTTAGAGAATTTTTCTTCAAGTTCTTGCTTCGCACAGCCATAGCCCAAATCACCTACATAAACCTTACAGTCCAAGCTCCAGTCTCTCATAGGAGCATTCCTCGACATATTGAACTATGGAGATAAAAGGCAAAATTACATTCTAAACAAGCAAAGTTCATAAGTATAAATGAGACAGCTTTGTGAGCTACAAATTTACTACTAATTAGTAAACTAGATACTACTACTAATTTTTTTAAATTTAATCTATCATCTACGAAACTAGACTTTAACTTTTGAACTGTAGGTGTGTCTCTCGTGGCTCAGCCAGCGACAAGCTCTCCACTCACTTATTATATATAATTGCAATCAATATGAGGTCAAAACAGTAAAAAAAAATCCTAATTTTCTTTTAAACATAGTCATAATTTATACACCATTGCCATTGGTCTTCGAAAGTTCTGTTAAACTGATAAAGTAGTTTAATGATGTACTAACGAAAAATTGTATTTTCAAAGAACATGGTGACACAGGTATACTAGAGGAAGCCGAGACGACCGAAAGAGCTGGAAAGCCATCAAAAACTAGCAAAAGACAGTGGAGAGTGGCCTGTTTTTGCTGAGAAGGCTCTATTATAGAAGTATAGATCTATTAGATCCGAATCTATCCTATGTCAAAGGCTATGTTCCATAAGTGGGCATGAGGAACTCAAAGGAATGATGATCTATATTATATAGATAAGATCTAATAGGTAATGTATCATTTGGGAGGCGTGGTCCCATATATTGAAAAAAGGTAGATCTAGTATTCAGTTGTGAGTTAGTAGTTTAGTTCAATTTTACTAGTTCTAAAGGTAGATCTAATCTGTAGAGGGACTAAAGTTCTTCAACTATTAGACTAGATCCTATATCTAGAGTAAAACAGGGTCGTTGAACAACAACGTTTTGTAAAGCTATCCGTACAATCCACTTATTATCAAAATAACTTTTTTATTTTAAATGTTTATACCGGAATAGCTATATTGCTACTGCGCAGGCACCATTTACAGGCCAAGAATGGAGATATCTGAAATCCTACCCCCCCCCCTTTCCCGGGGAGTTTACTGGGCGTGGTAGGAGAGTGGGGGGGTGTTTTATAAAAAAAAAAAAGAAAGAGGAGGGAGGAGTGGACTAACAATTGGTATCTGGCCAGTTACATGAAGACAATTTACCCATGTAACCCCTCCCCCTGTCCACTAAGCATGCCAGAACACTGGAGAGGGAGAGAGAGGGAGGAGTAGACTACAGATGTTGCCAATGTGTGACCTCAGTTGACTTGTACTGCTTGTAGTCACTGAGCATGCTTGTTAGATAGGGCACTTGACCTATATAACCCCCCCCATGTCCACTATAAGCATTGGTGTGACTCCGTTACAAACCTAGAATGGAGATACCAAGTGTGGGAAACCTGACAAAGACGTGTCACATGTTCTTACTGCAGGTGTAAATGATTTATATTTTAGATCTTATTAAATATTAAAGATTAAAATATATTTAAAATGATAATTTGTAGGGGTGTACCGGATAGTCGCTCCGGCTCTGGCCGAATATTCGGCACTTTTTCACTATCCGGCACTATTCGGCTCCAGTCGAATATCACTACCGGATAGTAAAAACTACAGCGTAGTACCTGTATTTCTGTTAATATTGTTAGGCGCCTCCGCGCGCTAAGTCTTTTCCAGATACGCCATACGGAGGTAACACTTAAATATCGAAACAACACAGGCGAAAGACAAACAATATAAGGGTGTCGACGCTGATAAACGATGTCCAACAAGAAGTTTAAACTAAATCTCCATGTTGATAAAAATATACAAATATTCACAAAGTGGACATGATTAAATAATGTCAGTTCTGAAATACATTTACTTTTTTTTTTGTTTCAATTAAAAGAATTTGTTTTTTAAAACAATAAACAATGGCTATGCACCAAATCTTATTTAGTACACAGACAAGGCGTGTTAATCTAAATAGAAATAAAACTGTACATTGTAAGATCACATAGCAGCGATGTCTGGCACATTTTAAAAGCCTGTTTTGACCTTTGGGTGTTCTAGTAAACATGTTATATTCATTAACTACGTCACGCTGATAATCTGTCTAGATGTGCGGGTATATCTACAGAGGTAGAGATGAGCAACCCCCACCTCCTTTTGTTTGTTTAGTCCATAACATTGAGATTACAAATAGGCAGCTGACCACATTAAGCCAGATGTCAACGTGTTGACACTGTCTAGAGGTCTATCTTAAGAGGGAACTAATTTAGTTTGTTTACTTGGAGAAGAATTTTTATTAGGGGGCGGGACTACAAGCCATCTCTCTATAAGGTTAATCTGGTTTGGGTTTGTTTATTATGAGATAGGTTGTCAATCAAAGGGTCAAAGGACCACAAGCCACACCTTTTATACCATTGGCCGGGTAATAAGTTTGTTTACTTTGAGTTAAGTCTCAATTAGGAGGCTGGACTACAAGCCAAACAGACACTGACCAGTGGTATCTTTAAGGGAGGGCTCAAGAGACTCAACACCCTTCTTATTTGTTTAACCCATGACAATGTATTGATAGACATTGACCATACTTAAGCCAGAATGGATTAACGCAAATTGTTAAGACATATTGACATTGTCTATATGTCAACAGATGAGGACACTAAGTTTGTTTACTTGGAGAGTACTTGTATGGGTGTATGTAGTTTTTTTCCTAGTCTTAAAACTTTTAGAAAGACATTTCATTGCTTAATGCTATTGACTTAATATATAGAGCCTAAAGGAAAACCTTACAGTAAAATTTAACATTACAGAAAATAAATTGATCGCAGAAAATAAATTGATCTAAAGCACCATAGTATGCTGGAATGTTAAGAAACACTTGACCTCTGTAACTAGTGTACGGATAATTTAGCCTATCTATTTGCTTGACTGACCATGCCAAAGTGTTATCTTTTTTTTTGCCTGCACACTAAACACTATTGCGTATGCCCAAAGGAAAAAAAAAGGGTGAAGGTCAACACAATCATCTATTCACACTACACTAGGACAACATGTGTAGGTTCACAACGTCTATCTGACCAGGTTGTTACAATCAATCAAACACAAAATCCATATATGTTTCTTTTTTTGTTAGGTAGGGCGTGGATGAGTTTTCGTCTATATTTGGTTTCATAATGCTCTTTGATCTATATATAATATATCAGTAGATCTAAACATCAATAATGTAGACCTTTGTGTAATTGATGTTCCTGCTGTTAATAAAATATCTTTTGCCGCAAACGGATTAATAAATATATGACCTACTACGCTTCAGATTCCAACTATTAATTAACAGCTATCAGTATTAAGTTCTTGAAGCCAGTACCAGAAACAGTCTTTGGACTTAAAAATACAAGTCTGATGACCGATTGTTGGTAGAAATTCTTGAACACATAGGGCCTACATTCAAGCACCATACAAGCCAGATGAGAGATTTACATTAGTAACTAGTAAAATATATACAAAAAACATATTTTACAGTGACCCTCCAACACACAGCCTATATGGTTGGTGGCTTCGTACATACACGCTCATGCTATTCATGATGATGCTACACAGATTAATTTCTGTTTATAAATACTATTAATCTTTAATAAATTAATCAGTAATAGAGTTTAAAACAATAAGGTATATAAAAGGAAAAAAATAATACCAACAAATATAGGTATGTTATATAACAGTTTCGTAAAATGTTCAGCAAAACAAGTTATTTATAAAATACTTAGGTATTCGGCTCCGGCTCCGGCCGAATATCAAATTTTATTATCCGGCCATATCCGGCTCCGGCCGGATATCAAAAAGTACTATCCGGTACACCCCTAATAATTTGTGGAGGTTTCTGTTGACCCTTACGGCGGAAAACAGATTTTCTATTGAAAATGCATTTTTGAAGTTCATTATTCATTCTCTCCATATATACAACACCCATGGTGTATTTTCTTTTACTAATGGATAGACCTATGTTTGTGGAAGCTTCATTAGCAATATTTTTTTGAAATTCGTTTTTATATGAAATTTGTGCTTTTGTGAATGACATGAAGTATGCAAAAATGGACACACAGGATCTACTTTTGGATTTATGTGCTCCCGTTTGAAAAGGTAAGAAACATATTAACTTATATGAATTCTATGAAATAATGCATGCTTACTGTTTAAAAATGATTGTTGTAAATAATAGAGAAAAAAGAAAATAAATTAAGTTGTTAGTTTGTCTTAAATATTAAAAAAAAATAGCCTCGATGCTATTTCATAATTTGTGGGTCGTGAAACTATGCAAGCAATTTTTTTTTCATATCATTAAAATAGTACCAATTTTAATCTCAAAACACGATTTTTTTTATTCCGGCAATCATAGCGTTTTATTTTTTATTTTGTTAGAGTGTAAAAATCAATACTGTTTTTTTAGAATCTGTTTTTTTTTTAACCCAATCGGAAGTGGGTCGGGAAAATTTGACCACATCAATTTTTTTCTACATGCTTACTTTTTTATTCATTCTCTCGGAATAAGTGGAGCTGACAGCATCTACTAAGCCTTATCATTGACTGTGACTATTACAGACCTTTTTTTTTATATATTTCATCTGCTTAGGTAAATATTTTACATTTCCATACGTGGGTCGGTTGTCTTCATTTTAAATAACATCATAACTCAGGAAATGCGTCTTTTTTTTTTGCGCTGCCACTGTGCGATGAAAAAAACACGCGCGGATCTCTACTAAACTAGTCAGTTTTTTTTTGTTTCATGAAGTCTTGATATGATTTTAGAACTAAGATTAATATTTTAGATCTGGTTCTTTGTTGAAATATAGTCCATATTAGCTTAGGTTAGACTTAGGTCTAAGTCTAGATCTAGTTGATAGTTTAATTAGCGATATTGCCGATGTACACGCGTGGGTATAGAGACTAGATCTAGACTCTATCTTAACTATCTAATAGTCTAAATGTAGATTAGATCTAAGATTTTATATCAAAATAACTTATTTTAGACTTAGGACTAGGTCTATATCTAATCTAAATCTTTATGTTGAAGAAAGTCTAAATCTAGTTGAAAGTTCAATTAGCGATATCGCCGATGGCGATGTACACGCGTGGGTCTAGAGTCTAGATCTAGACTTTATATTAACTATCTAATAGTCTAAATGTAGATTAGATCTAAGATTTTATATCAAAATAACTTATTTTAGACTTAGGACTAGGTCTATATGTAATCTAAATCTTTACGTTGAAGAAAGTCTAAATCTAGTTGATAGTTCAATTAGCGATATCGCCGATGGCGATGTACACGCGTGGGTCTAGAGTCTAGATCTAGACTTTATATTAACTATCTAATAGTCTAAATGTAGATTAGATCTAAGATTTTATATCAAAATAACTTATTTTACACTTAGGCTTTAGGACAAGATCTAATCTAAATCTTAACGTTGAAGAAAGTCTAAATCTAGTTGATAGTTCAATTAGCGATATCGCCGATGTACACGCGTGGGTCTAGAGACTAGATCTAGACTATAGATTCTATGTTAATATTAGTATTTAAGTATATGTCTATGATATATGTATGTATATCTCTTGAAAATGAAATCTAGATCTTTTACTTAATTTTTTTTTACATGAGAAAAAAGATATCAAGACTTAGACAAAGAGCTCTCATTTGTACTTAAAAAAAAGTAGATTTTCAAAATCAAGTAGTGATGCACACGGCATGGACATAGTTTCATAGTTAAAAATAACAACAAAGACATATAAACCAAATAAAAGTTTTTTTTATTTCTTTTATCAGCAACAATTACAATAAATACAAAGACAAAGAATGAGATAGTAAAGTAAACAGAAACATCATGCACCATTATTAGGTCTAGATCTAGGAGTCAGAGTAGAGTAGTCTAGACCTAGATCTAAAAAGTGATCAAGAGCTAGAATGGATCTAAATCTGATAATATTTCATCTAATACTAGATTATTAGATCTTTTCTAGTCTATAATTATACATCTAAAGTTGATATAAATAGATCTAGTAACAGTAACAATAGTAAGTATGTTGAAACAGAGACAAAAAAAAAGTGACTTTTTATGGTTGGGTGAGCCGAAGAGGGGGCTTATTTATTAATCATAAATACTTTTTTTTTGAGTTGTTTGTTAGTTTTTTCAAATGTTTCATAAATGTAGTTTAGTTTGTGACACAGTTTTATGTTAATAATATTGTGAATTTGTGAAATCCATGGAGTATTGGACATATCTTCTGTGAATTGTGGATTTTTCATTATGAGGGGTAAGTGTGTTTGATCTCAATTATCTATGTTAAATACTTGTCTGATGATAATGAATTTACTTTTTTTGAATTCCTCTGTTCTTGGGCATTAAAATTGACATATAATATGTCAAAACTGATATTGGTTTTGTTATTTAGGATGATGATAAAGTATAATTTGCAACTTTTATTTTTTACGGAGGGGGTGGGGTCTGGGGAGGCTCAATTAAAAGGCATAAATGCCTTAAAACACTTGTTTATTTATTTTTTTCAAATGTTCTATAAATATACTTTACTTTGTGATACATTTTTCTGTTAATAATATTGTTAATTTGTGAAATTCATGGATTATTAGACATATCTTCTCTGAGTGATGAATTTTTCATTCTTAGGGGTAAGTGTGTTTGACCTCATTTTTTCAAGCCAAATAATTGTCTGTTGCTTATGATTTTATTTTTTTTGGATTCCTCTATTCTTGGGCAATAAAATTGATATATAATATGTCAATTATAGCTAATTTGAAATTGGTCAAAAAAATGGTCCTAAAAGTAGAATGTTGAGAGCTCAATCTGTTTTCCGCCTTACACAGTTTCCAGTTTTCCTGACACGAAGGGAAATTGTCCGGTTTTCATTACGCGCGACGATACCGACCCTACACCTCTTTGTCGTCTTTGACATTATATTTAATTTTAACATGGTGTAGTTATAAATAGTCATATGGCGGAAAACAGATTTCCTATTGAAAATGCATCTTTAGTGGTGATGGTTCATTATCTCTTTATATAGGCCATCTGTAGCATATTTGGTTATACTGAGGTATAGATCTATGTTTGTATAAGCTTCCTTAGCAAAAATTTGTAGAAATTCGTTTTTATAAAGATTTTATGCATTTGTGAATGTCTCCAAGTATCACTATCACGACGGACAGGATTTACTTACGGATTTGTGTGACCACGTTTGAAAAGGTAAGAAACATATTATTTTTAGAATTATATGGAAAAGGGAGCTTACTTACGATTAAAAAATGGTTGTTGTAAATGACAAAGAAAAAAAAAACGGAAATAGAATGATTTTTTTACCTAAGAATTAAAAATAGATAGCCTTGATGCTATACACCCATATTGTACGTCGTGAGATCACGTATGCAACTATTTATTTATTTCCACTTAAATATTTCCTATCTTGATTACTAAACACATAATTTTAATTTAAGAAATCATAATGCATTCATTTTAGCACTTTAAAAGTATATATCTGAAAAAACTTTTTTTTTTGCACGTTGTTTTTTTAACCAATCGGATGGTCGTCGTCGGAAGTGGATGTGATACCCTTTTTTTAAAACTTGATTTTCAATCATTCACGCTGAATCGTCGAGAGAGACGCATCTCAGAAACGCGAACTTAGTCAAAAGAAGCTAAAAAACATTGTTTTTTTACATTGTTTCAACTACTTAGGTAATTATTTTAATTAAACACTAGTCAGTCGTAGATGTGAGATTTGATGTGTTATCGCGGCCATTGTTGATAGCGCACGACGCATGTTTCCAGCGTTGGATCAGTGGATCGTGAACATTCAGTACCAGCGCTCGATAGAAAGCATGTTGTTGTTTTTTTAAACTAGAATTCTTTTTAGATCTATAACTGATCTCAAAAGATAGAATGTGATTAAAATAAATCGATGTTTTATCCAGTTAATCACTATCTAGCTATAGGTCTACTAATTTTAAATTTAGATGTAAAAATATAATATCGGCGATAGCGCACAACGCATGTTTCCAGCATTAGTGAGATATAGCGATGTACACGCGTGGGCCTAGTCTAAGTCTAAAAGTAGATTAGATCTAAGATTTATATCGTTATCTACGATAAATAATTCATAGAAAGACTT
>JADKLZ010001483.1:9511676-9521869 GCA_021533235.1 Biomphalaria straminea
AGAAGAGGTGGATCGGGCATTGCCAGGAGCTACTGCAAACCCACCAGGCTAACTATCAAATGTAATGCACCCATTTAAAGACTCAGAGCAATCAATCAGTTGAAGAAAATGCAAATCTACAGGACATTCCTTTTGAAAGGCTAAAGGCAGACATTGATACCTACGTGAAGCTACCCTACGCTCTCTTCTGCAAGGTATGGAAAAAAAAAGAAAGATTTACCATCTCTACGCCATGCCTGAAAAAAAATAGTCATTAGGAAGTCATATTACGGGATGAATTGCACAATGGTGCATGGCAGACAACTTCGAAGTCCAAAGAGGAGAGAGAGACAAGGCTGTTTACTCACTCCCTAACAGAACGTGCCATCAAGGCAGCAACAGGACAGAAGAGGAAGGGTAGAAAATGGACACCGTGAAAACAGCTAGACTTCCGGACTTATGATCTGGCTCTTCTTTATTAAATAATAATATTATGAAACTAAAATAATGTACCCAATTATAATGTTAGCCGATGAAGCAGTAATATTCCAGGCCCTTAACATATCTAGAAAGATTTTAATTGCTTCTCAGAGGGTACTTGCCACATCATCATAAAATTCCAAATGTTGCAGACTTGCCAAATACTAAGAAGACTGCAGTAAATTTTATTTCCCTACAATTATTTATGATCCTGGCAGTGCCAGAATGACTTTCATTTTTCCAAATGATATTAAAACAAAAAAAAAACAACAACAAGCTAACCAGATAGTTGAGGGAATGAAGAAAAACAAAACAAAACACTTGACAGTTTCATTTCAACAATTAACCATTATTTTATTGTTCAATGTTCTATGTCCTTAATAGCGTTGTAAACATCCATTAACTATTTATTAAACTACACTGCTTCAAATTACAACAATAACAAATAAACAACTACAACATTAGAATTCCAATCATTGTCATAACAGCCAGTCACAGCCAGAGTTACAGGACTTCATTACACTTACATTGATCCTAGATCTACTTGACATCAAATGACATGAAACTAGAAAAGGCCCATTGAAACATATAATTACATTTTGGTCAATCTAATTATGCATGCTTTCATTAAAAAAATGAGTTATAATGTTTTATAGTTTCTAATCATAAGGGTTACTGCTAATAGTATAAGGGCAGTGTCAAATTTTTGGGTCAAAAGTATCAGGCTTACAAAATTTTTTGTCTTTGGTTGTCCTTAATATGTTAGCAGATATGTTATACATGTACTAGCAATATAAAAGATTATGGAAAGTTGATTGCTTTGTTTACAATAATATTAAGTTTCTAGTGTATACGAATATGAAAATTCTATTTTTCATTTCTGTGCCATTTTACATCTTGAGACTAAAGAGGCCAAACCTTGATACATAACACAATCTGATGTGCTAGCATGTCAACAATTTATAAAGTTTATTTATATTTTTACTACGAAAGTAAGATTCAGTAAGTTAAAAATATTAAATTTCTTAATTTAATAAGTTTAGTTACTACTATTTAAAGATAATTTATATTTTTGGATTCAACTTCTTCTCATGAGCACTCATCAAGCATTGTTTAAACTCTTCTGAATGATCTGACAACTCTTGAAAAAAAAAAAAAAAGGAAAAAGGGGGGGGGGGAAGAAAATAATGGGCTCAAAATTTTTGAAAGATTTTTTCTCTTTTAAACTCAAAAATCCCAAAAAAAAAAAAAGCCACTACAAAATGATAGGGAGAAAAGAGATTGTGAGTTATTAGCATTTTCAAAAAGCAAAACCAATAATCTAAAAAATAAAGAAAACCTTTGACAAGGTAACATTTCAGTATTTCTTAAAGTTTATAAAAAAACATTAAATCTTATCCCAATATTCAATGACAACTACTATGCTTATAAATATTGTATTGTACCTTAAGGAGGTTATCAAAAACATAGTACAATACATGGAATGAATGACAGCAGAAACTGTTTGAGGAAATGTTTAAATATAAAAAAAAAACAAAAAAAACTTAGTATAAAAACATAGAAGGAGGATCTTTCTTTTTGTAAGAAGTGGTCAGAAAATGTACATGTTTAGTGGATTTACTAATAAGGTGAATTACATGCGCAAGAAAGATTTATATCTTTATGCAAGATTTATACCTTTATGCAATTTGTTCATAATTTTAAAAAATAATAATTGGCAGGATGCATTTTTTTTACAGTAAAGTAATTCAGCGACGCATTAAACATTTATTACTTAAGAAATAAGAAATACATTTCCTTTTTATTGCAACTTAAATCTCCAGAAGCCAAATTGTGAAAACTTTACCAGATAGAATTGATCCTTCCAATAACATTATCAACGACCAACCATATTTACTTGCTTCAAGTAGAAGTTGTACAACAGGATAGATTCAAAAGAATTGTAGAATCATAAAAAAAGGTCCCAACCATGAAGAGAACCCAGCATTCCAATGTTCTACATCACATTCCAAGAGAAGCAAATTACTAGGTTCAAAGAAACAACAATATGATCATGATGGATACAAAAAGGTTAGTGCATTAAATATTTGTTTTAGCTACCTTCCAATCTGGATACATGAAATATATAACAGGATAACAGGTAACCATTGAAGCATTAAGACTATAAAGAATTACAGGGTAAGCATCCCAGTAACAATTTTAATACCACTATACACATACACACAAAATTGATCAAATTATAACATTCTTGTATCACATAATGATCAATGATTTCATCACAGTTTGACAAGAAAAAAATTATAACATCAATATAAACATTACAACAAACAAATATAAAGAAAAAAAAAGCTTTGGAAAGAAAAAACAATACATTTGTTCTATCTAAATATACTTAGCACAATCCATGTGATATGCAATAAAAAAAAACCATTAAACACATCACATTAACATTCAAAACTTAACTACTAAAGTAATTTGACATTTGTTACTGATATAACAGAAGTATGCTATTAATATACTGATGCAAATGACTAGTCATTTAAACTAACAGTTCTAGTACAAAGGAAATAATAGGTTAAAAATTGACAGAAATATTTAAATGGATATGTAGATTAAGATCCTAATTTGGCTACACAGTAATAATAATATAATGTAATAATAAGTGAGTAAAACAAATATATTATTGCAAAAGCACAAATTAAAAAAAAATAGAATAAATAGAATAGTGACAATGTTATATTTACAGTATACTGTTCAAGCAGGTACATGGGCATTATCAGAGCCCTTAGAGTATTACTGTTTCATAAGCATTATACAACAAAAGGGAACAAAATATATAAGACTATTCATGGAATTATGACCAATTGTATATGTCCATCGTCATAGAAGACCAAAAATCAATAACCTTTTGGCATGCTGGGCTAAAGTGGAGCTTTTAGATTGTCTAGCCCTATCCAATATCAATATTTCAATGATATTGTTTGTTAATTCTTTTGTGTGCCTGCATAAATAATGTCAAAAGGAATGCATGCATTGAAGATATTCATAATAATTTTTTATGATAAATGTTTCACATTTCATAAAATGAACAAAGCTAACTGATGACCTGCATAAAATGATGACACCGACAGCTGCATATTTACTAATCTAAAGAACATAACCAAAACCACAGACAATGAGCTAAGTTTGTTGAATAATATAATCGATCAAGACCAACAATAATAAATCTGTGCTGTTAATAAAATTTTTATCAATTGTTATTGTTTACCACTATTTCATGCTTTTAGCTTTATCATTACCCTATGATCCTATCACTTTCTCATTACCCTATGATCCTATCACTTATCTGGACCAGTCTGGAAAATGGTGGGAGGGTGGAAAGAAAAGGTGGATTTTATCATAATTGGTTTTTAAATGCATTTACAGAGAAAAAAAAAAGGGGGACGACCTGAATTCAAACGCATGGATAACACCTCCTCAGGCTGACGTGCTATCCACTCTAGTGAGATAATTATGATAAGAGAAGATTGTATAGTTACATATTGTTGTTTCAATTTAGAGCGGGGACTTGTTCAGCTTATACCACCATTTCAGTTAAGTACAATTTCTTTCCCTAATTCGAGATACCAAACAGAATTATTAATTAATTATAGTTAATTAACTAATTGGTTATTTTTTTAGACTGATTCCAATGTTGGCATATATATGAAATAATTGTGCAAAGTTTCAGCTTCATATGAGATTGAATGTCAGAGAAATAACGCATACACATTTTTTACCAAACAGACAAAGACAGAGCTGATATAAGCTTTGTAAAAAAATAAACAATTGAGAGACAATTTATTTATTTATTTAAAAATAAAATTGGCAGATTCATCTTTATTATATTGCTCACTATTATGTCAACCTTGTCACTGGTGATAAATTCACAATACCAACACTGACATTTCAATGCATTTCAAGTAACACTTGAACCATTAAAACAATTATGTATTCTATATAATGATTAAAAAAAAAAGTACTTTTGATGAAGTAAAAGGAAAGACTATTTAATGACACTCTACCTCAAAGAGTCCATCAGAAACCATATTAGAGATATCTACTGAACATTTCAACACTATTTCAAATCTTAATGTTTGGTTAAAACATCTAATTCATATTCTTTAATATTTCATATATGTTTCACATTTTCAAAAATCACATTAACAATCTAAATGTGTTGTCTAAAAAAAAAACAAATTAAAGTGATACCTTTCAAACGGTATTACATTCAACTCACAATTAGGTAAATGCTACAGAACTAGATGACTAGTTGGTTTTATTACAAGCAAATTAATAATGTTATCATACTGGTCTCTTAGGTACTGGGGGTGGCACAACAGTGGACCTATTGGGCACTGGCGGAGGAACACCAGGGATGTCCCGTGGTGGAGGAGGTGGTACCCCTTCTGGAATGGAGAGTTGGGGTTTGAATGAAACAGTCAGAGTGGAAGGGAGTGGGGGTGGACTCATGTTAGGGGCCTGGAAGTCACTCTCTGGGGAGGAAGCTGAGAAGGGTGTTGCCCAGTTGGCCATGCTGGGCTGACCACTACTATGTACATGCCTTGTATCAAAGGGATCATATTCATTTTTAGAAAAAGAGTTTTCAAAAGCATTGTCAACGGGATTAGCTTGAGTGATTCGATTCACCCTGCTTGTGTCAAATGGGTCATTCAAATCAGTACCAACAGGATTAGGTCGAGGAGCTATTCGTGCGTATGCAGTGTCAAAGGGGTCTGGCTCAGAGATGTCTCCTTCAATCAGGCTATTGTCTCTGTCAAGGAGGTGAGTATTCCCATCAGATATGTCATGCATTGGAGAGTTTTTACTGCTGTGAGTAGGAGAGACCTTGTCCAACTGCCTAGTTGGGCGAGCTGGGGGTACAGGATTAGTGACTGATGTAGAGGTGGGTCTTGCTGGAGGGGGAGGGGCTGGCCGAGCTGACGCTGGAGGTGGGGGCAGGACCATTACACTGCCTGGCCGTTTGGCTGGGGATGGTGGAGTTTCGCTGGGGGAAGCATCACTCATACAAGCCATGCTCTGCACTTCTCGACGAGGGGCGGGTCTAGGCTTGGCCAAAGGAGCTGTTCCCCCTGTTGCCTCCACTGGTGCATCTCGATCAAGGCTTTGTTTCCTGGGAAGTGCTTGAGGAGGTGCTACTTCAGATGCTGCAGATTCACCAATATCTTGAGATGTTTTACTCCTAGCAACAGATTTTGGAGCCCCTAGTTGATTCCACCCTTTAAAAAAAAATTTTAAATACCAATTGTGAACAGAAACAGATTTTACAACATGTGAACAGTTATTCAAATTTAATTAGAATTATTTTCAAAGTTTATCTAATGTGAATTTTTTTTATTGCTTCTTCATTCTTCAAAAAAATCTAAAATAAACTTTGAGTATGCAAAGATAACCCATTTTTTTCCCCCTTATGTCTTGACTGTCGGGAGTTGTATGACTAAACTATGAACAAGGAGGCCATGACAAAAAGCTTTCTGGCTCATAGAAAATGCTATCAACTACGTAATGAGACAACAGAGGTTCAGTTCCACTGGAATAAACATTTTTTTGCAGAAATAAGCATTTAAAAATTGTGCCGGATATTATTATGACCTCCAATCCAAAAAAACTCTGGGCACCATCCGCATGCAGTATATAGCCTAAGATCATTTTTTAAATTGAATCTTATATTTCAACCTTGATTTTTTAAAAAAAGAAATCTTATTATTCTTTATTCTTCATATATCAAATTTATCACCTTGTTCAAGGTTAGTGTTAAAGACAAAATAATGTTCTACTTTAAGATTTCCATAAAATTAATAATATTTTGAGCTGGCTTCAAAAACTTAACTATGTTATTTTTGACAGCTACCATTTGGAACTGGCCCATGAAAAATGTATTATAATGCCTCCGCATCTAACTTTATGCTGTGGGTTGTACAACAACTTAAAACAAATAAACACAATAAAGTTGAGTATAAAATTTTACCTGAACTGAGGTTAGTCTCAGACTTGGATGGCACCAGAGCAGCAGGAAGGCATGCATCATCGTGATCAGAATTGTTGACAAGTAGTTTCTGTATGAGAGCTTGAGCTTCTTCTATACTTGATGCATGACCATGATGAGTTACGTTGGTTGGAAACCCAATCTGGGCAATCTTAAAAAAAATACAAGTCAACCAATAAGTCAAGAGATGGGAGGTTTAAACGGTAATTCAGTACATTTCCCCTAGCTCATCATAATATAAAAAAGAGGAGGTGTGGTGGTTGTGCTGTAAAGTACTTGGCTTCTGAATCAGGGTCCTGGGTTTGAATCCTGGTGAAGACTGGGATTTTTAATTTTGGGATCTTTGGGCACCCGAGTCCATGTAGCTCAAAGGGGTACCTGATATTAGTTGGGGAAAAGTAAAGGCAGTTGGTCATTATGCTGGCCACATGACACCCTCATAAACCATAGGCCAAAGAAACATATGATATTTACATCATCTGCCCAAAGTCTGAAAGGGGAACTTTACTTTTTTTTTTTTAAGTTAACAAGAAATGCAACTGAAACTTGGTGAACTGATCACTCCATTTGTGCCTCAGATAGCCCTATCCTCCCCCCTCCCCCATGGACTAAATGTGTCTTGTGCAACACTTCACCCTCAAAAGTTAGGTTTACTGGCATTTTCAGTGGATGGACCAAAGGTTTGGAACTCACTCCCCATTGAGTTTAGACAAACAACATGTTTCAATACATTCAAGAAGAACATTCTAGCCACAACTTTTTTTTCCATTAGGTTGTCATTTTAACTCTCACGTCTATTTTGTTAAGATAGCGCCCTGAGCCTACATTATGTTTGTTAACAGTGCTATATAAATAAAATTATTATTACTTTATCTATTACTGAGAACAATCAATTAAGCATGTGTCAAAATAAAAATACTTCAAAAAAGTATACATGGCTATTAGAACGGGTGATTTAAGTAACATCCTTAAACTCTTTCTGAGGTTTTTACTAGAACTTCAGCACTTCAATGTAACCACTTCCTAACAATAAAACCTGAACATGGGGGATGTTTTCAACCAATAATTTATAAAGAATTACAGGTAGGTAATACAATAAAAAGTGTATATAATGTTTAATATAAAACCTAATCCAATTCAAGAAAAAGAATGTTACCTTGTTGGCAGGTTTTTTGAGCTTGGATTTATCTATGGGTGCAGGACGTAAAATTTGTCTGGTTTTAGGTTGTTGATTAGCTGTTTGTCTATCGTAAGTACCTGTAAAATAAAATCAATTTCATTTTTATTGAATACATTATAAAATACCTACCATGCAAACATCTGTTTAGGTAAACCATATTTCATATAATGTATACACAAGGAAACAGGATTTTACTTCATGGAAAGAAGAACAAAGACAACGAAAGGATAAAACAAAAAAATAAAAGGAGCATGGTAGCTTAGTAGTTAATTGCTTGGTTTTTTAACTGCAAGGGGGGTGTGAGTCTCAGGTTCAAATGTCATTGATGACTGGTATTTTGGATTTTGTAATTCTAGGGTACCTTTGAATCACCCTACTCTAATGGGTACCTAACTTTAGTGGAGGGAAGTAAAGGCGGTTGGTAATTGTGCAGGCCACATGACACCCTCATTAGCCATCAACAATAGAAATAGATAATCTTTACATCATTTGCCCTAATTTATATAAAAATGTATAATCGTTTGTTGTTGATATTAGTTTATATAATTGTTAAGTATATTTAAATAGCTCTTGGCCTCCTTCAGTCACGAAGCGGAAACTATGGATCATCTCATGGAAATGGGATGAATGCCTGGGCTTTGGCTGCGCTCGGAACGATGTTGATTTAAATATTGATTTAAATATATGTATGCATATAATGTGTATGTATATAATTTTTTTTAAAATTTGTTTTGTCCTTTTGCTTTTCTTTAAAGCTGAGTTAAGATGACTAGAAAAAAATATTCATACCTGATACCATAGGCTGGGATGAACCAGACTGTGTAGCTACTGGACGAGGTGGTCCTCCTGGTGGTCTCTGGGGTGGGGGAGGCTTAGCAGGTGGGGCGCTTGGTCGAGCAGGTGGCTGTTTTGGCTAACATAATAAATAAAGATAATAAGATTTAGACCCAATCAAAGTCCAAGTAATACTAAACAATATCAAAAAAAAAAGCTTATTGAATGAATTAGTATTAGTTTGGATCAGTCATGTAATTAGATTTGTAATAGATCTAGACCAAAAACAATAAATTTGTACCATTAGAAATATTTTTACCAATTGTTTTTGTTTAGCACTATTTCATGCTTTTTAGCTTTCTTAATACTGCTATAAACTTATCACTTGTCTAGACAAGTTTGGAAAATACAGGATACTTGAATGATAGTCTAGTAGTACTTTATAATACACTATTATGAGAAAAAATAATTTTGTGTAGAAGTCCTATCTTTGTTCATTTAATTTTAACACCCTCCACAGAAACAGGTGAACTATACATTCTAGGTCTCTTAGACCTTTTTTTTTTTTTTACATTTACTGGTTATATTAAATAATAATTATATATAAATATGAATTATATAAATTAAATATAATTCTATAATCATTGTGACATTAACAAATATTAAATAATGTGTTACTGGTTTCTCAATTATAATTTATAGGAGAAATTCAATATTATCTTATATATATATATATGTATCAAGTTATTGTGAAGATCATTTTCAGATTTCCTATGACATCATTGACATTTGTTTCTCTATTTGCTTCTCTTCAAAAGTCTAAATTGCTACAAAGTGACTGTATGTAAATCTACAAGTACAAAATCTTTAATAACCCAAAACTCAGTGTAAATAATATAGGCATGGATGGAATTTGGTTTTGACAATGTCTCTCAATAAAAGAAACATTTTGTTGACCTATTAGTAGGACATAGACAGGCTTTTATCATTTCTTGTTTTATAAGACTAATTGTAATGTGTAATTGATTAGTTACATTTAAAAACCAAAGACTTTTTAATTCTAGGAGAAGAAAGAATTTGGCAGAAATCACAATCTTTAAAATGATATAATAAGAAACAAAAACAAAACATAGAACTAACTTCTGATAAAGGTGAGGCCCTGAGAGGTTGAACAACTTCCTGGGTCACCATTTGACCTGAAGACCAGCTGTTGGATGAGCTGTTAGGACTGGGAGATGGCATGGCTGGTCTGACAGGCCTTGGAGGGTTGGTAGGTGGACCACCAGGTATTTCTCCCTGAGGAACTGCAGGACTTCTTTTACCTTAATATTACAATGCAGTATTTTTAGCAAAATATTTTTTACAATCCAATTAAAAAAATATAATGTCTACATTTTTTGAAGACCTAATTTTACATTTATAGTTTATAGATCAACTAAATTAGTTTGTATTTTTCGCATGTTTGACTATTATTCTTCTAAAAAAAAATACATGGACTATTCAAAGCAAAACACTCCCCCCCCCCAAAAAAAGGAAAATTGTTTAAAATTAAAAAAAAAATAATATTACCTGTTGGAGTACTGGATGAGGATGATGATGGTGGTGTTGAGGTCAAACCCTGGAAAGCATTTTCAACTTCTGCATCTTCTGGTTCATCATCATCTGTTGGAGAGAATGTTGACTCATGTGTTATTTATTCAATGACATTATAAAGGAAAACAGACTCAAAATAGC
>JADKLZ010001483.1:9531728-9549666 GCA_021533235.1 Biomphalaria straminea
TTTTTTTTTAAAGTTACAGCAAAATAAAATAGAGATGAACAGAGCAGCTTTGTCTGTTGTGGTTTGTGTGGTTATGTGAAACACTGCACTTAATCATCTTTAATCTTCAGAATTTAAGACAAAGCCTAGTATTATTAGTTAGTCAAATTTCTTATTTTTCTATTTTAAAGTAAATAAATAATTACTTAATAAAAAATATAAGTATATAAAAAATTTTGAGTAAAAATGTACAAATTGAGACTAACAAAAATACATGATCACCAATAAAGAATCACTTGAAAACATTAACTAAGTATACTAACTAGTAGCTTCAAACCATTGCTTACTTAAAATTGATAAGAAATAGCTAGTAATATATATTTTTTTATTTTTAAGTGTATACATTCAGTAAACAATTAGCTCTAAATATTAAATGTTGCTCTTTGTCTTGCAAGAACATATGAATTGTCACCAGTAAGAATATAAAAAAAAAACTATGGTCAACTAGTACAAAAGCACTTTCAAACATAAAGAACAAATACCAACTTGGATGTGATTTATGAGCATCTAGTAGCCAGTCAGCTAATGACTGGTGCTTGTAGGCTATACTGCGATAATGTTTCCCTCCATTGACATTATAGGTACCAACACAAACACGATATGTCTCACTCCTGGAGTATTTTTTGTATTGTCTGGTCATGGAAAGCAGGATTCTCTCAGAGACTGAAATTGAAACAATGACATATTAGTACAACAATCTTAAATCCAAGCAATTTTTTTTCTATCTTCAATAAATTAACTTAATTATTCACTTAAATGCTGATCAATTTCAACATTAAGCATTGTCATCATTTTAGCAAAAGGCTTGACTAGATGATGAGAGTTCACTAAGCACACACACAATCCTTAACTTTGCAAACTGAAATCCAAACAATTTTTTTTTAGATTCTCAATAAATTGACTTAATTATTGCATTTTAATAAAGCTTTGGTATTAAATGATGACCCATTTTAGAAAAAGGCTAACAATGCTTGAACTAAGCACACAGTCCCAGCTTTGCGAGCAGATAATTGTATATTAGTACTGAAACTGCAGCGATCAGACCCCATGATGACCTGCTAATTACTGTGAAAAAACAGAAGCTTAAAATCTATGGCCATATTAGAAGATCTTCGGGGCTTGCAAAGACCTTCCTCCAGGGAAAAGAAGAAGAGGCAGACAAAGAAAGCGGTGGGAGGACAAAATAAAAGAATGGACAGGCCTACCATTGAGAGAGGTTCTGGACAGGGCAAAGAATAGGGAGGAATGGAAAAAGACAGTCTGCAGGTCTTGCTTGGTGCCCCAACGTCCACAGACTAAGGGATAGGTAACAGGTAAGTGAAACTTCAGGCAGATAGGCAATTTTTTTTTATATTAACTTTAATCTAATGCTAAGAAAGTTAAACAATGCTGACATAGATTCCAGGCAGTAATTTTTTTTGTCACTTTTTAAAAATATGCCCATACCATGCAAGTAACGAGATCCCAGTAATGCTCTAGCCCTGTCAGCCAATGTTCCATGCAAAGAACTCCCCATCAGAAGAATGTCAATAGCCTCTTGTTTGCTGCCATCAAGAAAGTTATTCTGTATGGTACGACTAGCTGTACGAGATGCATCAGAGTACTGTGGAAAAAAAATAAAAATAAAAAGAGGTCTGAATAATTTATACTTAATTTCTAATTAAAAAGGGTTTTAAAAACCTATGACTCAGAAAAGCTAAATATGACAATTAAAAGTATGGACAGAACAAAAAAAATCACAATAAAAACAAACACAAAATCATTCCTACTTTAGACCGTCCACCACCCAGTGCTCCAGTTCCTGTGTAGATTCGACTGATATGATCCCCATTGTGAACCCAAATCTGTTTGTAGACCTCTTCAAACCGACCAACCATCTGAGGCTTGGCAGAGAGCCCTAGGGCTTCCAGTTGTTTGATTAGCATCTGTAACAACAAAACAATGTGCATAACCAATTAGAAAATATGTCTTTAAATTCCTAATGCTCACACTTGATTCTAACTCCTTGAAAGCTTTTGGTATATGATTCAAGGTAAATGCTAGCTTCAAGTAAAGTTGACAATCAAGTACTGAGTATAGAATGAAGATGAGTAAAAGGGCACCTCCATTCCAATCATTGTTTGTGTAGCATTTGTTCTGTCCAGACAGTCTAAGCAGTTGGTCCTAATTGTACCAGTCTGGTGATGGGACACTTCTTTGCCGTTGGTACAGAAGAAATCAAACTGATGAAGGTGTTTGATAATTCGAGATTTCAGCTTCTCTAAATTTTTCAGGTTGGAGCCTTTCACTTCAGAGTGGTAGTCAAAATGGTAGTAGGGGATGTCTTGACTGTGCGAAGATGCAGAGTGATGATTCTAGGAACAAAAAAAAAGTTATTGGCATACACAAAGAATAAATATAAGGCTAAATTATATTTAAAAAAAATGAAATTAATATTAAAGTTCAATTAAAAAAAAAAAAAAAAAAAAAGCTTTATTACATAAATACACTGCATTAACTTTCAAGAAATGTGATGGCTAATTTTTTTCTTCCAAGGACTTAGAAACTCTTTTTACAACATGCAAGCTGCAATAGAGCAATGAAGTGAATGGTGGCTTTAACCTAACAAAAAAAAAGAGTGTTTTACATCTAAAAAATATTTTATCAATGAGAAATCAATTAGTAAACTGATATTGCATATCATGTTTTTCTTTATTAGATCTTTAAATGGAATTTTGTTTCAAACATTAAGAGATCAGTTTTTGGTCAATTTTCACAGAATCGCCCCCACCTGAAAATTCCTTTTTATTTTTCCTAAACTTTTCAAAATATCTATGACACTGTAATAAGCCATGGGATTTGTTTTAAAAGCTACAAAAGAACAAAATACCAAAGAACTATTATAACTACCATAAAAGCCTGACTCAGCATTTTCTCTCCTTCTTTGTTGCCCAATAGATTAATGAGGACTTGATCCCCGTACTGTAGCTTGATGGTGCGTAAATGTCTGTCAAAGGCTGGAGCTGCCATTTCATAACCCCTGGACATGTGAACTTTGTGAGAGCCAACCTAGAAAAAAAGTTCAAATATAACTTTTAAAGCAACCTAAGATATTATTTTATTTGTATTATCTCAGTTAGGATAATATTTTATTGGATAGATCTAGAAGCTAATGCTTAATTCAGCAATAATATGATAAGGCAAGCATTTGACTAGAATTCTAAAAAAAAAATAAAAAATTAAGAGGTATGTTAGCAGCAACACTTCCTGGGTAATACATCAATTAAATCAATTCAATAATAAAACTTTTTTACTTCTATTGTTTTGAAAACATACAAACTTTAGACAAAATACAATAAAAAGGTCTAAACTGAATATACACAAAATATTAAACTTGTGGTATAAAAAGTTTATGAAAACATTTTTAAAGTGGTTAATAAAAGCTGTCTGACTAAAGAAGTGCAGGTAGGGAGTGCCAAAACTAATTATCATGGCTACACACAAAAATTTCAATGACAGAATGGTTGTACAGTTCTGGACCAAGACAATGGTATCCAAAAAAAAAAGTATTTAATACAATAATTATTTTGTGTGTGCTAGTTGCTAGTGTTTACTATGTTCCCCTATTGTATGCAAGACAATTATGCTAAGAATTTTTTGGTTAGATTTGTCCTAGCTATAAGTAACAATGTTAGTATCTGCGTTAAACAGGAAAACAAACAAATAGCCAGCCAAAGAACAAGTTTCAAAGGACAATAAACAAAACAAATCAAATAAACAAAATTAACAGCTCCATAAAATTTTCTGGAACTCAGTAAAGTGTAACATTACCTGTATACCAGGTTGTTCCCAGAATAAAGGTATTGAGCCCCTTGTCTGGACAAATGATGCTATCTCTTCATCTAAAAATATCACCTGTAGAAATAATTGAAAATATGAAAAAAAAAAATCTTTAAGAAGTAATTGAATTAGTTTTTTTCTAATCTAGTAAATATTATGCTGTATAACAATGATCTTTATTCAATGAAATCATTTTTAGCACCTGTTCAGTTTCCACAAAGTTGGCAACATTGCCATCATCGTTGGTGCCTCTCACATTGAACCTTGTGCCAGCTCTTTCACAACTGAGTCGCGAGATAAGGCAGGCTTTGGCCTGGCGGTGTCCAGCATAAATGGTGCGTATCTCAACACCTCCACACATGGCCTATTAATAAAAGAATTTGAACTTGTTTAAAAATGGTTGCATTTATAAAGTTATATCTTTTCTTTATTTCACACTGGACTTACTCCTATACATTTTTTAAAAGTTAAAAAAAATATAATTACAATATTGTTACACATTTCTGAATCTTCTGGCTAAATGTATTTGCAGACACACAAATAACAAAAACTGCAAAGAACTTGACAACTAAACTTTCGGCCTCATATAACCTTATTGACTAAAACTCTCTGTAACAATTCGTAACTGTAACAAGTAGCTTAGAAGACTGTACTAATCTGGTTGGTTACAATTCACTGTACTTTGAACTTCACTATGATCTTTCTTAACTTTCATCGAGCCGTATTCCGCTCCACTCAGCTGTTCCGAGTCATCCTCACTACACAAGTCAGAGCTGTACACGTCTTACTTCGACTGTATTGACTGTAACGGCTCAAGTCCACTGTAGTTCGCTTGTATAGACTTTAACAACTCCAGCCAGCTCCAGTTAACTCTACCCTAGTTAACTTGCTTCGAGTCGCACACATCTCTGGTCGTACTCCACTCTACTGAATCAGAGCCGTACACGTCTTACATCGACTGTAACGGCTCAAGTCTATTGTATTTCGCTTGTATAGACTTAAACGACTGCAGTCTACTCCAGTTAACTTGCTTCGAGTCGCACACATCTCCCTCCTACTGTCTTGCACAGTAGACGACTCTAACTACGACTCCTACCACAACTAACTCTTCACATTAACTCTCTGGCTTTTATAGAGTCCCTAATCACTTTTACGAAATTGCCCAGACACTGCTGGTATCATTCAGAACAACACTCACATCCTGTCTTTGCTTATAAATGTATCCCCTAAATAACAAGTGAGGAAATGGCACATCCTGTCTTTGTTTGTACGAGTAGATATGAGAGAAACACTCGATGTTGAGTCATCTTAACGGGGTCACATGTTGACTTCCCCCTGTCACTGTTCATTTTTAACAATATATTAAAAAAGTTAATGCAGCAAATGACACAAAGTAAGTGTATTTAAAAGTCAATTTTCTAATTTTACACAAATATTTCTACTAATTTCAAAAAATGGTTAATTAAATAATTGAAATAACTACAAATTGGACTTTTGTTAATCCTTTACTTGGTCAATGCTTTGTAGCTCCATCCAAACTGCTAGAACAAATAACCAATGTAGGTGTCATTTTTTAATGTTTAGCTTGAAATAATCTCCTACAGGGAACAGTAACAGCAAAAAGAAGAAGAGGCAGACAGAGAAAGCGGTGGGAGGATAACATAAAAGAATGGACAGGCCTGCCACTGAAAGAGGTTGAAAACGGCAAAGGATAGAGAGGAATGGAAAAAGACGGTCTACAGGTCTTGCTTGGTGCCCCAACAGTTCACAGACTAAAGGATAGGTAACAGGTAATAACTCACTAAAAATACACACCTTGCTGTCAACATCTCTCACTATTCTCTCTTCCACTTTCATACCTGCATTTTCTTAACCTAAATTATGACAGGTGGATCTTCAGCCTACACAATCAAAGCATTCGCTCTACTATCCTTATGGTTGCATTAGAAACTCATGTATACATTCCGTAAGAATGCTCTAATATGTTTTTAATAATGGTCTTTGGAGAAAATGTTAGAATGCTTAATTTTGTCAACATTGATCCAAATTACTCAGATCATCAAAAAATATTTTTTTTTATGGTGTAACATTTTTTTGAAAAACCAAATCACAATAATAAGTGGATAGAAATCTTTTAAATTTCATTTTTAAAAAATTTGTTTTATAAACAAAATAAAAAGAAAGATTTTGAGGCAAACAAATTACCTTGATGAGCCACTTGGAGCAGTCGATCCCATAATGTTGAAAGTGCACATGAAGCATACGGTTCCTAAAGAATTCAAGAAAATACTCATGGTGATTTCAGACTTTTACAGGGAGAATCAACACTCAATTTTTTAAAGTGTCTAATGTAAAAAAATTTCTTAATGACAGAAACTAAAGGGATGGATGATGGAAATATAATTATCTACATTAAAGAGAAACAAGTCATATATTATAAAACATTCCCTCAAATCATCTCTTGCTAATATGGAATATTTATTAAATAGTTCATTTTTATGATTTAGAAAACAACACGGAGTTAAAAGATATACATAATATACAACAAATGCTTAATGTAAATAACTGCAGACATCAATGCTTAAAATAGCCTAAAGCATCATGTTCTCACCAGAAAAATCTGTTGTCAGTGTCATGTTCCTGAAGTTTGCGCTGAGCACAAAGACTCAAATCCCACGGAACACCAGTTGCACACCAAGTGAAATAGAATGTGCCAGAACTCAACAATTTCCGAATCTGAAAATGAGGATAGTAAAAAAAAAATATATATATTCTGTTACACAGACTAATCTAAATCTAACAAATTAAATCCACATTTGTAAAAGAAATGCTATAGAAAAATGTTGGATACCATGAAAAGAAGACAAATGAGTTTGCACTGTTACAAGTCAACTCTCTGGCTGGCAAAAAGGAGACACTCGTCCATTCTGTGAAGAGCTGAAAGCTGAGCTGGTCATATTGTAAGAGATGATTCACTTTCAATTGTCATCCTTCAAGGTACAGTGTAGGGAGAAGAAAGGGACGTCCAAAAAAAAAAAAGCTGGTCGGACAATGTAAAAGAATGCAACAGCCTCTCTCTTGATACCCTACTAAGAATAGATGCTGACTGGGAAAAAGGGATTTGGTTAAGTGAACTGTCGCAGCACCCCTAGGACAAAAGTCAAGGGATAGATGATGATGATAAAGTAAAGTAAAACTGACACACTAATCTCAAGGATCTAAATGACTAGTTTGAAGTGAATAGTTAAACAGATAAAAGAGATTACAAAAGTGGACACTTTCTTAAATGAAACAAAAGAATGTCTGAAGATTCCAGCTTGCTTTAAAAGGCTCCCAGCCCTTAGAGTGGAATCCCCAGGAAACAAGACGTAGAGGAAGACCAAAAAGAATGTGGCGATGCACTGCACTAGATGAAGCCGAAAGGACAGTAAAGAGCTGGGAGGCCCTAAAAAAACTAGCAAGAGACTGTGGAAAGTGGCATGTATTTTGTTGAGGCCCTTGAGGAACCCACGGGAATGATGATGATGATGGAGATTGAAGTTTACAGGAATCAAGGTCAGGACCAGGATGAAAATACAGAGCTTGGCCAGTAAGTAGAAACATTTTGGGCATCTATACAGCAATGTGAAAACATGGACAGAGACTACAGACTTATCAGATAAATAAAATAGTGGGATTTGTGTGTGTTTAAGATAAGAAAATTAATTTAACATAATGTCCACATTATTTTTTATTATAAACTGAATAATTTATAGAAATAACATTTCTTTATTAAATTTCTTTCATTCAAAAGCTACATTTGAGCCAAGCAAAAAATGAAATAAGTTAAAAAGTCCATAACAAACACAAATACTAATAAATGCAAATCTGAGAATGTATATAGATCTAGTTGAATACCTCTCCAATTCTATCTTCATCTGAAGGGTCATTCCGTAAAGAGATAAAGGATACACCAGTGATTCGAAACACTTCTGATTCTCCTATCTTTCCCACAGACAAACAACTGTTGACCATCACAAGATATTGAATTTTGTCATTTCCTGAAATATAAGGACCAAACAAATTTTTAAATGTTAAGGAAAAAGGTTATCAAAACTAAATTGATTAGACTAAATCAATCTCAATAATATTACAGACCCATGTGGCTTGCTAGCTTGGTGAAAGGTAGGATTTTTATTGTTTCTTTTTAAAGTACAAAGAGTGAAATAAATAAAAATAATAACTAAATGAAAAAATAATTCATTCAACATTTATGTAAAAAAAAAGCTATATTATATATATATATATACAGGGTGCGTAAAAAAAATGTATACACACTTTGAACTGTCATAGACAATTTATTTCCCGTTCTACAAGGTTAAATTTCTGTGAGAAAGTAATGCTATGTTTCTTCAACAAGTTGCAGCAGTGGCTAGTAAATAACTGCAACATGGCAGACGTATGTTTGAGTTTTGAAGAGCCGAAGCAGATAATTATGTGGTACTGGAAGTTTGATAATGTAGCTGTGGTTCGAAGACAGTGGAGATGTGAGCTTGCTAACTCCATATTCCCTGCCATTTCTGCATTAAACGGTAATGATGAGTTTTATTTTTTTAGTTTTTTTTTGCTTTGAGCTATAGTGGTTGGAGGATTAGTTTTTTTTTACTCTTTTAAAGTTAAAAGAAACAAAAGAACAGAATGAACTGGAGATCTTGGATTAAGCAGCTAAGAAATCAACATACTTAGCTTGAATTTCATAAAAACATCAAAAGCAGTTCAGATGTAGTAAGTCTACAAGTTCTATACAAGTTCTCTTTAAGACTGACATACCTGCTGTCATACACAAGACTCCTAAGCATCCATAGGCATCAATAATCTTAGAGTACTGTTTGCGCAAAGGTTCAACTTCGTCAGTGGCTAGATGAAAACAATAATATTTGAATACAGATATAATATTATATATATATGTATACATCTTATTAATTTATTTTTTAAAAACCTAAAAGGTTTAACTTTTTTCATGTGATGTGAGCTTTGAACTGCTGTCAGGAATTCAGCCCCATCTGCTTCCATACCCCGCCATTCTGAAAATTGTTTGGACTAGAACTAGAACCTAGATAGTATCTTTTGTAAATCAGAGTTTCTAAAGATCTCAATAGATATAGATATCTATGTCTATCGATTTAAAATGAAAGAAAAAAGGAGTGTTCAAAGTTCTAGTAGTCACTGTGCAAATGATGCCATGGCATTGGTTAGATCTAGATTAGCTTTCACTTTCAGTATTGCTGAGGGCGTGATGTAGGCACCAGATATAAAAAACAAAAATCTCTCATATAATCCTGTTGTTTTTTTCCTGAAATGTTAAGAATACACTATAGATCTAATTTATTAAATTTTAAATATAAATGTTTCTAAACATTTATTCTTAGAAATAAAATCAATATAGAATCAATATAATATAACGTTTACTATAAAACAATGTTTCCATAGTGGTTTCCCTTTACTAAAAAAAGCATTTTTATAGTCTGAAGTCCCCATTGTATATGTGTATAGAGTCTTCTAGATCTATTATTTTTTATTATTTATAATTTACAAATTAGTATTATTTAACTACAACATGAGCAGGCAGCCATGCAGTATTTTTTTAAATAACTGCCTGCATAACAAGTAAGTAATGAGGGAATATTCAGTAGATCTAACTCTCTCTATATATATTTATTAAAAATTAGGCTGTGAACAGAGCTCAGAAGCGTCTTGAGAAATGTAGTCAAGTGATCACCAGAATAGTCGAGTGACGTTCTGTCTGGTTCTAGAAGGCCAGCAGGGACTCTTATATAAAGAGTGGAGATGTCACAGTCAAGAAGGTTCACTACACTCTGGTCGACTACAACACAGTTCAGCGTGGTTCTGCACAGAGCATTACAACGGTTCAGTGCGGAGTACTGTCAAGTACAGTCAAGACTAATGGCATCTTGGTCTGCTATCAAGTCTGACACAACGAGCCCAGAGTGTGAAGTCAGTCCTGAACAGTTGAACGCACATTGAAAGCCGGGAACGAGAAGTTGAGGCCAGTACAAGAGTTGATACAGCGGTATTCGCTGGTATGGTTGTTCACGGAGAAGTATTTGTACAGCCTGTGTTACATGTTGCCAATTGTACAGTATTGGCTGTAATTTATTTAACATTAGTCACTTATTAGTGAGATTTGTTACATAGATCTATCTCTACTCTAAATATAGATCTAGTATTATATTATAATTATAGTCTAAATCTAATCAAGTCTTAGTATAAGTCACTATATATAGCCTAGTATAGCAGACATCTAGATTCTAGATCTGAAGACTGAAGATCCTAGTTAAGCCTTAAACTTAAGGCTAATTCTTAAACTTAAACTGTGAAACTGTCTTTTAAAACTCTCTGACAGTCTCTGCATTTTTAAATACAAGTCTATTAGTATTATTATAGTATTATTAGTATTAGTTAAAATAAAATAGATCCACAACATGAATCAATTCTATTAGAATCCAGATTGAATATCAGGTAGAATCTATCATACTTTTTAGAAATCTAGATCTATATTCTATGTGAGTATGTCTTTATCTTGATCTATCTTTAAAAACTAAGTTCAACGGGAACTTACTCAGCATTACCACAGCTCCCGATTCAAACATCAGAGAATCTTCTGTCGATTTACTATCCATAATAACACTGTAAGGTGTCTCACGGTCCGGTGGAATTTTATGAAAAACTCTGTATCCTTTTCCCATAGCCATTTCGAATGATTTGTTTATTTAGATCTAATACTAATAGATCTATACAGCGTCTAGAGATCTTGACTACAACTGTGACTGTACATTGAAATAATAAAGAAGAAGCTATTCTATTCGTCTATTGTACTTGCATCCTCGATTCCCGGAAACGTAGTCACCAGTCTACATAAGGTAGACAACTAATAAAGTGGTCCAAGTTTTTGAAGTACAATCTCTAATTTCAAGAAAATATTAATTTTATTTCAACATAGCAAAGACTTTAATAATAATGTGCGAATTTTTTTTTGACAAACGATATAAATAAGGAATAAAATAGATTTTAAAAGAGAAAAAAAAAAAAGGGGGATGGGCGTTGTGGAAAGGGAGTAAAGAACTCAGTAAATTATTATTAAAAATCTGCTGACCTCCCCTGAACATTTTCATTAGCCGCTAGCCCTTTGATTGGGATATAGATCTATATACGTGTATAACATTTAAAATGATTTGGAAGTAAATTTGTGCTGGGAAACTAAATAAACAAATAAAAAAAACTTATAGGATCACTTAAATGTTAAATTATATATAGGCCAGGTAAAAAAAAGTTTTTTATTTTTTAAAAATCTAAAATAGATCCATTACTAAATCTATACAATTTTGTCTTTGGTATTACATGACATTGGTTTCATACAATCAGGAAGTGTTCGTAGCATCCTTGAGGCCATCCTCCCCTGGGTGCTGGTAGCACATTAAACATAAGTGTTGTTGTCTCAACTTCTTCCATACTCAGCCTTGGATCTGTTTTGTGTAGGCATATAGGGAGGCACATAGAGTTCTATGAATTTCGGATATAGATCTAAACCCTTAAATAATGCTGTTTTTTTTGGGGGGGCCCCCCCGCCGGGGGGGAGGGAATTTAACAATAATTTGGCATTCCTGGATGACTATTGATATTTTCCATAGTCTGTTAAGGTTCTCAATAGACTTAAATTCGATCTTATATAATTGTTTAAAGTGCATGTGTGACACAGTAGAAGTTATGCCTAAGTAAGTCAGTATTGTAAACACCTTCTTCGAAACCTACTGGTGATCAATTCACCCGTTTCTTTATCTAAAAGTTTGATGAGTTTGCTTTGAGGCCAGCAAAACGACCAATACCACCTTTAACTTCACTTTAGAACCACTTAGAGCTGGGTAGATTCAAAGATTCAAATTTTGAACTTAACAAAAAAATTCTGAGTTGAGATTGTTTAATTAAGGAAGCATATATCTCTTTAAAGATTACTTTATAGCTATCATTCTTTTTTGAACTCTTGATATCATTAAAAATCTTTTTTTAATTTTAGACCTATACATTATTAGGACATACTAATAACAAATTCGATAATTTGTCTTATGTTTTTTTTTCTGGCCTATTATGATATATACTCTTCTTATGTCTAATAAACTTGAAAAAAAAAGTAGGCTATATGAAAAATTTGCTATTCATTTCATTTGTAGAAGATTTAAAAAATCCACTACCAAGCGCTTGCAAGTTAAATGTTTGTACAATTTCAACTATTAGATTGCATTCTCTCTCGTTATGAAAATTATTTGACTGTTTTTTTTTTAAAGTTTTAAAGTCTGCATTCGCTATCGCCATCAATGTAGGCTACTCGACATAGATCTAGTAGCAAAAGATACGCTTCTAGTCTCTGAAAGCGTATTCTTTTGTTTTAAAATTTAGTCCCCATAATGCATATAGCCTATGCACACACATAGACAATAAATCATTTTGAAAACTAGATTTAAAAAAAAGGCAGTTTTGCACGGTCTTTCAAATGTTAATCAAAATGTTCCAAATTCAATTTTACTATCATCAGCGTGCAAGAAATCTACTATTTATGAAAAACAATATGCATAGTCCTTCCAAAGCGTAGGTGAACTATGCACACCATTTAAAAACAACACAAACATGCAGTCATAGACATAAATAAATATAGACTGGAAATAGGAAGCAAGTCCATGTAACTTGAAAACATGTATATCTATTGAATTCGGATTTCCGAATTCTGAAAAAATTGAAAAATTGCACGATCTTCAATCTTAGAGTTTAAACAAAACTCATAGACATAAATAAAGTACACACAATTAGAAGTCACAAATTTTCGTTTCATAAAACTCTTTTATCGGCCAGTCTATATTTGTCTATGCATGCAGTTATTCCTAAAGATATTGGTAAACGAGATTCTAATTCTTATTTTAATTTAGTTATATTTCCATACTTGGTGGAAAAACAACTATAAATCGCTAGCTTTTTGGTGTAACCGGTGTACAGCAACATCTTATTGAATGGTTAATAATTTAAGAATTATAATAATAAGGTGAATGTCTCCAAGTCCAATAATTAAGAAATGTTTAGTAGCTACGTGTGTTTGACCTATCTATAAAATTGTGTAGAACTTTTTTCTTTTATTAGTACAGCATTCAGAATGTTTGTTTAAAATCAACACCATTTCTTTCTCTAAGTTACAAATGATGATGATGATAATTGTAGGCCTTGTTTCATTCTTTGATCTATTGTGTTTTACGAGATGAAAAAAAAAAAAAAAAGAAAGACTTAATCCGTGACACAGTAAGGTGGCCTATAGCCTATAGGCTAGTGCATTGTCTCTGGATGTGTTTCTTTTGTACTCTTTTTTTTTTCACAACAGGCTCTAGTGTAATAATCTTCTAAAGTCGTTGTTTTAACTTGTATGTTGCTTTGCCACCAACTTACCTTTGCCCTATTTATGAATGATCACACCTCGTAGCCTACATAACCTACATTCATAAACCAGACGTACAGGTGTAAAAATGTATCATATCTGTTAGATTATATGAACAATACAAAAAAAAATCGCTTCAGCTTAGGAGATTATATGTGTAGGTGTGCGTGTGTGTGTGTTGAGTGGTGACTACTTCATTTTTTACAACTTAAGAAAACAAGTGTGGAAATACATGTATTTTTTTGATTTACCATCAAGCCAATGGCGTAGCAAGGTACCCGTGGGCCCGGGTGCAAGAATATGTTGGTGGGCCCCCCTTCCCCAATAAGATGAATGTAAAGTGAAACAGAACAATTAAAAAAACTTGAATGCATTGGTCAATTTATGGAAAGACATTTCAATGCAAGTAGAGTAGCCTTTTTGATAAGTAATAATGTCTTTACGTTTGATTCAGTAAGGACTAGTCATAGTGTCTTAAAAGTCAATGTTTGTACAATTCAATTTCTTAACAGAATTAAACGACTTAAAGGCGTTTCAACTAAATACAGAAATGCGTTACGAGTTCTATATTTTACACATTTATACTCCTAAGGAACTTTTGGGTGTAAAACTTTTCAATATTGATACAAACTATAATCTTCCATCATTTAATGGTAAATAGATCGAACATTTTTCTGGCCTTCTAAATAGAAAGGTCGGTAACATAGACATAAATAAATATAGACTGGAAACAGGAAGTAAATTTATGTAACTTGAAAAAATGTATATCCATTGTATTCGGATTTCCGAAATCTGTCAATTTGCACGATCTTTAGTCTTAAAGATTAAACAAAACTACACTTCCTCCTTATTTACGCAGCATGGTGTGAAAGAAAAATGGTGTATCCAAATCCGCACTATTTTCATTCACAAAATGGCATAGATAGCATAAATAAATATACACTGGAAAAAAGAAATAAAGGATCCAGTCCTTAACTTTGAATTAGTGAAACTAGGGATTTTTTCAGCAGAATATTCAAATAAGCTAAAATTTAAAAAAACAACAGTTTCAGAACAAAAAATAAACATTATGATTAATTGACATTACAGTCACGCTAAGAGATAAAAAAAAAACACAATAGTGAAAATATTGCAATACTTATATAGGTTATGGCTGAAATAGATATGAATACTTAACTTTTATACTGCTCATGCTGTATAGTACCATAGTACACTAATTTGCAAATCACAAATGTTCCCTTCATAAAAATATCTTATTGGCCAGTCTATACTTATTTATGTCTATGGTCGGTAACCAGTGCATCTAGTTCTAAGCCTTTGGCCGTTTCTCGCTCAAAGAACACAAAGTGAAGCCAAACTGCTCTGTGTCATAGAAATTCTTTAAAAAAACATTTTCTGTCAGATTTCAATATTCATATCAATTTAAAATAAGGCTTAATTAGAGGTTTTTGTATAAATATAATGGTAATAACTTTCTTTAAGAACTATGAACTATAAACCAATAAATACTAAGCATTGGTCAAAAGAAAGACACTATTCCATGATCAATGTATATATATAATTTAGAGATGGGAATCGAACCCAACTTTTAAAGTTCGGGTTCGGTTCGGTCAGATTTAAGTTCGGGTTCGGTTCAATGACGAGTATAGTTCGGGTTCGGTTCGGTCAGATCCAAAGTTCGGGTTTGGTTCGGTCAGATCCAAAGTTCGGGTTCGGTTCGGTTCGATGATATGAAATTATTGTTTTGACATTGTAGAAATATTTATCTAAAATAAAATCAGTAATAAGAAATATGTTTCTTACATAAACGCACAATAAAATAAAATAAAAAGATGTCTAAGTTAATATGTGTGTTTGTATTTTTTGCCTTTAATTTAAACCCTAGAAAAGAATGGTACTCTTTTTTTAATAATTATATTAGCTTATTATGCTATATAACGTAAAATATTACTTATACCGGTACCGGTAAAGTTTAAAATTTCATTAAGTAACATAGATTTAGAATTTCCCATTTAGATCTAGTAACCAAAGAAATAGAAACAAAATCTTGGAGTTTTAAGAAACATTTGACCTGTATAACTAAATTATAATGCAGGGGTCTCAAACACGCGGGCCGCAAATGGCCCGCGAGACTACTGGAAGATTTTGAAATTCGCTTTCAGCAATTGGCTGCTCTCGAACTACAGTTTTTTTCCATGTTGCCACTACGTTCGCAGTCCTGTTGGAAGTGTGACACTGTTGTGAAGCAAAAATACGCTGATGTTGGCGTTCCACATTTCTATGAGTGACGTTTTCAAACTTATTCTGCGCAGCTGCTAGAATTCTAGCGATATTTGGGAGTACGTACGTTTGCGAACAGTTGTTCTCCATAATGAAGGTCTACAAAACAGCATTACGATCAAGACTAACTGCACACTCAGTACATTATATAGAACTACACGTGTACGTCTATCTGGTCAGGTTGTTAAAATCAGTCGGACACACCGTCTATTTACTTTCTTGGCCGGGAGGGTGTGTAACTATTTTAGTGCAAAGATAGATCTACGAACATGCTTGACTAACCATACCAGTGTGTTATCTTCTTGTCTGACCACTCCACATTAAGCAAACACTATTGCATAACGCGTAATAAAAAAATCCAGGGTAGTCTTGTATCATCGACTAAACACGTACTACATGTGTATGTCTAGCTGACCAGGTTGTAAAAACCAGTTGGACACAGTCTATTTACTTTATGGTCAGAGAGGGTGTGGATTAAGATTTTTTTTTACCAGAGTTGGTTATCCTAATCCTTTTAGATTGTTAAACCAAAAAAAAATAAATGTTGAAATTGCAAAATTAGTTCGGTTAAGATAAGGAGGGTTCGTTCGGTTCGGTTCGTACCGAGCAGTTTCAAAGTTCGGGTTCGGTCATAAGTGAAGTTCGGTTCCGTCATAAGTGAGGTTCGAGTTCGGTGCGTTCGGTTCGGTTTCGGTTCGTTTCCCATCTCTAATATATATCTCTATCTTCTAGAATATTGTAGATCTTTATTAAATACCTGCTCTCCAATTCGGTTTCGCCATTTATTGTAATAGCACAAGCGTGATACTTATGGTGTTTCTTTTGCTTGCCTTATATTTAATGATACTTTTATTCTGTTGTAAACATTTTAATTTATCATACAGAAGACAACGGAACAAACTATAAACTCATACAAGTGGACTTCACGGTAAGCACATTGAGTCTTGACGTATCGGTTAAAAATATTTATTTCTTTGGTCTGTCAAGATCTCAGACTTGTTTAAACTTTAGTCTTCTTTGTGTAGTAAAGAAATGGTAATTTACGAATTTTAAATACAGTAAATAAAAGAAACAGATTAAGCTTTTTAAAAAATTGAATAATTAGTAGATGTGTCGAAATATTAATTCTTGACCATCGATAATGCCTCACTAGACCTAATTGTCATTGTTACTCGCCCCTTTCCTTATTTTTCTGTACAGCACATTCATATTTTGTACACCAAACTTTCTCGCCTCCTTCCATTCCATTAATTATAATAATAGCCTATTAATATTAACAATGGTTTATGAACAAACATGGAAAACAATGGGACGAAATGGCACCAATAGTCCTCACAAACGTGCAATTAGGGCTAACCACCATTACATTAAACCTGATGGAGAACAACTCCTTACATTTAAATACTCAAAACCGCTGGTATACTAACTCCAGCCTAAAACACATGGCTAATTTTTTTAAAACTAATATAATGTTTCGTTCAACGTTTTGGATATTTTGATGGAGCTCTTCACATTCTTTATAACAGTGGTTTTCAACCTTTTAATCTCGGTGACCCCTTTTTATAATCTCCATAGTGTCGCGACCCCCCCCCCCACACACACACAATCCGCACACACACACAGCAATAGAAGAAGAGACAAAAACAATCCATTTTTTTCCGCTGGTCTTAGGCGACCCTTTACTATTCGTCAATCGACCCCCAAGGGGGTCGCGAACCACAGGTTGAGATCCCCTGCTTTATAACATTGCCCTTTACAAAGCGCATTTTTTTTTTAATGTCATGCCTACGTTCTCACTTGGGCCCCAACTGGTCAAAAGTTATGAGCCCAAGTGCAATCAGCCCCTTTGCGCCATTGTTGCTAAACCGCGGGCTGTGGGCCCCTAATGGTCGTGGGCCCGGGTTCATTGAACCCCTTCGCGCCATGGATGCTACGCCACTGCATCAAGCAAAGTAGAACTAGAAGCATATCGACCTGAAGGACTTGAGGGTTATGACAGTAAAACCAATTACATCACAATGACAAGAGACCATCAAACAGAGGGGAAATATATATAAAATGAAAGACCACAAATTTGAAAATGTCCAAACTTTCAAATATCTGGGAAGTAAAAAAAAAAATAATCTACTAACAGAAATTACGGAAAGAATTTCAGGAAACAACAGAGCATTGTATAACTCCCACTCAGATGAGTGTCGAATGTCGTTTTGGTCTAGAAATTAAATATTAGGCCTACGTTTTGGCCTAGAAATTAAATATTAGGCCTACGTTTTTGGCCAAGAAATTAAATATTAGGCCTACGTTTTGGTCTAGAAATTAAATATTAGA
>JADKLZ010001483.1:9578523-9591846 GCA_021533235.1 Biomphalaria straminea
TGGAAAAAGGAATTAACTTCATGTAACTTGATTTAATAATTTATACACCTAAAAAATTAGCACGGGTCCAATGAAAGTGCGGGACCCACTGCGATCGCATATGTTGCAGTACCTAAGGCCTGCCCTGGAAAATAACGGCGTATGCTACGCCGCCGGTCGAATAGTTTTAACATACTATACAAAAGTAAACCCGGAAGTCCATCAAAGGAACAAAGTCACAAGTGATGGCTCGACCCAGGAGTCATGATGTCTGACATATTTATATAACACTTCATATCAACTACAATCTTCATAATGTATTGTCACTTTGAATAGTTTTTTTTTTATGATCAGAAGGACAGTCTAAGGTTTTTTGGTAAATTTGTTGAATGGCTTGCGTAGATTTACGGCTATAGTGGAGATTTTCGTAAATGGCGGGAAAAAAAATATAAATAGCTTCTTTTTTTATGTATCTGGTGTACAAAATAAAAGTGCTGCTAAGCTAGGATATTTTTTGTGCACTTTTTACCATTATATAATGAAATGTTCTAAGCTCTCCTGTTTACAACACAAAATAATTTCAGTATAAAGGAAGAATTAGACTGTCACTATGACTGAAAACTTATTTTAAAACGGAAATAAAGAAAATTTGATACAAAGATAAACTGTCACGCGCGTACTAGCACCATCCGAATTATTTAAAATGACATGTTTATGTAGTTGGCAGCAGTGGAGTTTTGAATCATCATCCTTGAAATGTTTGAACGTCTCGAGAGACGATCGTTTCCCTTTGCAACTTCTTGTGTGGCAGTTATTACTACCAATTAAGAGATATATTTGAATGCTTGTACAAACTTCTAATGGCTAAAAGCTTATTGTGAAAATGAATATTTTCATGACGTCACATCCTGGTTACAGGTGTGTACCGAAAAAACTACTAGTTACTACTACTACTATACTATCCTTGGCAGCACTTTTATTTTGTACACCAGATACATAAAAAAGAAGCTATTTATATTTTTTTTCCCGCCATTTACGAAAATCTCCACTATAGCCGTAAATCTACGCAAGCCATTCAACAAAAGGCAATCACCCTGAGGGATTTGCACAATGACAATAGTGATAGCATAATGGAATCACAAACATACAAACATCATATAAAGGGTTAGACTAGGCTACATAATTATTAGGAGGTTTAACGGTTCTGTTCTATAGTAGCTTACAAGAACATTTTTTTTTTGTGCTAACAATCTATTAAGATATGCGAAGACTTACGAGGACTTACCTCTGCATGTTGGGGGATCATTGTTCCACTTAGTACCCTCACAGTATATGTCTTCTGGACCTTCACGAATGTAGCCAGCACGACAGAAAAAGTGAAGCAAACCTCCTTGGACATACTCCTCGACCATGAGATTTGCGTCCACTTGAGGTTTAACACACGTAAAACCTTAAAGTATAATAGCATTGGTAAATGCAACAAATAAGCTGAATGTTTAAAAAACAATCAACCTACTTAATCAGAATAATGTCATTTTAGAGGCACCGAATGAAGAATAGCCCCATTAGTTTCGTATGGTCATTCCGTCTGTCCGTCTCGTTTAGATCTCAGAAACTATAAAATGTATTGAAAATATAATAGCATGAAATTTCAGACCGTGCAAATTTCTAATGCTACAGCTACTTTTTTTTCTTATCTGAAAGCGAAACGTTTCATTTTTTAAATCAAATATGCAAGCAGTTTTATTTTTCATAGCAGTACCCCATTTTTACAGCTATTCAATATTAATAGTAAAACACATGAGAAAATATTTGATTATCCAAGGGAAAGATACAGAATAACTCTAACTCTGCCACAACGGTCCAACAGACTAAAACAAAGGTAAAGAAACATTTTTATAATCCTAAAAAAAAAACAATGTAATGTGGTCAAATCAACGATAATATGTTATTAATTAGGAGAGAAAGAGTTAATGTTATTATTACATTGCTAATATTCATATTCAATGAACTGATTGCTTTGAAGACATGGTTATTGTCAACCTGTCCTAACCGATGTCATTGAATGATTACATTATTGATGGGCGTGTAAAGGGCTAATCTCTCATTTAAGTCTAGAAAGAAACATTCTCCTCTGGTTAAATGTCTAATTACTTTGTTGCGCCACACTCCTGAAACACTGTTTACTTATCTAGACAGATATTCTCGTGGCAACGATCTATTTGTCTGAACAACCCAGAGGTTATGACGTTGAAGTTCGGTGTTCGGGCCTTTTTCAACAATTGGGCTCACCATTCCAGTAGACATCGTTCAGTACAAAGCATTTTTTTTATTACTTTGGTAATTTCTCTCCGATAAATAAAGCTTAACTCACTGACATATTAAATCATAACTCACCGACCTATTAAAGCATAACTCACTAACCTATTGAAGCATAACTCACTGACCTAATAAAGCATAACTCACTGACCTATTAAAGTATAACTCACTGACCTATTAAAACATAAATCACTGACTTAGTAAAGCATAACTCACCGACCTATCAAAGCATAACTCACTGGCCTGTTAAAGCATAACTCACCGACATATTAAAGAATAACTCACTGACATATTTAAGCATAACTCACTAACCTATTAAAGCATAACTCACTAACCTATTGAAGCATAACTCACTGACCTATTAAAGCATAACTTACTGGCCTATTAAAGTATAACTCACTGACCTATTAAAGTATAACTCACAGACCTAATAAAGTATAACTCACTGACCTATACACTTTGGAACAGGTACACTCCATTCTCCGTCCGTGCAGACAGCAACTTGGTTTCCCACCAGGGTATATGTTGGGTTGCAACTGAACGCTGCGTATTTCCTACCAGATCTATAACGAACTCGGCCTCCAGGTAGAGACAGATTTGGACATTTCTTTTCTGCCTTTTCTGTTGGATAATAAAAACATATAAACTAAATAAAATATGTTGAAAGTAATGTAAACAAATAATTTTTTTTTTACTTTTTTTTTTACTTTCTCCTAACACCTTTAGGAGTAGCATCTTTAGTAAAATACATTCACGACAGAAGATTAAATAGCAATTATACTTAAAACAATGAACAATAATCTTCAAATAAAAAACAACAACAAAATACCCAGAAAGACATAAATACCATTTTTTATTTCATATGTTAGGACAAAATATGTAAAAAAAAAAACCCACTAATATCTTAGAGCTATTAGAGCATGGAATGGGTTGCCTGAATCAGTCAGGATAACCAAAAACTTGACAGAGGCCATTGATTAACATGAGTGATTAGATGGTACACGCCTAGGATATAATCATCATATATCTTATACATTACAGACGTTACTTCAAAAAAATAAGATAATTACGTCCTACGCATTACATGTGTCAATCTAGTTATACGTGTTAATTGTTAATCTATGACTTAAACTCTGCTTAGTCTTTGGTTTTCCTGACTTACAACATTAAAACTTGTCTTCTAATAAAATCACTTAAATATAAAAAGCACCCCATATAAATGGCTATGCCATTTTACAAAAATAAATTTTGGATTTGTTTGTTTTGTTTATTTCGGGTTTATTTTTTAAGCGTAGCCACAATTACGTCATAAAAAAATAAAGTACAGTAAATATGGACCTAAACAATTTAATTGTAAATTAGCGACAGACAGTCAAGTTTTTTTAATTGAGAAGTTTTTGGACTTTTTTTTTTTTTTTTTTTTTTGGTTTGTGACATCGACTGTACACTTTTTAGCACTAGAGAACTAAATTTATTTATTTACTTGGCTACATAGGCACTTAATTTTGAGTGCTTAATATTTTTTAGTTTATCACTGAAAATACCAAGTAAGAAACTTTTTTTTAGTCTTATAGCACTGCTGCACACACAGATACAATACGCATAATACAGACCTTTATATGCAGGGACGGATTAAGATAAGTGGCGGCCCCGGGGCAGGATTTTTGTGGAGGCCCTCTACAATGTTTCAAAAGCTTTAATAAAGATGCACTTATGTATGAAAAGACATGCTATACTTTAAAGGTAAGTTTAAAAAAAAAACGTGACTTTTTATAACTTTATAATAAGCAAATTCAATAAATCCTTTTTGTGTAAAAAAAAAAGTTTATCATTGCTAATGAACTCCTTCCTGAAAGCTAAATCTACAACTATTAAATTGATTAATTGTGTTTAGTTTTCGTCATGTTTCATTAAGTGCAATAAATAATTATTTCGAGAGAATGCGTGAGGGAGATGGAGCGTTTACAATTATTTTAGGGGACTATTCCCAACAAATTTAGCCATAACTGTGAATACTGAAGTATTAGTTTCCCTTGTTGCTACTACTACTAAATAGAATAATTTATTGCCAGTAATTAATTGTCAGATTGTTTGCTTTTTTTTTTTTATTCATGTCTTGTCTATGTCAATGAATAATTGTTTCAACTTGATCTGAAAATAAACGTGGAATAAATAAATGGACACACTTTTTATCAGATAGACAGACAGTCAGACAGACGGACAGACAGACAGATATAAGCTTTGCAATTAATCAAATCAAATCACGTAGTTTCAGGACTGTGTTGGTTAGTGTTTAGAGATCGTGACTTTCAGTCTACCCAAAGAGCTAGTGATTCTTTCCTCAAAGATCTACATTAACTATCAAATTTTCTAGGAAAATCATTAGAACAGTTTTGGAGAACCGCATCCACCCCACACAGTTTTTTCCCATAAATTTGCAAGCTGAATAAATGAGCTATAAAAAAAGGTATTCCCTTCAGACCTTGGGTTGACACAGAAGTGAACTAATAATACCGAAATTCAAAATCCCAGACTTCAACGAGTTTTTTGGAGACCCCTTGGTTTAGAAATCAAAGGCTTTACAGTTCAATCACCGCGATGCTAAGAGGCATATAGATATTTTTGTTATAGACTTTAGTTTAGAAAGTATTGAAGTACTTACTTTTTGTGTTCGGTGCACTGTCCACGAAGACGAAACAATATAATGTCAAAAGCCCGAGGTGTATCCATATAAGTCTCATTTTCATCGGCTGTTTGACGAATCACAGATATCAAATGATATGTCACAAATTTATCAACACTGTGATATTTCACATATACATCATATATTCATTTATTATTTGACTTTGTATCCAGGTCAAAAAGAACATGTAGATCTAGCGTATTTGTAGCCTTTTAACTACAATGAAATAGCGAAGTGAAGAAGCTCTAGTTTCGCTACAGAGTACACACAAATTCTATGGTTCTATTTTATTTTTTTTTTCCCGAATAAATGTAATTGAACTTTTTTTTTAGGGCGTATGTCAACTGATGTTAGTCGAAGACATGTTAGTGTGAGCTCAAACCCTTGAGTCTAATTGACATAACACTAAGTGAGTGGTCAGAGCTGACTTGTGTCTTTTTTTTGCAGTGGTCTTAAGCACTGGAGAGTTATTACGAATGACTTACTGAGAGCTCCACCCCCTCTGCCCCTCTGTACTGTGTCCACCGAGGGCCGAGATGGAAAACACAAAACAAAAACACTTGGTCCAGTACTTGTGAGGGCTCTCACTCTTTCTCACACTGCTAGTCGGCTTGTCAACAAGACACGTCATTAAACTGAGACACACAAGACACACAAGACACACATGTGTACCAACAATGTATTAATGTAAACACATTTTTTTCACTGAGCGTCTAGATCTAACACGATGGCTGCCTCGTCGTGTAGTGTCTGCCTCGGACAGTCAACACGATATCTGTTTGTAAAATGTTTTACGTGTTTTGGATGTTCCTTCAGAGTTGAAGATATTCTACATCTTTAGTTCTTGGGGGGCGCTGTGGTCGAATGGTTAAGCGCTTGGCTTCCGAATCCCGGTGAAGACTGAAATTTTTATTTTCGGGATTTTTAGGGTGCCCCTGAGTCCACCCAACTCTAATGGGTACCTGACTTAAGTTCGGGGAAGTAAAGACGGTTTGTCGTTGTGCTGGCCACATAATACCGTGCTCGCTAACCGTTGGCCAAAGAAAGAGATGAACTTAACATCATCTGCCCCATATATCGCAAGGTCCGAAGGGGACACTTTATTTTTTTTACTTAGTTCAAATCTTACTCAGAACGAGTGGACGACGGGGAATTGCAGCGGCCAGGGTATGAACCCGGGACCGTGGAAACAACCGAACGAAAGTCCAGCGCCCATATCGCACGACCAGGTGTTATGGAGTCTCTGTGTGTGTTTCTATAGTGACGTCGGGAAGAGGTTAACGGTTGGTTGTGAACATATGACATGTCGTCAGCTGTCTTAATTAGAAGAGACGACTCCAGGTCGTGAGACTGAAATGGTGTGTTACTGAAGTGACTTAGATTTTGTTGAAAAATATTATTACTTAAGTCTAGTACATTTATTTGATCTCCCAATTTGTCTATATCATTACAAAAGTTACATTTAATTTTGTTCACAAAACAGTAATTCAGGTTAAAATATAATACGCTTACAGCTGTTTAGTTGTCTACCAGCAGTATAGTGCTACAAGTCAACGACCGTCAACCACTCCGGGCAGACATCCTTGTTCCAAGCTGTCAACAGCTGCCGTCCTGCGGGAGGTTTGGTTTATGTTTTGATTTCTGAAGAAACGTCCGAAATGTATAAATGAAATTAATTCTTTTGTGTTTCACATCGTGGATTCTTACTAGAGTTAGATTAACGAGGGTGACATGTGGCCAGCACAACGACCAACCACCTTTACTTTCCCCCAACTAATGTCAGGTACCCATTAGAGCTGGGTGGACTCAGATGCACCCTAAAGATCCTGAAATTAAAAATCCCATTCTTCACAAGGATTTGAACCCGGGACCCCCTGTTTGGAAACCTAGCGCTTTACACTATGTTAAGGTCATAGTTATTGTTTAGTATCTCTCTATTTTTACTATTGAACTCCTGCCAACTACGAACTCTCTTGATGGAGTAATAATTCCAATTTATTCAATATTTGACCATCTTTGCTGAAGAATGTTAGACGTCTAAGTGAAAAGACTATTGTCCCTGTCTGCAAGAATAGCGTCTTGGTCAATATCTCAAGGGAGGGTCGGTGGTTAAGCGTTAGTAATTCCAACCTGTTGTTCTGTGTTCGAATCAAGGTAAGGACCTGAATTTGGAAATTCGAGATGTTTGGGACGCCCCCTAAATCTAATGAGTATCTAACTTTAATTGGGGAAAGTAAAGGCGGTTGGTCGCTGTGCTGGCCACATGACATCCTGCTCGTCAACCGTTGGCCTAAGAAACATATAACCTTAATATCATCTGTCCAATAGATAGCAACGTCTGAATGAGGAATTTTACTTTCTTATTAACATCTTTGGATCTGGAAATGTCGTTCGTTTTAATTGTTGGAAATTATATTTCGTTCCAGTTGGACTGTTAGATGTTGATACAGTTTTTTTTTATTTCTAAGCTTACTACCGTTTTCTATTAGAATATAAAACACAATAGCCATAGACATGCAAATAAATAGACTGGACAACAAAAGAGTTTTATCAAGCGCAATTTGTAACTAGGAATTATGTGCATTTTATTATACATCAGTTATGAGCAGTATAAGAGTAAAAGTATTCATATTTCAGCCTTAACCTATATCAGTATTACAATCTTTCCTCTATTATTTTAAATCTATAAAGAGTGGCGTAGCAAATTAATAAATAGCATTTGTGTGCCCGGTGGCTTGACCAGTTTAGGGGCTCCTGCATTTTACTTTATATTTAATATTTAAAGTTAAACCCAACCCACTAATTTGGGGGCCCAACTTTAAGTGGGAGCCCAGGGGATTTTCAATTTCTCCCCCCTCCTCCCCACCCTAGTTACGCCACTGAATCTCTAAGCAAGTATATATTTCTCTTTATTTATTCGTCTGGAAATGTTTCTTAACTTGCCAGTTGCACTTTTAGATGTCGGTATAATTCTCTTTTTTTAAAGCGTTCTTCCGTTCTCTATTACAATACAATACACAATAGTATTTGACACTATAACTATAAGTAGGCTATGTTTACACTTGAAAACAACAACAGCACAATAAGACGCATATCCATCCACACTCAAACGCAGATACGCTCTTGCCTGGACACACGGTTTGGATAGTATGGAACATAATACAGAGCAAAGTAACATTAGAATTATTTGGCTCCTCCACTTCCATAATTAGGGAGAAAAGGGGGAAGGTATCACATTATAGTACTTCAAATATCTTGATTATCTTATGCTACAACTAGAGGCGACTTTAGCAGTCCGAGGGGCCTTGATCGAGTGTTATATCAAAGCCACAAATATTTGTACGATCTGCTGCGGAAGTAAATGGATTCTCTGTAAGACCTCCCTAATGCCCGGCGCTTGGGGAGGTTGCCCCATTCGCCACCCACTAAGGCCGCCTCTGCTACAACCTACTCCCATCAATTATTTGTGCGTGAGTGTGCGTATTAGAACGAGACCACTAGCCTGAACACTGACCTTTGACGTGGGAACCTTTGGTCATCGGAGACCAATAGCTACGTTACAGGTCAGTGCGTCAGTCAATAAAACACACAAACACACACAAATACACACACATACACACTATCACAGGGTCCTTTATCAATCCAGAAATATCATTGCTAAATATTTGATTCGGGAACTAAGCTATAGCCCTGCCTATAGGTAAATCCGCCCTGCAAAAGACAATCTGAAGAGGCTTTCCAAACAAGCAGAAAGCCATCCTGCACAATGTTGAATACGCTGGAAATGTTTCATAAAAACAAAATCGTCCTAACAATTATTATTATTATTAAATCTAGATACATTTAATGGTAATTAGACAACAAATAACAGAAGTCTTACAGTAAGTTAACTATAGGCCTGTTTAACCAAATTATGGAAGTTGGTATTTAACAGGACACAGGAAACACTTCTCAAAAAGAGTAGAGTAAGATCAAGGGGAGATAATTGTGGTCAAGCAGAAGGCAGCTCTCAAGTGTTGATGATGAAGTAATTTTCCGTAGACGCTAATAGGCCTACGTGTAGGCGTAGTGCCCTACTGGCTACTCTCTGGGCGATGCATTAGTAACGACAGCTTAGAAATATTTTAAACTAGGAAATGGACTTTAATTTTAACTAAGTTAAGCAAGAGTACATTATAAAATCGTGCAAGTTATTCTTGGGAAGGGTTAGCAAACTATGACATCCTGGTCTGTAAGCGGCTCGCTTTAATATACTCATAGCATTCGATTTTTTAGCGGCCCCCGAAAGGGGAAAAGACGCTATTAGTTTTGTGTGACCTGTCTGTCCGTCTGTCTGTCTGTCCGTCTGTCTGTCTGTCTGTCCGTCCATCCCGTTTAGTGCTCAGAAAGTAGAAGAGAAAATAAAAATCTGACATCACGATAATATAGATCATTCAAAGTTCTGATGCAACGGCTACTTTTTTTTTTCTAAAAGCTCAAAATCTAAGTTTTAAAAATTACTTATGCAAGCAGTTTTTTTATAGAGAAAAACCCAATTAGTATGCATTATAAATAAAACCTAATTTAAGACAAGAAATCAAATTAGCGAATCAATTATATTACATCAGTCGGTCCAGATGCACATCTAACTTAACTTTCACTTACACCTATCCTTTGATCTGCTAGGGCACTACATAAGATCTGTCAATCTTCTATCTGCATTCTTATCTGTCATTTGTCTTTGATATAATTTCATTCGGATTTTGTTCACTTCGGGGGCCGATTTTAAGTTTGTGTTTCCACACAAACTGTCTTTGTAACCTTGTTAAATAGCGCGTTAATTTTTGTCAAAAGTCATCCTTCAAGGTAAATTGAAGGGAGCACGAAGAAAGGGTCGTCCTAAGAAAAGGTGGACAATGTAAAAGAATGGACCGTCCTCTTCCTTGATGTCCTGCTAAGAACAGCTGCTCACAAGGAAAAAGTTGAGGGATTTGGTTACACAATCTGTCACTGCACCCTTACCATCAAAGTCAATGGACAGAGATCGACGAGATGATGATGATTTAATCTTTCGGATAATTACTTAGCTATTGTTGGAACTTTCTTGAAATGGAATAGAGCGACATCTCCTGTCTCATGGCTTGTTAGGTACTACAGATTATTCTGTTTACTGACTTTCTCCATGTCCTCTACATAAGTGTACGTTCTCAGAAACTTAATGGTGTGTTAGAATAGTAGGACATAAGGGGTCTATTATGTCCAAGGTACGGCCCTTCAAAACTTCTACCCATGTTGAAGGCTTGCGTGTGTATGTGTCCCTTAGACTGAGACTCTTTCTTTCAAGTAATTTAAGCAAGAGTTTTAGATTGGTTTTAAAAATCTACATAAACCTGCAATAGAAATATCAGAGTGGTGTGAAAATAAGTATTATAAATAAACAGGGGTATGGGTAGAATAGAGCTCCGGGCCCAATCGTTTCCATGCATCCCGAAACTTCTGGAATTTACTAATGTAGCGGGCCTGTTTTTATCACGCAAAATACGTCAATAGATAGATGGTCCACATTGGAGAGAAATTAGACTTGTCTGACGTAGCAAAGACAAGTAAACGCATTGAATTTTTTTAAAATAAGAGTATTTGAATCCACCTACCTACAGATGCCTCTAATAAAAACAGCATGAGATGTCTTTTTTAGAAAATTAAAAGAAGCTATTTTACTTTATATTATAGTTTTTTTTAAATCATTGATAATTAATCAGATCTAGATTTATATCTACCAAGTAAATGCAACAGATTAAAAATTTGTAAATTTCCCCTATCAGACCTTGTGGTCTATTGTACAGACGATGTAAAGGTCATCTGATTCTGTTGCTTACGGTTAACAAGGGTGTCAAGTGGCCAGCGCAACGACCAACTGCCTTTACGTTTCCCCAACTAATGTTAGGTTCCCATTAGAGCTGGGTGGACTCAGAGGCGCCCGATGATCCCGAAATAAAAATCCCAGTCTTCACCAGAATTCGAACCCGGGACCTCCGGTTCAGAAGCCAAGTGCTTTACTGCTCAGCCAACGAGCCTCCGAATGCAACAAATTTTCTTGTGTTTAAAGGACAGCCTACATACTCTCATCTGCATTTTCTCTTTTAAAAAAAGGAGAGGGGGAGGGGCAGGAGGCCAACAGTTTAATAAGCGCTGTCTTAGTGCAGAATATATCGTTGTGCATGGAATCTCCCCTTTCCTTTCTGGCGTGGGAATCTGGAGAAGAGGAATAGAAAAGTAGACCGGGGGGGGGGCGAGATCAGACTGGAAACTTATAATACACGTCATTGAAATAACTCCGAGGGGGAGTTCTATGGGCTCTCTTAGTTGGTATCATTATGTACAGTAACATTTCCTTGCAACTGTACACTGAGACCATGTAACAAGGTCGTAGCTTCTAATACTAAGGAGATTTTAAAATGTAACAATTAGTTGCTGTGCTAAGAATTTAATTCACAATGCAGTTGTGTTCTGTTGAAATGATTTTTTTTTACTCTCACTCTCTTCTTCACTTTTATCAGTCTCTTTCTTTTTCTATTCTCTTTCCCTCCATCTAACACCCTCTCGTTATATCTCTCTCTCTCTCACATTAAAATATATATTTGACTCTTTCTAAGAATTGTTCTTTCTCTCCTCTTTTTTTGTTTTTAAATGACACAACATAATGTAGATATATTTTTTAAATTTAAATTAAAAAAAAACAAAAACTTTTTTTTTTCAATTGCAAAAAGAATACACTAAAGTGATTCTTGTTTCTGTTAATTTTATTATAATAACATACAACGCATTCGAATAAGATTTTCTTGTTGATAAATATTACTAATATTTAAGTTTTGCGAATTACCGTTTTTTTTTAACGTTATTCATATATAAACAAGTGCAACCCAAAAGCGAAAAATAGTTAGTTGGAACAGAAAGTGTCATCTAAACAAATACAACAGCTTCGCTTGGTACAGTGACTCAATAAAATAAAACATTTATTGAATAAATAATTGACTGACTCACAATTAAAACCCCGTACATGTAACACAATTCCTCTAGCTTGCATAGTAACCATGCCCCAATTTCTTACTGAAGCTTCCAGATAAGCTTTTTATTTATTTTATTAATTTTTTTAGGAAATTTCTCTTATACACAACAGTTTCGAGTCACAAGACAATATAATGCAATTCAACTTAAGTGTAAAACCACTTTAGGCTTTACTCTTTTCCTCTCTGTTTCATTCTCTGACGATACACACACAGGAAATCCTGCAAAGCGTTTCGCTGTTGCGTTAAAAACACACACACATACACACACTTCAATAGTTAATCCAAAGTTGTTTTTATATTTCCAGCCTGTTTCAAATGTCAATAACTATGGCTGCAGAAAGGAAATAAGTTAATTTAAGTATTTAGTATTTTGTTTACTCCTACCAAACGAAGGCTTCATGGCCTGCGCCAATTTCGCTCTAATTTGGTCCAGTTTTATTTTTGCATTTCTCTACAAAGCTTGTTGCTTTCAAAGGCCTTAAATCTAGAAATATTTTACATTTACTTGTACAAATGATTTTTATCGGTCTCCGAAAGGGGAAAAGGCGCAATTAGTTTTGTGTGGCCTGTCTGTCCGTCCCGTTTATATCTCAAAAACTAAAAAAGAAAATAAAATCGGACATCATGATATTTTAGATTTAGGTCTCAAGCAACGGCTATTTTTTTATTTTTTGTCATTTCCGAAAGTGAACTATCCAATTTTTTTAAATTATGTATGCAAGCAGATTTTTATTTAAAATTACACCACTTTTAAGTGAAAAAATTCAGGGCAGGTAACTTCGATAATAATTTAAGCTTCATTCATAGATTCGTGCATTGGTACAAAAAATTTGCATCTAGGGTCACAATGGTGAAAGTGTTTATGAGTCAATATAAAACATATTTTCAATTTATTTATTCAATGTTTGTCATGTTTCGGGGTTTTCTTCAGAGCTGCAGATAATCTGCTTCCTGTTCCTAACCTACCACAGGACGACGAGGAATGGAAGTGGGCAGCGTTTGAACCCGGGACCATCGAGCCAACTAATAACAGTCCAGCGAGCATATCGCATGACCAGGCAGATCTCCTTATTGCGCAATACATCAACAATTAGGTGATCACGTGGGTTTGCTTTGTAACTTTTTTTTTATCTCCTAATACAATGTGTTTGTGACAGTCTGAAGTGTTTAATGCTGATTGTCATATCAAAAAGTTGTTTTTCTGATTAAAAAGATTTTCAGTCCCATTTTAATTATTTCATAGATTTACCATTATGCTGTGTAGATTGACTGTAAGGGATTTACATACATTGCGGG
>JADKLZ010001483.1:9602562-9623842 GCA_021533235.1 Biomphalaria straminea
TTTGTATAGGCTAGTGAGCTTTCGTGACTATGCGCGTGTAAGTTGTTTTGTAAGTCTGGTAAACATATCGTGAGAATTTTTTTTTATAGAATGAACAGAGTGTCTGAATCTTTTGTGTGTGTCATTCATCTCTCATCCGACTTAGATAGATCGTAGGTATCAATTACAAAGACCGCATTACTAACTAGAAGACTAGAAACTATAGCTATTGGACCTAAGGTGACCTGTTAACTACTGACACCAAAAAAAAAACGCAAACTAAAATTATAAGACTTTGTGAAAAGGTCCTCAGGGCTGACAACGGTCTTCATTCAAATAACAATGCCAGTAAAAAAAAAAGAATAGGCTTACATAGAAAGTGATGGGAAGACAACATAAAAGCTCCTTCTACCCTAGTGCCATTAGAGCATGGAATGGATTGCATGAGCTAGCCAGGAAAACCAGTGACTTGGCAGAATTTAAGTCATTGGTTAATATGCATGACTGAATGCATGGCGCGTAGGACGTAATTATCTTCTTTTTTTGAAGTAACGTCTGTATTGTATAAGATAGATAAGAGAAGAGAAGATAAAAGAATGGACAGGCCAGTCCCCGAAAGAGATTCTAGTCAAGGTAAAGACAGGGAGGTATGGAGGAAGACGGTCGTCAGATCATGTGTGTTGCTCCAACGGTTCAACAGACTTAAGCATGGGTGAAGGTGAAAGGAGGATAATCTTTTTGAAATGTATTTACGGTGACAAGAGATTCTCTTTATCATCTGCTCCATTAAGGCGCGGGGCCTGGGCCAGTCGCCCCTCTCGCCAACCTCAAAGGCAGTCTCTGAACTCAATGAGAAAAGTAACTCACGCTTAAGCAGCTAAGAGCGATTAGATTTATTTAAAAAAAAAACTACAAGCCTTCATATCACCCCTGGGTTTACGTGTTATTAACGCAATACACAATTACATATAAACTAACTAATCATGCTATCCACAACTCTCTTTTAGTCCAGCCAGTCATTTTTCTCGAATCACCCCTTATAGGTCATTATAGTCAGGTACTAAAACTTTAATGTCTGTCATCAAGTCTGTTAGAGTCACTAAATTTATTATTATTATATGAAGGAAATATTTTTTTTCAGACACCATACGTTATTGGTTATAAACAATGCAACTAAAAGATACATTTTTTTTTACAGTAGTGCTGAACGTACCAAGAGTCTGGTTCGTCGTGTGGTCTACAGATGGCCCAGTATTTAGTGTCGGTGTCATGCCCCTGTGTCGTATCCACGTGATGTTGCCAGTTAGGTCGCGGCTCCATCCACAAAGTCCATCTTCAAAATCGCACCCACTGCTCTGGTTAACTGGTTGAGTTAAGATCACGCATTAGAGGAAATAAAAACAAGTATAAAACATTGAAAACTAAAAAGGATTCAAATCATTTCTAGACTACAGAAACTCCTTAGACTTTGGTTTCTTTCTGGCGTGACTCTCATTTAAATGGGAGATTATGGGGGGGGGGGGATTTCCTTTTCATAATTAAAATCTCCAGTGTATTCTGTATAAAAAGTAAAAAGTAAAGTTCCCCTTTCAGACCTTGTGGTCTATAGGGCAGATGATGTAAAGATCATCTGATTCTGTGGCCTACGGTTAACGAGGGTGTCATGTGACCAGCACATCGACCAACCGCCTTTACTTTTCCCAAACTAATGTGAGGTGGGTGGACTCAGAGGCGCCCAAGGATCCCGAAATAAAAATCCAAGTCTTCACCAGGATTCGAACCCGGGACCCCCGGTTCAGCAGCCAAGCGCTTTACCGCTCAACCACTGCGCCTCCATTCTGTGGATAGAATAAGTCAAATATCACTTTCATACCTTGAGATCTATGGGGTAGATGATGTAAAGGTCATCTGTTTCTGTGGTCGATGGCTAAAGAGGATGTCATGTGGCTAGCACAATGACCAACCCCCTTTTGTTTTCCCTCAACCAATGTCAGGTAGCCATTAGAGTAAGATGAACTCAGGGTCGTCTTAAAAATCTTGAAAATCGAAATCCCAGTTTTCACCGAGATTTGAACTAGAGGCTGCTCTGTTTAGAAGTCAAACGGTTTACCACTCAGCCAACACGCTCCCTCGGTGTATCGAAATGTATTTTAAAAATCTTTGAATAATTTGTTTTCACTTTTGACTACTGCAGAACAGATTCATGAGCTGTTCACTTTTAGTTGCACAAAATAATTCGTATGATTTAGCTGGTCTATTTATAGAGTGTCCTTGATATTGTCTATTCTGTCTTATGTTTATATAAACTCAACTATATTTCTTTTTTTTTTTTATAGGACACATTACATTGTCCTCACATTTGTCTATACCGCCTTGTCTTAAGCATGAAAAGCTCATGTGCTATTATTTTTTTATTAGAACATTAATGGGCACAGAAGCTGAGTGTCTGTATTCGCTCCTATAATTTAATATTGTGTTGTTGTTTTGCGTAAGTCTGCAGTACTGTGCAAATGACTTAAGAATCTTCTTATCCTCTCGGTGCCTTTTCCAATTTAAACCTATCTTAGTCTGAGATACTACAAGAGACTTTCTACAAATAGAAAACAGCAAGTAGTTTTGTTTCGTCTTTAATGTTCTAGAACTATTGTATTAAACATAGTACTGCACTTCCATCACTGTAATTAATATAGGGGATAGTGTTCGTTCAAAACATGTTCTTAGAAAATCGGAAAAAGAGGTAATAGGAAAGAACAGTGAATTTATATGAAACGTGAAAATTATAATCAGAAAAAGACATACAGAGAGAGACAGAAAGAGAGAGAGAGAGTGAGAGATAGAGAGTGAGAGAGAGAGAGAGTGAGTGTGAGAGAGAGTGAGTGAGAGAGAGTGAGAGAGAGAGTGAGTGAGAGATAGAGTGAGAGAGAGAGTGAGTGAGAGAGAGAGTGAAAGAGAGAGAGTGAGAGAGAGTGAGAGAGAGTGAGAGAGAGAGAGTGAGTGAGAGAGAGTGAGTGATAGAGAGTGATAGAGAGAGAGAGTGAATGAGAGAGAGAGTGAGTGAGAGAGAGAGAGAGAGAGAGACAGAAAAAGAGAGAGACTTAGTTACAGAGAGACAGAAAAGAGAGAGAGAGTGAGAGGGAGACAGAAAAAGAGAGAGAGAGACAGAAAAAGAGAGAGACAGAAAAAGAGAGACAGAAAAAGAGAGAGACAGTGAGAGAAAGAGACAGAAAGAGAGAGAAAGAGAGTGAGAAAGAGAGACAGAAAAAGAGAAAGAGACAGAGAGAGAGACAGAAAGAGAGAGAGAGTGAGAGAGAGAGACAGAAAGAGAGAGAGAGGGAGAGTGAGAGAGTGAGAGAGAGAGAGTGAGAGAGAGAGAAAGAAAGAGAGAGAGTTAGAGAGAGAGTGAGAGACAGAGTGAGAGTGAGAGAGAGAAAGAGATAGAGAGAGAGAGAGTTAGAGAGAGCACAACGAATGATGATTATGAAAGGGAGACTATCAAGCGAATTTTTAAATGCAACATCAAAACAAATTGAGTTATCTAACCTTCACATGATGGCGGCTCTTCGTTCCAATTACTTCCGTTACAATAAACGGTTTCGTGACCTTTTCTTATGAACCCGACATCACAGACAAACTGTAGCAGGGCACCGCCATAAAATGTCAGTATCGACAGAGGAGGGTCAACACTAGGCGTGATACACTCAGCAGCTGAAGGGGAATGGTTTTTAAAATTAGCGAAGAGTCTCAAACATTCAACAAAAATTGACCAACATTTTAATCTTAATAATTACAAGTGATCTTAATGCAATGGAAGCGGATATCACTCATCACTGGCATTAACAATTGTGGGGCCATTTTTGTGAAACAGATAGCGCGGGGCCCGGTATGGTTAGGGATAAGCATAATGTCAAAATTAAGATTTTTTAATAGAAATACAATTGTGTTTGCAATATTCTTATTAAATGAAAGCTGACAATATTTTTTTTCTATCGATTGGCAGCTCAAATTTACAATTCTGATATTTTTTCAGATTTTTTTTAGTTTTCAGGAGATTTTAATCATTTCAGGAGATTTTCAGGAGGCCCTGGAAAAGCAGGAGGTCGCGGAAACCCTGATATTATACATAAGCTATAATGGTTTAGTTTAATAATTTACACCAACAATTAGCGAAAGTTCTATCTTAGTGCGGCCCACTGCGGCCGCATAGTTTCCTGTGGTCTAAGGCCGTCCCCGATATTATACAGGTAACTAAATTTTTTGATAGTCCAGAAACACCTGCACACAATTATAAAGACCTAGCCATTTGAAGTGAGTTTCAATTATTAGTTTATTCTGCATATCGCCACTTAATGTACGCGACAAGTTTGTAAACAGATATGTGGGAAACTGTTTCGAAAAACAACAGAAAATTTCCATTAGTATTCAAATTGCCAGAAAGTAAAAAAAAAACAACAAACAAACAACTCAGTTTGACCCATAGACAAGGAAGTAACTTCGTGTAACTTGAAAATATGTATATCTATTGAATTCGGATTTCAGAATTATGAAAAATTTAAAAATTGCATGATCTTCAGTCTTAGAGATAAAACACAATTTATAGACATAAAATAAAGTACACACAATTGCAATTCACAAATTTTCATTTCATAAAACTCTCTTATTGGCCAGTCTATATTTATTTATTGCTATAGTTCGACCTCCATCTTCTGCGTTGGAGAAGCTAATATAAAAGAGGGTATACAATAAGGGAATCTAGTAAGCAGGGCCATTCAATTAGTTCAAGCTTCATGTAAATTAAAGTTGTATTTATAGTATAGGTTTAACGTAGTCATGATTTCTAGTTTGATTATTAAACTGCTATTTCTTCACACAAAACAAATATCTATGATAGTTACAGTGATATTTTATAGGTGATAGGATGTAGACTTTAGTTAGACCCAACTTTTGACGGTACAAATTATTAATCGCGAATGTCGTGGTTTCGATCCCCATACTGGCCACCAAGAATGTCACGTCTGATATTACTGTGTGACAGATTGTGATTAGAGACCTCTTCTGGTCTCGAGTTTATGTGGTTTACTGTATGGACTACTTTGATAGTCGTGTAATATTACTAAGTTCCACGGTCTTGACACTTACATATAAACAAATGAAGAAACTCCGTACTTGCAGACGTTATGTTTATTATAATATATAAGAACAAATAATAAGACTGGCGAATCGTGCCACACAATATATATAACTACAAGGCACAAGTATTAATCCATAAGAAATATTATCACTCAGAACTTTCAATCAACTTAATCCAACATGTATATTACAGTCAGAGGAAAAATTATTACGTTTACTCTCTGCCGGAGTCCAACATTAACTGCCCAAATTTTGTTCTTGGTTTTAAGTTCACTCGATTCCCCCACGTGCAGAAAGCACGGAATATTACAATATGTGACTGTATGTCACTCCATGTCACAGGGGTTCTAAAACTGGGCTGTGACAGCCGTTACAGTGTTTACAACCGCATTAACCAAGCTGCGAAATGAATCAATCGGCTGGCCATTAATATATAACCGGATCTAGACAGATATACAGTCCAATTACTAAACAGCCACTATTGTGTGCAAATACCTCTCTATGGATAGGCTGGTGGAAAACTAATCTTACGTACTTTTCATTAAAAAACTATAAGAACGAACATATTTAAAATTAATTAAATCACTATTTCACAACTTAAAAAAAAAATCCCTACAATTTTAGTTGAACATACATTTCTAGTTGCTTACACATTTCTATTTTACATTTCTAGTTACTTACACATTTCTAGTTAATTACATCTTAGTAGTTACTTACACATATCTAAAAACCTTCACGTTCATAATTAACTGCACTAGAATCCTGCTTATTTCTTGTTATCTACACAGTTCTACTTATCTAAAATGCTTTCTAGTTACCTACATTATTATTACGGTTCAGAAACTTGGAGAGTCACTAAAAGAAATATGGAAAAGCTCCAAACTTTTGTTAACAGATGCCTACGCTGGATATTAGGAATTAGGTGGCCAGAAAAGATAACCATTACCAATTTGTGGAAAAAAACAAGACAAAAGCCCATAGCACAAGACATTACCAAACGAAAATGGAGCTGGATAGGACACACCCTGCGAAAACCAGCTACCAATGTTGCAAGGCAGGCTCTTGACTGGAATCCACAAGGAAAGAGGAAAGTGGGCAGACCCAAGCAAACTTGGAAGAGGTCAGTCGTCAGTGAAGCTGAGGGTACTGGAATGACATGGGAGCAGATGAAGAAAGCTGCTCAGAACCGAGTTCGGTGGAGAGATGAGGTTGCGGCCCTATGCTCCCCTAGGAGTACACAGGATTAAGTCAGTCAAGTCAAGTCTACTTATCTAAAATGCTTTCTAGTTACCTACATTATTGTGGTCAAATATATGTCATTTATGTTTATATTTGTTACAAATTGGGTTTTAATATTTACGTTACATCATTCAACTATTAAAACAGTTTTAACTTCTAAATAAAATGATTACATTATCATTGAATTCTGAAAATAAACCTTATATTTCATAGGTTTTGAAAGAGTCGTCGCTTACATTTATCTCTTTAAAAAAGTTGAGCGCAAACTGTGGCCAAACTATAAAAAATTTTCTATCATTATTTCTGGTTTTATATATATTTTATATATACACGCCACAAGAGTTGTCCATTCTCTGTAATACATACCAATGCATTTAGGTTCAGGATTGGTCCACTCTCCTTTGATACACAAAGCTACACTGGCACCAAGCAGCTGGAATCCAGGTTTACAGGTGAAATAAACATACGATCTTTGCCTGCGGTACTTCAAGTGACCATTAGGTAAGTCTAATTTGCGACAAGGTGGGTCTGAAAAGTTAGTTCTGATATCAAGTTGTTGTTTTTTTCCATGGATATCGAATAAAGGAAATAGCTTGTATATTATTGGTAGATATAGTTTTAAAAACCGGGCTCTTTCCCTTTAGATAAGCTCTAGTTTTTTAATGAAATTTTTATTAAAAATATTTTGCTTCTTTTATAAACACGCTCAACATTTAGTTCTATCGTACAAAAAATTACTTATTAATTGTTTTATATTTCACTTATATGTATAATGAATGCATTCTTTCTCTTTTAAATCAAAAGGAAACAAATAATGTAAAATGTTAGTAATATATGACTTATAATACTCCATTTATTTTGTTACAACATTATTTAAGAAAACAAAAAGCTAAATATAAAAGATCGTTTACTACATTAGGGGAAGAACTCCGTACTTACAACGATATCTTTCACCAATATAAAATTATTTCCCCTGTTCGATTTCCAGTGTATAGTGCACCTTAGTTAATTAATAGTTAATTGACTAATTTATTAGCGGCCCCCGAAAGGGGAAGAGACGCCATTAGTTTTGTGTGGCCTGTCTGTCCGTCTGTCTGTCTGTCTGTCTGTCTGTCTGTCCGTCTGTCCGTCCGTCCCGTTTAGTGCTAAGAAAGTAGAAGAGAAAATGAAAATCTGACATCACGATAATATAGAGCATTCAAAGTTCTGATGCAACGGCTACTTTTTTTTTTTCTAAAAGCTCAAAATCTAATTTTTAAAAATATTTTATGCAAACAGTATTTAAAGAGAAAAAACCTAATTAGTATGCAATATAAAAGAAACCTACTTTAAGACAATTAATAATCTAGTATACTGCATAGGATTTCACATTTTTTTTTTGTTCCAACATACGAGTAACATATCAGTATTTACTCGTAAAGTAATCAACTCATAAAACAAGTGTGGCAGTTGCCTTGAACATCGGCTTTACAAGGCTAACGTTGAGAGATCAAAGCACGGAAGATGTATATTAGTTTTGTGTGGCCTGTCTGTCCGTCTGTCTGTCTGTCCGTCCGTTGAGAGATCAAAGCGGATTTGACAGGGATCCGACTCCGACGGGGGCCGCCTCTGAGTTTGTGTATCACACAAACTCTCTTTGTAATCTTGTTAATATTGTTTTTAGTCATGTTATTTTTTAAAGTAAATAAGTGTTTACATCTTTACCTTAATCCAAGAATGTGTGTGAGAGAAATCACGATTAAAATTATTTAAGCGGATCAAACCCTACATATGTAACTCTATCTGCGAGGACTAAGGAAACACGTATAAGAACTAAGAACTAATATAATACTCTACACCAATGAATAATTGTACAAAGTTTCAAATTAAACATAGAAAGAGTGTGGGAGAAATAAAGTGTACAAACTTTTTACCAGACAGACAGACATAATTTATATGACATGTTTTTTTTTTGTTTTTTTTTTACTGGTAATAGTGAATAGTTGTAAAAAAAATACTCTGATATACTGTAAAATGCTTACATATTTTTTTAACATATTAAATCTTTACTTTTCTGATAAATTATAACAAGTGGTTATATGTACATATACATAAATATTATAGATTGGAAAAAGGAAATAACTTCATGTAACTTGAAAACATGTATATCTATTGTATTCGGATTTCCGAATTCTGAAAAATTGAAAAATTGCATGATCTTAAGTCTTAGAGGTTACACAAAACTCATAGATATAAATAAAGTACACAAAATTGCAAGTCAAAATTTTCATTTCATAAAACTCTTCTATCGGCCAGTCTATATGTATTAATGTCTATGGTTGTGTATTTCAGTTTCTTGTGTGTTGTGAACTGATCTGTTCTTTTGTGTCAAAATGTCATGGTGTCCAGGTCAGCTTGTGTGGGTTTCTACAGTGTTATCATGAACTATTTTATCATTCTTGTGATCAATAAAGCCTAAGATCAAGACATGTCGTCTTGTAGTTATTTATTATCGTATTAAAGCTAGCAAAATATAAATATAATGGATTTTCAATATCTTTACTAGTTTTTCAGATGTAACTCACAATCAGGCCACGCAAAAGTAATAACGGCTATTCCCTTTCCGGGGACGCTAAAAATAAACATTATGTATATATGTATATATATATATATATATATATATATATATATATATATATATATATATAAAATATGCTAAATCTAAACTAAATTCATTTACTAGACTCACCAAGTAGATGGCTGTAAACACACAATGATGTAAGTAGTATAATACCAAAGCAATTGCGCACCATTGCTCTAAACGTCATAGAAAGGAGCCCTACTTTCGGATAGGCTTTTATGTTAATACAACTACTCTTAGGTATTAAACAATGACTAAGATAATGGCATAACTATCTCTTATATGATTTAATATTGTATTCTTCTTAAATAATCTATATTTATTTATCTATTACTCTATAAACTTCTGCCTTAAGTATGTGAGCCCTAATACTTAGCAAGGATACACTAGACCTGTCACAACTTTTAAAAGCATATAGAGATGTCTATTTGTTTACTAGAAGACAGTCATATCCGCTAAAATGAGAATTATATTCATAAGTAGAGATGTGTTTTTTTGTAGTCCTGTACAATAAAACGTTGAAACAATAACACGCTTTTAATAGACAAAAAGACGGAGGTGTCACTTTAGTCACTTTGCTGTGAGTTTGAAGAAAATCTCAGTGAGAGTCCGGGTTGAAAGTAGTTGGGCACTAGGCATTGTAGTGTTATCATGCATTTAGAACGTAAAGGTCATCCTGCAACGTGAAGAGATGTGGGCTATTTATATATCCAGTGACTTCCCTGTAGCTAGAATTCAACTCTAGCAAGCAACAGAGGCTACTTCCCTCGTAATGACGGAGTATTTGTTTTTAATCTTTAATCATCTTTCGATGATAATTAGCCCGAAAGTTAGGTTGCCTGTAAGGTTACATGTAGTTTATCATTGAGGCTATCTGTAAGTTGTAATAAGGGAAAGCATTTTTAAAATGTTTACTGATGCAAAATTATCTGTAAGGTTTAATGGTCATGAGTTTTCTGTAAGGTAAAAAATGTAATTTTTAAATTTTAATAAGAAAAAATAAAGTTCCTCTTTCAGACCTTGCGATCTATGAGGCAGATGATGTAAAGGTCATCTGTTCATGTGACCCACGGCTATTTTATAGCTGCCCCCGAAAGGGGAAAAGATGCTATTAGTTTTGATTGGAATGTCTGTCCGTCCGTCCGTCCGTCCTGTTTAGATCACGTAAACTAGAAAAGATAGTGAAAACCCGAAATCACAGTATTTTACCCCATTCAAAGTTCTAATGCAAAGGCTACTTTTTGTCTTATCTGAAAACGAAAAACATAATCACGTATGCAAGCAGTTTTTTCATAAAAGTACATCACTTTTACAACTATTCACCATTAATAGTAACAAACACGGGAGGCTCATTAGCGAGGTAGGCAACGATTTACGATATTGCATTCTTATGTATGCAAATGGTTTAAGATTTTTTTTCTATCCTACGAAATACCATATTTACACAAAAAAATTGTTTACTTTTTTTTTACATAAGAAAACATCCATTTAGTATGCAAAAAAGTTGAATAAGTTTAGAACCACAATTAATAGGCATTTTTCCATATTAACGCGTGAACTGCAGTGGAGCGTTGTATCCATAAAACACGTAACTATAGGAATTATTTTTTACGGAAATGTTTTTGTATCTTGAGGAATAAGAGATTGACCCTTTACAAAATAATTAGGTCAATTTGATATTCATTATAAGACATCAATAACGCCAGGCTCACATCTAACTTCAGATTTACTTTCAACTATACTTTGGTCTTCTGGACCGCTAGGGCGCACCACACAAGATCTGTCAACCTCCTTTCTCCATTCTTCTCTGTCACTTGTCTTTCTGAAAATATTGAAACTTGTCTTTTTACCTGACTGGGTGGACCACTTGGGCGGCCGATTTTGAGTTTATGTTTCCACACAAACGTTCTTAGTAAACTTGTTTAATTTTTAATAACGGTATATATAAGGCTGAAAGGTTTGGTTTTGTTTTCTTAGCTTCATCGACTAAAATTATGTATAGGATTTAAAAATCAAGAGTTTTCTGTAAGGCCTAATGAAGTGAAATAATCTGTAAGGGCTACCGATAATTATGAAAACTTGTCTAAGTTTGAGTTAGCTTTAAAAATTTTCATTTTAGTCTGTAACTGGTCACCAATTATGTTGTGTTTTGAATTTTAAATTATTGTATCTGTTATTCATAGCCCAATAAACTTTGTGCACTAGGAATTCGTTATCTTTATACCTTATCACTATGACACTTTCAGGCTACCTTATCACTATGACACTTTTAGGCTACCTTACCACTATGACAATTTCAGGCTACCCCTTCCCACTGAAAAAAAAAACAATATCTGAATCCTAACCACAGCTCCCAGAAGTATTTTTTTTTGTCCTACATAAAAGAAAGAAGTTGTTTTGAAGCTTAAGACAGCTAGGACTCAGGTTTATATATACGTATAGAGTTCCGCAAGGTTGCCTTTGCCGAAGTGGTAATGAATATAAGAACTTAACTACCTATAAAATGCTTCCTAATGGCATGTGTCTCAGATAGCCTCTGACAACCAGTCCGACACGTGGCCTTCACGCGTGGCTTAGATATTGTGTCCACCGGAACTGTTTTCACTAACAGGAGAAGGGGTGAAGGCGAGTAACTGACGTCCATTGCTGGCTACCCACACAGGAGAACGAACACACTGAGTTGAAACCTCTGCATCTCTGAAGCTATCCCCTAATCTCAGGGAAAAGAGTTAAACCTAAGGAAAAATTAGGAGCCGGGGACCCTTAAGTAGTTTAAAGAACTCAGTGCGGCACCCTGGCAAAACGCCGCTGATCCCTAAGTGTATTGGTACATGCCGCTTCTTATTTTTATACATCATCTGCGTGGAGAGGAAGGAACTGATGTGTGGGCGATCTCGTTTCGACCACAACTAATGTCCAGGCATTCATCTCAGGTGATGATCCATAGTCGCTTTGTTTGTGTGTTTGTATGTGTGTAATTTAGTTTCCACAAAAGACGGTTTGAACAATGTTTATGCCTGTTTACTTATTTATTTCAATTTATTTATTTAACCCTTTATTGAGTACAAACATTATATAGTCTAGAATCCTCCTAGATCGATAAATCTATGCTGAATTGGAAACAATGTGGACTATCTTGTAGTTTTCAATACTCCAAAGATGACCTACATAAATTGTAAAATAAAAAAAAATCGCTACATCCGTTTCCAGAGTAGCAGTCCACCAAATCGACAATTGAGAAATTGTAGGCTGATAAGTAAATTGCAGAAAAGGTGTACAATCATCAACACAACACAAGTGATAAAAACACTGAATAAATTTATTGAGATTACCAAAGAGAGGTAAGCACGACATACATCTACGTGTATAAATATTTCGAGATTATTCCCCTTTGACAGTCTGACAGCGCTGGTCTACAGAGAGTGACGCTAAAAATAGACCGATGACACGATACACTGTTGCATTATTTAATAATATCAAAGGTATCCTTTGCAAATTTTTTGGCCGTTTTGAAGACGTTTCTTTTCGATAACCAAATAACAGTTGCAGATAATAGATTTGTGGGAAGCGTGGTCGAGAGGCTAAGTGCGCTAGAAGGAGGTTCGAGGTTCGACACCCGACTCGGGCAGAGTTGTGTTCACTGAGCGCCTAAAGGCAGCACGGAAAACCATCTCCTAGATACCACATCCACCCCAATGGTCCACAAATGAGATTGGACTAATAATAATAATCCACATCGGTGCAATTGTAGCTTTCTAAAATTGTGTCTCTTTTATCTTTTATATGCATGCTTTTCAGAATTGCCTACTCGTCTCCTTCAAGGCATGGAAACAAAAAATATATAAAAAAGAACAATATTATTTCTTCAACTAATAAAAGTTTTATAAACACTGATAGAAAAAGAGATTAATTATACAGTCTATAAAAATGACAAAATAGCATCGCCAGCATATCGATTTTCATTCTATTTTTGTCTTTTTGGTATCGTGTAAAATACATGCGCTGTGATATAAACCACAGACCCAACGGCTGCCGAGATGACTATTTTCAGCCCAATCAAAGTCAGTGTTCTGAGGGTATACGAGTCATCTTTGTAAAAGGAATATGTCTCTTCATGCGCCAAGGAAGACAGATTCATGCTAGCATTTGTAAACTTTCTGGAAAAATTTGCTGCTATCGTCTTTAAAAACATTAAGGAATCATAATCTCGTGACCTGGCAGTTGTTATGAAAATCTCCTCGGGGTGAGCTCTCTTGTTGGACGGTAGTTTCGGCTTAGTTACTACCCTTGCTACAGGAGCTGCAACTGAAAAAGAGAAATGTTAATCCATCGGAGCTTTGCCTAGAAAAATTACAACACTTCGTGCTATACTTTGGAGAATTATATATTCGTTTTTTTACAAAGCTTATATTAACACTATCTATCTGATAGAATGTTGGTAAAGGGTTAATAACTTATTTCTCTTACTTAGATTCTCGGATCTTATCTTATCTTATATACGTCCTACGCGTCATGCATCTAGCCATGCATATTAACCAATAACTTCAATTCTGCCAAGTCGCTGGTTTTCCTGGCTAGCTCAGGCAACTCATTCCATGCTCTAATGGCACTAGGGTAGAAGGAGAACTTGTACAAAATTGTCCTAGCGTAGTGTAATGCTCATCATTGCTGATCTTTATATCTTTCTTAGTATTTTATTAAATGTTGTTTTTGTATTTGAATATTATGGTTCAGTGTTCTATGTATAATTGCTACTTTACTTTTGAGTCTTCTATCCTGATGGCTTTCTAAATTTAGTGATTTTACTAAAGGTTCAAGTTGAAACAGTACACAATTATTTTTGAATCAATCAATATTTGAAAAGGATTTAATAAATTATTGGTAATTAATTATTTTGTTTGGTATCAAAAATTCTAAATATTTAGGGATGTGGCAGTATAAGAGGAGTTATTTACATTAGTACGTTTTCTACACGTTTTGTCTAGCACGTCCCATTTCCCGATGAATCATTAGTCCTATTCGGTGACAATACATGAATACATGAATCAGTACGAAAAAAAAAACAAAACAATTAACTAATCAATGCGTGGTAATTAATTAATTTCATTTGTATAGAAAAAAGGGGAACTTATCCCTGCAGCATTGAGATATGGAGTGATTTTTGCAGTTCTTTCCCTCGAATAAATTTTACTTTTTAAAAGATTGTTTTATGATTTACTGGTTACTCGGTTCGAATAATTACAATAAATTAATCAACATAGGCTTGGGGTTAGCGTGGCTGTGTGCTAATAAGCTTCGCTAACGAACAGAAGCGTTTTAAGCTCGTAACACTGGTACGTGTTTTGTTCGGGCAAGAGGGGCTCGTTAACTTTGTAGAAGAAAAACTCTTGAATTCAAAGCTAAGCAGTCATTCAGATATACCCAAGCATGAGAAAGGATTCGGGAGACAGTCCTGGGGAAAAAAAGTTGGCAGCACCGTGGCAACACACAGCGCTGCACCCTGGCAGAGCCTACGACGTGGCTGACCCCCAAAACTGTTTAGTTCCTTTGGATACATCGGCTGCATGGAGAGGGGGAAATGTCTTTGTAAGCGAAATAACAATGACCACAGCAAATGCCAAGGCATTCATCACATTTCCATGAGATGATCCTTAGTCGTTTCGCGACTAAAGAGATCATAGTCTGTCTTTATTTGAATAAAAGATTTTTACGGCGCATCTCTAACTACTTCCATTTTGATTTTTTTTTAAATTTTTATTTCCATGCCTTTTTTGGGACCTTTTGTTTGTTTTTTTTTGCTTTGCTACCCTTGTCCACAGACATTTACCCTCAGGGAATGAGGACGATAATTTTAAGCATTAATAAGATAGCTAGAGGATTCTTATGCTATTGTTATTTCCTATAGGCTTATTTCAAGACAAGTTCGTATAAATAAATAAATAGAAGGCAATGGATACTGTCAGAGGAGGCACTGGTTTTGGTTTCGTCCTGAGATGGGGCGTAACACCCTTGAGTGACTGATCAAGTCAACTCTCTGTTTTGGGGCTAGCTGATAGGGCAGCATTATTTTTCTGTCTCTTGACCAAGGCAGCTAGTTTCTTTTTCTCTCGGCGATGTTCGAACCAGCACGCACAGTCTGTCCGATCTAGGGCTATCTCCTTCCACATACTCTCGTTGACTTCAGTGGTTCTCACGTCTCGCTAACTGATTTTGTCATTGATATGGTTTCGATTTTCGCTAGAGCTATTGTTATTACTGTTGTTGCTATATTTATCGTTATAGATTGGGAAAAGAAGACATTATTAATATTCTTAAATGTATCACTTTTTTTTTACTTCTATATTTATCTGTAACATTTGTTTGTTATTGTGTAAAAAAATATTACTTACAATTTGAACAATAGTCTATACGAATGTCATCAATAGCAGTGTCCTGAAACCAACTTGTTGACATTGTGAACTGAAAGACAATCTGAACAAAAAAATTAAGTCAATATAGTCATTGTCTAGCTTAACCTAATATATATGTACAGAAGCTGCTCATTACTTACAAGGTAATAGCTAAAAAAAAACCTTTTGTGTTTTTGTGTTATGTCGTATAACTAAGGTACACGCAATACCTAATTGTGAACTAGCTTTTTTTCAACGAGTTTTTATTTCTTGTTACTGTTGCTACAAGTTGATCGGGAATTAAATTAAGACACGACTTTTGTTTATAGAACTGACCTTTATTTCACGTCTTTAAATATAACGCACCATATGGCTCCATGGTCGTGTGATATGCCTTTCGTTATGATCTGAGCTTAAACCCTACCACTACCTTCCCATATGGCTCCATTTTCGTGTGATATGCCTTTCGTTATGATCTGAGCTTAAACCCTACCACTACCTTCCCATATCGTCCCTCTGGTAGTTCGAACTAAGATTAATAATTTTATTTCTAAAAAATCAGCAACATCTGAAACTTGTAATTGTAACACATCCATTTGAGACTCCTGTGACACATAATGACTTGAAGTCACTTGATATAATTCCGTGATTTTTGAAGGAGGTAAAGTATGAGTTAGTAACTGACCATGGGTCAGAAGTCGGTTGATTTCTGGACTCCTGAGAGTAAGGAGTGTAATAATATCCTCTCAGCGAGGATACGTCTTAATACTGTGATTGGATTCTATAAGTGTGCTTACGAATATGTAACTGGATTTTATGTGATTCTTGATGGCTGGATTTGCCACGGTAATATGTATATGGATAATTAAACGTGTATTTGTCTTCTGAGAAAGCGTTATTTCTTTGTGCTTGTATCGTCACTTAAATTACTCAATAGCATTAGTTGCACTACGCCACAACTGAATAGACAAAGGCGAAGTAACTCAACAGCATCACAGAGAACATTATTATAAGGCAGGAAGAGGCCCAAAACAACAATAATTCAACATTCGCGTTACTACCATAGTCAGAACATGACACTCATAAAAAAACATTGCGAGACTGCATTTATTTATCAGCATGATCTCTACCAGAACCGTTATCAATCTCATGCTCTTGTGTCTCCACTGATGTGATACAGTGAATGAATTTGGTGGAGTTGCCCAGGTGTGCTCGGCCTTCGGCCTTTCCTTAAACCTGAGCGTCTTGGGATATGGGATATAACAAATTTAAATCAGCTAGAATTTTTTCGGTCAAACCGTTGGAGTGGAGTTTCTATAGGCTCAGGCAATGAAAAAGAAGAAAAGAAGACTAGAACTCTTCAGCAATGAGAAAATCAACAACAACAAATGAATGGTGAAGCAACAACAAATGAGTGGTGAAGTTATAAGAACGTAAATACGTCTACCTGAAATGGATTACGTTGTATAGGAAGGACTCTATACGCCCTAGTCCACTGGTCCCCCTGATTACCTTTCTTATAAAATATTAGATTCCTGTCACCCAGAGAAGACGTTTTTACATTTTGTGGTCTTAGAAACACTTCAAGGTTTCCGAAACCTGTCCAGAAGAAAAGGGAATGGTATTCACAATAAGACAACACAAAACAATATGCAATGTAATAAATCATTTAGTATTTTTACAGTAACGAACATTTAAGGAAACATATTTTTTGTTGTTTTTTAAAATAATTTCCATTTATGAGTTTATGTGTTTCATTTCAAATGCTTCATAGACCTTTGAAGAAGTTTGTAAGAAAATTGGTTCTAATTGATATAACATTTTTTATAATTTAACAAAAGTGTTATTTAAAGTTCTCTTCTTTATTCTTGTTTCTTCTTCCTTCTGACATTTAGGGAAAAGAAAAGGGAATAGGGAAAGACGAAATTGTCTTTGTGCAGTCCGTTTGTCCCTCAAGTTCAGTGACCGTTTAGATCAGAATAACTAGAAGCACAAAACACATTTCAGCATTGCTTGGATCTTATTCCAAACAAGAACAATGGCTACTTGTGGTCTTCTGAAAGCGTTTTTTTTGCGTTTAAAATGTTTTACATGTTTCGGATGTTCCTTCAGAGTTGAAGATAGTTTACTTCCTAGTCCAAACCTCCCGCAGGACGTCGGGGGATGGGAGCGGGCAGGGTTTGAACCCGGGACCATCGATAAATCCAAACGACAGTCCAGCGTACAAACCGCTCGACCAGGCAGCCATCCAATTAAATAATGAAAAGTCTTTTTGCTTACACACATAGCAAGTTTTAATTAATATAAACAAAAACAACAAGAAAAAAAATAATCAAATACAAAAATACTTTAAAAAAAAAACAACAACAAAGCTTATATTATGTGTGTCAATTAGTTTCATCAGTCATGCTGTTAGGTTAGCAATGTATCTAGACTAGCAAATTTAAAAATTCAGACTGAGCGATTAGAAATATCTTTTTTTTCACCAAATGTTTTTGTTTAACGCAATTTCATGCTTTCAGTGTTCTCAATATGCCATGATCGTATCCTTGTCTAGAGTCTAGACCAGTTGGAAAAGCCAACGCGGTAACCTAGTCTATAAACATGGAAGATTGACGAGTTATCTAAACTTTCTATTTCATGTTTGTGTTTACTCTGACGAAAAACTAAAATAAAGGGGAGCTCATTCAACTTATACAACGACTTCAGTGAAGTAGTATTTCTTTTTCTTGTTTGAGATACCAAACAAAATAATATATTACCAATAGTTTATTAACTTAGTTTTTTTTTTTATTCGTGTGTTGTCAGAAGAAAGAAAGAATTGTGCAAGATTTCATCTTTATCCGAGATTAGGTTTGGGAGAAATAACGTGGACACACTTTAAGTCATATAGGCACACAGTGTGAGTTGATATAAGCTTTGTAAAAATACTTACATAAAAAAAAGAAACGTATAATATGGAAAGAAATGCACATTTATACAGCCGTATATCTCTATAAAGAGGGCGCGGTGGCTGAGCGGTAAAGCGCTTGGCTTCCGTACTGGAGGTCCCTGGTTCGAATCCTGGTGAAGACTGGGATTTTTATTTCGCGATTTTCGGGCGCCCTTGAGTCCACCCAGCTCTAATGGGTACCTGACATTAGTTGGGGAAAAGTAAAGGCGATTGGTCGTTGTTCTGGCCACATGATACCCTCGTTAACCGTGGGCCACAGAATCAGATGACCTTTACATCATCTGCCCTATAGACCACAAGGTCTGAAAGGGGAATTTACTCTTTTTTTTTTATATCTCTATAATACGAGATGCACTTCCCTTTTTTAGACATCAAACTAAATTAATTTATTACCACTAATTAAGTTTTTTTTTTATTCGTGTTTCATTAAGGAACAATGAATTAACGTGCAAAGTTACAACTTGATTCAAGAATGGGAAGTGGGAGAGATGACGTGTACCAGACAGACGGACAGACAGACAGACAGACAGACGGATTGAGTTGATATCAGCTTTGTAAAAAGTAACATTAATGCATGATACTCAGCATAGGGTAACAGAGGAGAGATGAGGGGCGATAATGAAACGGGATCCTTCTTCTGTACCATTTCAAAACAATAAAAAGACTGAAACGAATTGCATTAAACTGTTCATTCACTCCTCGTTTATTTTATCCTTACGTCTATTTACCAGTAGTAACATTTTCTCCATACATATGGTAGTAGAACTCCAAACATTTGTTAGTCTTGAACAACTTTGGGTAGAAAGGAGAGAGAAATCTTGCTTTCTTCCCTTGACTCTTTGGGTCGCTCGAGTCTACGTAGATATAATAACCTGAGCAACAGAACAATAACAACAATGGAATTACACATTAATTAACACAGATTCATCATGTGCTATTAAAGAATTCTATATACTGTCACGACGCTGTTTGAACTAGTCGGGAATCATGGAGTACACTCATTTATTATTTTTCACGTGCCGGGGGGGGGGAGGCCCTTCTTGGAATCACGGGTAATCATCGCTTTTATAGTTTACCATTATGGTCAGAAATCAGTAATTACCATGGTCATGGAAGAGGATAGACGTATGAATTATTCTTGGTTAAATTATATTAATGAGGGCGCGGTGGCTGAGCGGTAAAGCGCTTGGCTTCCGTACTGGAGGTCCCGTGTTCGAATCCTGGTGAAGGCTGGGATTTTTATTTAGGGATTTTCGGGCGCCCTTGAGTCCACCCAGCTCTAATGGGTACCTGACATTAGATGGGGAAAAGTAAAGGCGGTTGGTCGTTGTGCTGGCCACATGACACCCTCGTTAACCGTGGGCCACAGAATCAGATGACCTTTACATCGTCTGCCCTATTGTCACGTCTGTTATTGCTGAGTGACGGTCTGTGCTGATAACGCGAATGTACTATGACTTTACACATACATGTAAACAAATGAAGGAACTCCGTACTTGCAGACAATATATTTAATCCAATATAGAATAAAGAATGATAAGACTGGCGAAACGTGCCACACACTGTATGAATAAAAAGCACAAATATTAATCCATAGGAATCATAATAACTCATTACTTTCAATCAACTCAATTAAACATATAGATTACAGTCAGAGGAAATATACAACCTCTCTACTCTACTGGAGTTTCACACTAACTCTATACGAGGTACAAAATACAGTCAGAGTATAACTACAACCTTACTCTGCTGGAGTTCAACATCAACTGGTTAAAATTTGCCCTTACTCAAAGTCTCCCAAAACTTTTCTCGTGCTAACAAACACGGAATCTTTGCTGAGTGACTATATGTCACTTCATGTCACAGGGGTTCTAAAACTGGGCTGTGACACCTATAGACCACAAGGTCTGAAAGGAGAACTTTAAATTATATTAATGATAGCTGACATAGTGTGCATTTGATATATTTCACTAAATTCTATAAGTAAATGTGTGAAATATAAGTTATTATTTATGGCTGGACCTGCCAGTGACTTGTTATTTTATACTTAATAAATATATATATATAAATAATACTTAATGTGTGCTACAATCAAGTTGAATTCTAAATCTACATGTTGGTCACTGTATTACTTAGTAATAGCCATGCGAGACAGTAATGCAAGAGAAGTATAGATTATTCAGCTAATTCACATATACACCAGAATAAATGTTAAATAAATATAAAGTCACATTTCATGTGACATATACATGTACTAAAATAATTCAGGTGGATTTTACATACATACATCTCTATAGGAACTTTTCCCTAGACATTGAATCTCGATAAACCACTATTTAACCAAGATGTTGACATCCAGTGCTCCATTTAGACTTCGAAACCAAAATTATCAGAGATATTGAGTCCCTTTGGGTCACTTTATAAATCCTAATATTAAATGTCAGAACTAAATATTTGTTGAGGGTTCGTAACCATATCTTAAGGTAAGCCATACCCTGCTTATATCAGCGTACGTAGTCTGTCTGGTCAAAATCTTGTCCACGTTATTTATCACACTTCCCATTCTAGGATGTAGTTGATCCTTCTTAATTAGCGCTTAGGGCATTTTTAATACTACAGTCGGCACTGAATATAAGCTCGTTGAAATCTCCATATCGTGATGTACATTGCAGCTTTTTATTAATAGTAACTTCAATGTACATCAAGGGAATAAAAAAGCAATGACTATAAGGCGTTAACGTAACTTAGCTTGCTTGGAGGTCGTAGATAAAAAAAATATAATGAACAAAAAAAGTGCTCTTAAGACGGGGTCAACAAACGAAGAATGTAACCGGAGACCACAGTTTCAGAACCACTCTGAAAATGCCGAAACAGTACAACACGTCTGGTAAAAAACGAAAAAGAATAAGGATAAGGTCATTTCGGCATGATTTCGTAGGTGTGCCTACTTCACTAGGATGATTTCGTAGGTGT
>JADKLZ010001483.1:9671129-9690835 GCA_021533235.1 Biomphalaria straminea
AAATGTATTTGTACTTAAGCATCCCTAAGTAAATATTTTATTATGTCAACAATTTTTATATTCTAATCTGTTTAAATAATTTTTTTTTCAAACGCAATGTTTAAATTTATCATTACTTGTTTTTGTTGTCTGCAGAACAAAGCTTTATTTAAAGGTCAAGGTCCTGGTCGTTGTAGCGAGACGAGAGGCTGAGTTCTTTGAGTGAAGCAATACGTGAGATCTTGGTCAGGACCTAAACGTGCATATAAATTGTAGATAATGTCATCTCTATGTTAGAGAAGAAAGATTTTTTCAATAAAGTATTTTTTAAAAAATAATGGAAATACATGTTGTTTTAGCTCTGTTTGTTATTGTTACGTAGTGTATTTAGGTTTTAATTCAAAAATCTTGGAAGGAATTAAGCCTGAAGAAATAAAATTCACTAAAAGAAAAAAAAATGAACATTGAAAACTAAAAACATGAGACCTGTGCGAAATCTCTTTTTGACAGATAAAAACTAGTTGAAAATGTAATACTATTTGTAAGTACATAAATATCATAACAAATAAAATACAAATTGCACAACTAAAATGTCATCCAAATGGTTGAGTAGTACATTATGTTTAATACATTATATTTTACTTATCATCTGGTAAAATAAAACATGTTAATCATTACATTATCTTTATTGTGTTGCACACAATTGATCAGAAGTAAGAACACGATTAAATTACTTCAAATAGTTAACTAATAAAACTTATTATAAAACGTATTAAAATATTAAAAAAAAATCGTTTTATGAAGCCAGAAAATAGTGTAGTTTAATCTTATTTAATAAACATCTTACTTATATATACATTTAAAATAACTATACACACGCATAGCATCAGGCTATATATTTTCTTTAAACATTTAAAACGTTTGATTGAGTAGGGAATATCAAAAAGTAAAAAAAAAAAAGTCTAAAGATGCAATTTTTAAATTAACGCATAAAATGTAGCCTGCCAAAAAAAGCTTACAGATAATAAAAAAATTGAGATCTGGGACATTTAATCATATTTGTAAAAGTTATTCTATTTATTTAAAAAATATAATGTTAAGATTAAAACTCTCCAATTTTATAGTCGCAATAATAGTATTCCAAAGATTTACAATTTACAAATCCTGCCTAAAGTAACCTATCTTTTATTATAAATCCATAAATTGTGGTTAGTAATGATTAACGATAATAATAAAATTAATAATAATAATCTTTATTGTCCGTATGGAATTTGTCTTACAATTTGTGCATTACACCAAACAAAAAAGCATTATAACTATAAAAAAACCAAAATGTACATTCACACCAGACTCACTAATAATTTACATGTGAAAATTTTATATCAGATTGTTACTATTTAATGCTTTGATAGCCAGAAAAACAAAAGAGTGATTTTGTCTATCTTTGCTATCGGTGTCTTGTATCTCTTTTGTGATGGTAAAATCCTAAAATCCCGACCCAGAGGGTGATTTTTTTAATTTCTAGAATCTTTTTAGCTTTTGTTATATATATTTGTTTCAAACAGCTGCCCAAACGTTGGCAGAATGATGATCTTGATCATTTCAGTTTAATTTAGAAACCAGTAAAAAGAGAAACTATCTACTTTTATAAAAACAATGTTGACTTTATGTTAAAATATGCAGAGTTCAGCTCTCGTGCCTTTTTTAATACGTTAAACTTCGTGAAGAATTAAAAATTGTTTTGTCGCTTAAATTGTGACATTGTTTCACATTTTTTTATGTCATGACTAAGTGTAAAAAAAAACACGGAGTAGAAATACATTTTAAATAAAAACAGAGAGGATAGTATGGTTTTACGAGGCAGTTGACAAATAGTTTTCTGACTAATTCAGACATAGTTTGCAACGTTGCAGGCCAGTGTTCAGGCGTTCAATGACGACTGTACTTGGTTAAACACTTCGAAAAACTTTTTTTTTAGTCCGACTTTATTAGGCACCATTATTTCTATTTCTTATTACATATTTTTTTGTTTTGTTTTAAAGAGACCAGAACTTTGGCCTGAACAGGTCCAAGTGACCCCTATAAGTCACCCAGGCATAAACATTGGCCTATATGCTATATATGTATCACGCAAGGATGACCATGTTGGCGATTGAAGTGATGAGTGTCTGTGATAAGAATGTCAACAATCTTCTGTTTTCTCTGTACGCCGCAGTGGACAACGTCACGGTCAGCTGAAGATAGAGGAGGGGGTTGCAGGGAACAAAGCTGGACGAAGTAGATGTTTGTGTAGGCATTAGGAAAGTGTGTCAATAGTATATCACTGTTCCCCTCTCTATTTAAAATGACATTAGTTGGGAAAAGTAAGGGGGTTGGTCATAATAATAATATCAGTAAAATAATTTCTTTTGTCCTACTAATGAATAGTAATGGAATCATTTAAATTAGACAGACTGGCTACCTTACTAAGGTATTTATATATAGGATACAAGTGATTTTAGTTTCATATAACGAAGTGTGTGCTATCTGAGTATTTATTTTATTTCATATATTTAACATATTCAACGCTTATTAGATGAATTTTAATACTTCAATATTTTAATGCATTTATACGTGGGTAATACACATTATGTGACTTGAAAGACAGTAACAAATTATATAATTAGTATTGTAACTTTAAATATTTCAAGCAATGAATATATCATTTTGGTTTATTTGCTAATGAAGTTCCTCCCTCTGAATTATTGGCGCCTTTTCTATCGAATTTCTATGTCATATGATTTGTGACAGAAAGTTGTCGATGCGGCGTAACATGCTTTCATCTCTTAACTTTTTGCGCGATAAGAAATTTCTGAGAATCTATTGTTTGAAGTGGACAGTATATGTTTACTTAGGAACAGCTGACACGTTTTTATTTAGGCTGGACAAGAATGACCGCAATAGGAGTGACCGAGCCGATAGCGCTTTGACGCGCTGCAAGTAATGAAGCTATTGTTCGTTTCCTCTGGACACCACCATAACTTTCGCCGGGTCTCTATTATGTTGATGTCTTGGTTGTTCAAGCGAATGATTTGTTTGTGTTTACGGAGCATCAAAGTAAACTAGGAGTGTGTGTGTGTTTGTGAGTTAGTAAATGATGACAAAAAGCTGGAGAGAATAATCTCATCCATGTGTTCGTATGATGCATCAAATATTTTTCCTTAGAATACCTTATATTAGCTTGAATTGGAAATATTTCTTTGGTTGAACGTGGTAGACATTGATTTTGAAAATGGCTCTAACGATTTTTATAGAGATTTGACAGTTTATTTTTGAAACTTTTCCATTTTCAAGACACATCTTTTTTTAAGATACGTCTTTTAGAGAGAAAAAAAAATAAAAGCTTGTTGGCCACGTAAAGAAAACTCTCATTACCTCCCCTCCGGGACTATTTCAATACATAATACTTTTTATTTAGGTTTTTTTTTTATCAATGCTTTACTTTTTAGTCTTCTGTCATGAATTGTCTTTAAGTTGAACGATTTTATCAATGGTGTTATAAATATTACAAGTTTTATAAGAGAAAAAAGTATTATATACATATTAGTACTGTAGGCCTAGACATGATGGAATTTCGGTTGCGAAGATGTAAAGCGCCTGGTTTCTGAATTAGAGTCCTGGGATCGAATCCTGGGGAAGACTGTGAGTTTTTGTTTTTAGTGCGCCTCTGAGTACTCCAAACTCCTGTGGGTATCTGTCATTAGTTGGGGAAAAGTAAAAGCGGTGGGTAGTTGTGCTGGCCACATGACAGCTCGTCCTGTGATACAGAAACAGAAGTCATTTACATCATTTGCCCTATAGACCGAAGGGTCTGAAATGGTGAACTTTACATAATGTCAGAAATCTAGAAGTCATTTTCTCGAATAGAGTTTGATGTTTATACTAAAGATGATAATGCTGATGATTGAAAAAAAAAACAACTGATTTAAAATAAATTTCTATGCAAAGCATTGTGGGTTTTTTTTGTTGTTGTTGTTGTTGTTGGTTATTTTTTATTATACACCTATTCATCTCGGCAAATGTTTTGCACGAAACTCTATTATTCGAGAGGCATGAATAGTTGTTCGAAGAACTACTGGAATACTTTATCTAGTTAGCTACCACGTGATCTAACCTCTGTAATAAGAAAAGTGTCCCGCTAAAAACTCAACATTGACAAAGTTTAGTAAACAGTGATCGAGGCCTTTACCGTTATACATTGTTACAAAAAGTATTTTCAATTAATTTTAAATCTTATTTCTAAAGGCATTGATGCCCAACCTAATTCGAGCTGCGGGCCAATTTAATTTCTAACACTCGTCTCGCGGGCCAAATGACCGAAAATGTACAAAATTTTAATAAAACTGTTCTGAAAATTTTTTAAAAGACCCCTTGGATTTAGTTTGACATTCATGTGATATGTGACGATTACATTTTTTAATCATCATTTCTCTACTTAAAATGTTAGCAACAGTGTAGGTGCTTTTAAAACCAACTTATTTCTTTGTCTGTTTTCAATGTATACTCCCGTCGATCCTCCAATGTCTAGTTTGTAGTTAATCAATCTTTTATACCTGGTTCAAAACAAGGATCCGCCATTTTTATTTTATATTGCTAATATATGTGTTGTTCTTGTTGGTTTGTTTTTTTACAAGCACACTTTCTTTATAACACAAAGATGTTGTCTTCTGAACATTGTTCCACTAAAAACAAAAGTAAAGATCCGTCCACGTTTCCAGGTAGATTATATATTCAGTGTCAAGGTCATGGTAGCCATACATCATAGAAAATATAAGAACCCTAAAATAGTAAAAATACATTTTGTAAACTTTTTTGTTAAAGGTGGGAGGGGTATCTCCACTTTGTACCGATGTTTCGGCGGGCCGGATAGAACCATGTCACGGACGGATCTGGCCCGCGGGCCGTATTTTGGACAACATCGTTGTTACATATGCAATTCTAGGTTTATCTGTGTGTTTCATATTTAGTAAGAACATGTGTGCAAATATAAATCTGGGTTTTTAACTGTACCTCGGGATTTACCCGGTACCTATTTATAGCTTGTCGGTAGACATCATGATTCAAATCTATTTGTTGGTTTGAATAAAAAGACATTTTGAAATGAGTGGCAAAAAGTGTACACCAAGGGTAGTCCGGATTTAGAATCTGTCTAGATGAATCGCATTGTTAGATCTAATATGTTTATTTAAGAAAAAGTATGTCTTTGTGGACTCAGTAGTTTTATTAATAATATTTGTACATAGCTGTACTTATGTTGAGTTTAAATAAAAGTTCCAGTGTTTCTTTATCAAGGCATTTACTCAGTTGAATCCTAGATCGTCATTGTTCAATATTATTATATTGAAAATACAATCCCCGGCGGCACAAGACTTCTCTCCTAACAGCTAGTGACATCTAACAACATCACAAGAACAGATCGTAACAACCACCACTAGAGAGAGGAGCTTGTGACAATCGTATTAAGGTATTCCCCCTCTCGCCATTTTTAAAAAAAATAAGCCTATTAGCTCTTTATATTCACTTCTTTAATTAAAACAACCTTAACTTACGAGAAATAAGCTTTCCCCCCAAACATAGAGCCAACTAATTTAAAACGATTTAGCCGAAGGGGAGGGGGTGTACACGTAAATACAACATTGGTAGTTTAAAAATATCAAGCGTAGATTGATAATGACTTAAGAACAACATGGCGTACATATGTGTGCCTGTACCATTTTATCTTAGACACTTTTTGATCTTATCTTTTTATTTTATTGTTTGAGTTGTGGTGGAGGTCAGCAGTGTTACATCAAAGTTTTGATAGACCCTGCATCCCACCCCACCACTGCTACGACCACAGCGGACCGACGCGTTCAACCAGAACAGTGACCATTTCTGTGGCGAGTCCATCCCTTCCCATCCCCCCTCTCTCGAATCTAGACATTAGAATGTATTTTTTTTTTCTTGCAAGTTATATCTTCTATTCATGTTTGACATTGTATGTAGGTTTATATGTAGGTTAAAATGTAGGTTTACATAATGGCTGCTGACATGTTTTATTTATTTATTCTTAAAACTTAAACAAATGTATTAGTAGTGGCCGAGCCGATAGCATTTTGTCGTACTGCATTTTTTTATAGTTTAATCTAATATATGCATAACATCTAGAATAAATTGTAGATTTATGATGCCCAAATTATGACCCGCGGAATATATCCGATCCATTTTTGTGTCATATGTGTGTCTCAAAACTAACATGAAAGAAGAGGCCGCATGGGATCGTTGGCGACAGTGTCGGATACTCTATGATCCCAGGGCACAGGAGTGTGGGTACAAATGATCATGAATAATCATATTTTATGTAATCAAATAATCTTTTGAAGCGGTCAAACGTCCTTTTAAAATTTTTTATTGTTATAAATAATTGTACAACTTCTGAAGAATATTTAACTGTTTTAAATGTACAACATTTTCTACTGTTAGGATAAAATAAAAATCACGTCTAATACAAAACAAGAAAAAAATATTAAAACCTTAATGTTATCCAATGACTTCTATTTTTATCTTTTTTAATTATATAATCTAATTGATATTATTTAGAACTGTACTGTAAACTAGATAGGTAAGAGATTGCAATCCATAAGGTTGATGATGCAAAGGTCATCATGTTTCTATGTCCAAGGGTGTCATGTGGCTTGCACAACGACCAACTTCCATTACATAGCTAAACTAATGTATTTTTTGTAATCAATGCGGTTATTACGTGTATTGTTATTGACTATCTTCATGCTCTTAAGATAAATATCAAACTGTCTATTTGAAATATTCCAGGTAATGTAACTGACATGACACAATTTTACGAAATAGAATAATTTAATGATTCAAATAAAATATTGAATAGCTTAAATGCACAGTACATATCTAACATTTATATACTTTATAATTTAAATTCAGTACAAGAATTTCAAGTGTAGAAGTAACTAAATCATGAAACTAGTGAACTGAATGGAACATGATACAACTTTGTCTCTACTATATGTAGTTTTTCAAACTGAAATTTCTAAACTAAATAACTTTCTTATCATTGTTTCTTACAATGATATATTATTCCGTGTTAAAAAAGTCAAATTTCCAAAAGTGGCCGATACTTCCTAATAACATTTCTATAGCAACCATGACGCATTCACCACGTGGTACAGGATTATGGGAAATGTGAGTGAACTTTTGTTTTCCAAGCAGTACACATAGTGCAATACCTATCTTGATATGTACAAAATCATTTTCAATCTTGGCATCCGTGCTGCCTTTAGGCGCTTAGCAATCACAGCTTAATTCAAGTTGGGTTTCGAACAAGTGCCCCATTGATTGGTAGCCAAGCGTTACTAATCATACCGGCCATACTGCATGCTTTTTTTTTTTTTCTATTCTTCAAATAAAAAAAAAATTGCTAAAATTTACTTTTTTTTTTCTGTTTTACATTAATCTAACAACTATCTTTTCGAAACGAAAAAAATGATTTTGAACAAGTTAAGGTAAAATGTGCAATGTGTGAAGGTGTACACAATAAGAAGTAACGTCTGTATTTTATAAGATAAGATAAGAGCAAACAGTACAAAATATTTGCATGTACAATTTTATCTGCTTCTATTGTTTTAATCACTTTAATCTTTCCTTGTTTTCAGGGACATTTTGTCATGTCTCTTGGAAGAGGACCCTGCAAAGAGATTTTCAGTGCTGAGTTTGATCAATTTAATCAACGACTCGGAACGTTTTGATCACAGAATTAAACTGCTAAGAGGTAACCCATTCAATCAATTGACCAATAAAACTGTATTTCTTTAGTCTTTGGATATTAATGTTTGAGTGTAAACTGTAAATATATATTTTTTTATTAGTTATGGTTATCAAAGAAACATTATTTACCATGGGTATGACTACAAAAGGCAGCAGAGGTTTAAATTCAGTTTTCTTTTCCCTAATTGGGTAGCAGTGGCGTAGCTTGGGTGGGGGAGGATGGGGGAATTTGAAAATCCCTCCGGGCCCCACTTAAGGGGGTCCCCCAAATGAGTGGGTTTTTTTTCACATTAAAAATTAAGTATTACTCAAAATGCAGGGGCCTCCAAAGAGGTCAATCCCCCGGGCCCCCAAACGAAGGAAACTTTCTAGATACGCCCCAAATGGGTAGCCTTTAAAGTCTAACGAATCACTTTGCCTAAAGCTTGCGGGTTTAAGCACTAGTTACTCGCCTTGGTCATTTCTCCATAGATAGAGCCCAGGCAATCATCTCATTGAAATGAGATGAACTATATTTTCGATTTAAGGAGGCCATACATACAAAAAGAAGAATCTCTGTAACAATATGGATATTTGTCTCTTAGCATGATTTAATAATATGTCTGATGTCTGAGTTACACACTGAATATTTTAAATACAAGCAATCTAAACGTGTGATTTTAATACAGTCTGTGACGTGTCTCCAATACAAACTTTCTTGACTTTATTAATCAGTCTTCAGTTTTGATTGAAAGTATAACGTTTGTGCTATTCTTCTCAACATATATTGCTCTGCTGTAAATGTCAAGATCCCGTTTTGCTCATGAATATGACGCTATCTCAATACATTTGATGCAGAATTTTATCTCTAGGTCAGAGAAGGAATTGGTTATTTATAAACAAAAATATACAAATGCATATGAATAAACTTAATATACACATTTTTTATATCTCCCCCACACACACACACACTTACTCCTTCACACTTGATGACAGTAAAACTTTGCTCAGCATGTAGACCTTGTTTAAGCATTACACATCTCCAGACAGTTTGTCTTTTCATTGTGAAGTGATATTGAAATCCTTTTCATTAAATTATATTCTTCTCTGACCTATTGTTGGATGGTACTAACTAACATAACAACATGTATTTAATATCATATGAAAATTATTAATACTTTATGTGGAATAATAAAATCCATTGTGACCGCTTGATTCTAATTTAGCATGTGGACATTACTTTAAAAGTTACATTTAAATTATTTATGTTTCAATTTCGTGTAAATGTGATTTCAGTGTTGATTTCAAGTGTATCGGAACCTGATATGTTAAAGATGTTTATATTACATATATATTATATATATCAGGTGGCCGAGCCTTGCTCGGTTAAATAATTTATAACTAAGAAAGGTAAAATTTATAAATAAATAAATAAATAAATAAATATATATATATACAAGAATTGCTCGCTTAAGAGTATAGGATATATATACATTTTATTTCGAAAACGGCTCTAACGATTTTCTTTAAAATTTCAAGGTATGTGCGTATTAGTGAGAAAAAAAATCTGAACTCATTGGCCACATCGGGAAAACTCGAGTTCGACCGTTATTTCGATATGAAAATGTCTCAATTTAAATTTGGTTAGAATAATTTATGAATGAAATTGAACATTTATGAATGAAAGTTTTCCATGACGTAAACGGGAAAAACTCTGCTTACGTCACTAGGCTTACTATAGTGTATTTCTTTGCAAACAAGAACGCGTTTAGAGATATCAATGAAGGGATGTGTAAAACTAAAAGCAGACCACGGGCTGTAGCACCACTGGGATGGATGGATGGCAAAAGCCGGTATGAACTTCTTATTGTCCGACAGTCAGGCTGGGCAGGGAATTTATTTAACCGAGCAAAGCTCGGCCACCTGATATTATATATATATATATTATATTATATATATATATATATATTATAAATAAATAAATATATATATATATATATACAAGAATTGCTCGCTTAAGAGTACAAATTTTTCTCTATTTGAGATAAGAATTTTAATGACACAACAAGATGTACTCATTAAAAGAGTCGTAAATGTATAAATTGACTTCTTTTACAAATAATACATATTATTTCAGTGGGGTGGGGCGTAGGGAATGTCTACATTACATTAAACCAATATGCTGGCAGTCTAATGCATTCTTGGTGTAGTACTCAGAAATATATATATATAGGGTGTAGTGCGGAGTGGTTAGGTGTTTGTCTTACAAACCTGAGATCCTGGGTTCGAATCTGGGTTAAGATTGGGATATTGAATTTTGGTATTTTTAGGGAATTCTGAGTTAGTCCAACTCTATTGGATATCTAAATTTAGTAAAGGCGGTAAGTCGTTGTGCTGGCAACAAGACCAAGACACCTTGCTTGTTAACCGTTAGAAACTTCTCCATAGATCTCTAAGTTTCAGCAAGAGAAACTCTTTCTTTATTGATATATAAATGTTTGACCTACCTGTGTATACTAGTAGGTGACAACTCCTTCTTTATTGATATATAAATGTTTGACTTACCTGTCTATACTAGCAGGTGACAACTCTTTCTTTATTAGTATATAAATGTTTGACTTACCTGTCTATACTAGCAGGTGACAACTCTTTCTTGACTGTTTCCATCATTGGTTCCTCCATCTCATGACTTAAAACATTTACTTTGAAAACCATACACCAGTAAACCACACCAAGAGCGAACATATCACTCTGTAAAGAAATATAGGCATGTGTTTTAAAATACAGAGAGGCCTCAATTAGTATTGAATATATATATATACGTTTAAAGGCAACAAGAAAAAAAAGGTTCTCAGTTCAAGATGGATTATAAAGATTGAGTATGCTAATACACATGAGTATATTAGAGTAAAATTATTTGTAAATATAGATTTGTGTTCGAAATTAACACTTGATTTACAACATTATCAATTTCTTTAAAGGCGTGTTATGTTAATGTCTTACTAATTGCAGATGTATTTAAAGTTTCAATTAAATCAAAAGAGTTCCACTGTTAGACTTTAACTGTTTATTAAAGGTTATTTGTAAAATAATGAAAACGTTAATAATAAACTGAAGCATAATTTAGATGTAAATTACATTGCTGTTGAATTAAAGAATCAAAAGAAATATGTGAATACAAATGATTAGACAATTCTGTTAGAGAGGGTAAAAAAGTTTATGATTAAACCGTATTATACTAAATGTTACTTCTAATTAATAGCTATTAGGCGACATAACTTGAATTCTCAAATTATTTATCTGGATACCCACAAAGGAAATATACTATTAATTATTACTTTATTACTTCCCCAACCTCATCTTAATTTTAAGTAGATTCAAAGACCTGCTATTCTATACCTAACTCTTAACATGTTTGTAGATAAGATTGTAAAGCCGTAAACTCAATGAGAAATCATTGTTTTAATTATAAAATAAAAGTAGTCTAAAAGGATTAATTATCACAGTAGACATGTAAGTATTGATTGGATTGACATTGATTGATTGGACATTATTGAATCATAATAAAAAACTATTAATGTTTTTTTCTTTTTTGTTTCGCAAATATAAAATACACAAGTTTTTGCTGCACATTGAATATGACTTCTAGATTTCAAGATTTGTCCATCTTATTAAGTGTATGACATTACCATTAACCTACATTGTAGAAAAGCGTATACTAATCCATTATGTCGTAGTGTGTATCAACTTAGCGACGTTATCGTTATTTTAAAAACGTGAGGGTTAAGTTCATCAGATGTAAAAAAAAAATTGAAAAGAAAAAGTGTCAAAATATATTTTTACTTACTTTAAACGGGTCAAATTGCTTCTTTAAATATTGCTCTGGGGACTTGTACACTACAGTTCCTTTTCTTTTGGTCACCATTGTATTATCAGTGGGCAAGATATCCGATAACCCGAAATCAGCGATTAGAATTTTCTTTTCTGTAATCAATATGTTGTCTATATTCAAGTCTCTGTGAGCAACTTTTTTGTAATGAAGATAATTAACTTCTGCACACAGCTGTACAAAATATTCATCACTCATCTCCTGATGCATGGTCGGCAGTACCTTTGTCAGCGTGCCATCTGCATAGAATGGCATCACGTATGCGAAGTACCGAGGAAAGGATCCCATGAAATCCATGCTCATGATAAAAGGATGTGGGACCGTGGCGAGTACTGCAACTTCCGATAAGAAATGTTTTTCAATTTTGTTCTCCACATCAGTATTGTCTTTGAAAAAAGCTTTAATGACTTTCTTGACGTCGTGGTCTTGTTTTGATCTGACTTGAAAAACTTTGATTGGGTAATGGTAGTGAAGCAGTTTTTCCACCTGGAAGTTATATACGTGGCACGCACCTTTGTGGTATTTTTGAAGCTCAAGTGTTTTTCTTTTCAGAAGATACATTTTTAAATAGAATTAGACACAGCCAGATGAAAATTAAGGTTGAATTAAATCCCTTAAGTAAAAAAAAAAACCACAAAGTCCCAAAAAGTAGAAAAATATAATAAGTCCAACACTTGTATTTCTCAAAGAGAGATCTCAAAGTTATAGCATGAGAGTGTATAGTGAAAGTAATATAGTCAATTTATTTAATCGATTTTTATTGCTAATTAAGCTCCTCCCACAATCATTAAGCTGTGGGTGATTTATTTAAAGTCATGTGATTGATCGAAAGCTGAAGGTGCGCTGGACCATCCTCATTGTCTTTGAAGTTTTTGACCAGTGAATGACACTCGGAGTCGCCATTGTTCGGAGGTACCTAAGTCAGCAGACGACACAGTTTAGGACTGGCGTCATAATTTGTTGCTATGCATGGATGACCATATTGGTGATCGAAGGACCGACAATGTCAACAATCTTTTGTTTTCTCGAGACGAGTTAGTGACCAACTACAGTGGACACGGTCTTGGTCAATCGGATAAAGAGCAGGAGATTGCAGGGAACAAAAAAAAAAAAAAAACAAAATTGAATGTTTATGTCAGAACTGAGAAAGTTTATCAAAAATGTCCACCCGCCCCTTACCCAAATACATTTCAGGGTTGATAAAAAAAAAATGGACAAGATTAAAGAATGCCTTTTAAAAAAAAAAGAAAGTTAGTATTGTACAGCATGGGCGTAGCCATGAGTGGGGTGTTCTTGGGGTTCAAATCTCCCTAGACATGAAATTTATACCCAAGCATTGGGGAAAATTTGTGACTGATTGTTTGATTTGATTTTGTTTATTTTAGGAGAGATTTTAATATTAATCTATCACTTGCCCCAGCACAGCCAAGGGGGTGGGTTGAGTTTAAAATCCCTGTCATTGGGGTTAGCGATTAAACCCATCTCTTATATATAACACAAAAATAATTCAAACCCTATTCCCAAATCCAAAAGCATAGCCATCAGGATTTTTTTTACGCTAAAACCCCCTCTTAATTATAAGACTACAGATTCTGTGAGCGTAGCCAAGAGGGGTTTTGTGATCAAAACCATCCTCCATAGGGCTTAAATTTAAAACCACCCTAGCGCCCCCTCCAGAGCGGTTTGAAACTAAAAACGACCTCTTCAATAAAAAAGAAAAGCAAATTACTCAACATTCTATAACCGTAGCCAATGGTGGAAGGGTTTGGTTTTGAGCCCCTCCTTTTGAAGGCTTTAAATTTAAAACACCTCCAGATAAGGTTTTTGAAAAAAAAAATTAATAGCATAATAATGTAGATATCTCATATTATTCATTTGTTATCTTAAAATACCGGAAATAGTGCTTGATAACAATAAGTATAAGCATGAGGTAAGAATAAAATGTAATGCCCCCACACTGGTGGGAGCTCTCAGCGCTCCCCCAAACCCCCTTGCCAACCCCACTAATTAAGAGATCCTATCTAACTACAGGAAGAAAAAAATAAAATTCTTCCGAAAGATAAAGGTTCAGAATGTTATAAAGATAAACGTTTTTTTTTTTTTTTTTGGGGGGGGGGAAGAGGATCAAAGCCCTCTCAAAAAACTAATGAATGTTGTGCAGAATATTGACATTATTAAAACTACAAATGTGCTAACATTTTTGTATCTATTGCAGTTATAATTTTTTAGTTGTTTGTTAAATATTATAATGAAAACCATTACTATTGTCTTGCCAATAGTATTTACTTTAAATCACCTAAATATTCTGCTATAATAAATGCAAAACTAGTAGGGTCATTTAGTAGTAAAGCTATAAGATCATAAATACTGTAATGCAGGCATGTCAAACTCATTAAGGTATATGGGCCGCATAAGAAACTTACTATGACCTGAGGGGCCGCAGCAAAAAAATCAGTTTTAAAACAGCCTACTAGTTTTATGTAAATTAGAAATAATACAATATAATACAATAATTAATGGCATACCTGTCCATAAGCTAAATTTGAAGTACTATTGGCTAATTAAAAATTACTATGATTACGCATTATTTTCTTTGTCCTGATGCTTGAGATCTTTTCTGGGATACCATTTTATTAATGTCAGATTGAAGTCTGTTTGCCACTGACGCTTTCATCACAGGTGACAAATTTATATCAGATAATCTCGAACGGTGAGGTGTTTTAATAGCTTTTACTATGGAAAAAAGCTGCTCACGGAGACCAGTGCATAAAAAAATAGCTACAATTCTAGCTGCAAATTTCCGCAATTTAACGAACCGTTCAGGGTAAATGACTGTAAAATTTTGGCACAGCCATTTCAATATTCTTCGATTTCAACTAAGAACCTGACTTCTCTTCTATCAGCTCTAGTTGCACATTTCCAGCGGCATTTTTAGAATCAAATCAGATCGCGTGTTCGAGAGTGCGCTTGAACTTGGCTTGGCTACCTAGAAGGAGGTTCCATGTTAGAGACCCGACTCGGGCAGAGCACCTAAAGGCAGCACGGTAAACCAACTCTTCCCCACTCGTCCACAAATGAGATTGGACCAAAGCGCTCCGACCATATATTTGTTAGTTAAACTAGCTAGCTTTACCAAAGGTAAATTGTACTGCATTTTCACCTCCTGTCGTTTCTCAAAAACCTTGTTATGCATAGAACAGAACTCTAGTAGTTCCTGGTATATGTCAAAATTCCTGTTAAAGGTCTTTATGAATATAGCCGTGTTACACCCGTTACGTCAGTTGACTCATAGAGACCCGATGAAAGTAATTCAAAATCAGCTCTGTCGTTCTTTAAATGTTCAAGCAAGCTGACTGACATGTCATTTATTCTATCTGCAACAGTGTCACTAGTTGTCACAATTGAAGTGATGGCCGGGATTCTATCTTGAACTTAAACAATGTTGAATAAATACGATCTAGGATTCAAAAATGAATAATTCTTTGTTGATACAAAACTTAGGAACTTTATTCAAATTTAACGTAAGTACAGCTTATGTACAAGGTACATTCAATAAGGTGAAATACAATGTGTAAGGCTTCTTTCTTAAATAAAACTCAGAGATAATAGAAACACAACTGTTCACAAGAACATTCTGGCCCAGACTGATTTGAGCGCCTTTCTACAAGCGCCACCTACCAAAAAGTTTTTTTTTTAAACCAACCAATAGATTTGAAACATCCTGCTATAATTAGGTACCGGGTAAATCCGAAACATGTTCTTATTAAAATGAAATATACAGATAAACCTAGAATGGGATATGTGACATTAGTTAACGCTATTTCTTTAAATGCTCTCTACTTTGTTTCTGAATTAATGACTTCGGCTTTAACGAAACACTCCTTCATAAAATCACATTTATTAAATGATTTGAAATGGCTTGTAATGAAGTTTGACAAAATGAAGCTTGCTTTCACTGCAGACTCACCCTCGTTGTTCAGGTATACAAATACTATTTTTCCATTCAAGTAGCTTGTCATCTCTTGTTTTCCAGGTGGCCACGCGGGCCGCATGCAAGGTGGTCGCGGGCCGCATGCGGCCCCCGAACACCCAGTTTGACATGCCTGCTGTAATGGAAATAAAAGAATTGAATTGCAACCTCTTCAATCATTGTCCAGTCAGCTCTAATGGGTACCTGACATTAGTTGAGGAAAAGTAAAGGCGGTTGGTCGTTGTGCTGGCCACATGACATCCTCGTTAACCGTGGGCCACCGAATCAGATGACCTTTACATCATCTGCCCTATAGACCACAAGATCTGAAAGGGAAACTTTACCTGTTAATTAATTAAAATGGTGTGCCCCTGTCTAGTGTACGCTGAGAGCTCTTTATAAATTCTGGATATCTCAATGTTAATTTTTTTTTAAAATGTTATTTTTAAGTACAATTGTAGCAGCCTTACAAACCACAAACCTCATTAGGACGCCTTTTAAGAAGAAGATAGCTTTATATATTAAAAACCATTATACAAGTAAAATCTTTTTACATTTCTTCGGGTCACAATGTTGACATTTTATCAAGGAGACACCAATCATAAAAAAGCAGACATAAAAACTTGTTTGTTCTGTTTGGAAATTAGCAACTATGATAGGTCATTTGTTTTTAACAAATATTGTTATTATCATTTTGTTGTGGTTACGCGATAGTTGGTATCAAAGCACTGGATTCAAAAAACGGGGGCCACGGATTCATATTCTGGTGCAGAGGCTTTTTCTATGGGCTACGGTTAGGTATTTGGATCTTTAGGTACTGTTAGAGAACTTGATTATTTTTCTTTTGTTTTACACAAAAGTGATCGTTTTGCAATATAATTATAATCCCCAATAAAACTTAACTCTCTTAACTCTGTACGGCACTGCTGAGAATGAAAAATCGCATGTACGCTGCATTAATAATACAATGTGTGGGCTCGTTATGCAGACATTATGCCTTTTAAATAGATTTAAGATTAAATTTAGGCCTAAAGTAAAAGCGAATCGCTATCATCGAGTTATCCTGGATGTAACTTGGAACCCCCAAGGAAAGAGGAATAGGTGTCGGCCAAGAAATACATGGCGCCGCTAATTAGATGCAGACGACAAGCAGATGGGCAAGACGTGGGGACAGTTGGAGAAACTCGCCCAGAAATAAAATGCCTGGGGTAGGCTTGTGGTCTAAGTACAGCACTGGACCAAAGGCAGAGATGAGACATGATTTATTAGTACCATGCAAGTAGTTTGAGTTTCATGAGCATTAGTGTGTATCATCAGAGTACTTTTTTTTGGATTGAGTTACAATATAGTATATAGTTAATAGTCTAATTAATTTCAATACTTCGTTTCTATAGTCTGCTCCTAGGAGCCTATATAGTATGCATATGAATTTAAATATAGTTACAACTTTTATAATATATATTGTGACTCTTATATTAACTTCAAACATTCATTGATATAGTCTGTTAGTGGAAATTAGAGAAAATGAAATCGTAGACTATTTGTATTTTGAATGTAGAGTTCAATCATTCAATTTTTGTTTCATAATTTGTGTTTTATATTGACTTTGAAAATGAGATAGTCCTCAATCCATCACATCTATTAGAACAATAACAACTAGGCTTAATCAATAACAAGATGAAAAAGTACTAAGACAAAAATGAAATGAAGAATAGATTAAAATTTAATTTATATTTATTTCATTCATTGAACAAGTAGAAACTATCTCAGTCACAGACACAATTTTTAATGTAAGTATATAATATAACAGTTTTAACACATGTAAAAACTTTAACATACAATTCTTACATCCATTTTACAATTACAGAATCACAGAAACAAATGAAAGAGGGACACATTTAAAACATATTGACAAAAAGATATTGTGATGTATTTCATTACCCAAATATAAGACTTTGTTTTTTTCTTATAAATGTGTTATGTTTATCTATTACATATGAGTTTAATAAACATAATCCAATAGCCTAACATTTTAATCCTGTTAACTTGGTGTATTATTTGATGTATTTTGTTGCTCCCAAAAAAATAAACACATTTCTACTTTTTTTTTATAATCATGTAGAAAGTATTCGCAAAATACAAGTGCAATAAGATTATTTTTTTTTAAATTGTTCATATAGAGGATATAAAGTTTTTATCCATTTGACACATTTAAATTTTTTAAATTAGTTTCATTTCTCCCCTGATTCTTACTAGTTTTCGCACTTAGGTTAACTTGTCTTTAAGTAAAAAAAAATTCATTTAGAATTTAAATACAACTTTAAAAATATCTAATAAACTAATGTTGATATTCCTCATTTAAAACACTTTAAATTCTTAAATACTCATGAGGGTGAGTTTGTGAGTGAACAAAAAAATGTGTATGCGTGCAAAGATTTAAATATTGTTGCATGTATATTAGTATATCTGAGCCACGAGAGTCTCTATGCATGTGGAAGGCTATGTATATGTTACAATGTAAAGGTATTTAAGTTTTTGCCAGTGTAAAAGTGTGACATTTTTCTATCACTAACTATAGACCAATATCGTTTCTTATGGTACAGAAAGTTACATGTTTATAGAGTACAAGATGAAGGAACAGCTATCTTCACAAAATCTCTGTTTTCTTTAAACTCAGACTTTAACAAAGAACTTTTTCTTGACAATCACAGCAATCCAATATCTGTAGAGAAAGGACACACTAAAGTTGTAGTTTCAGATGAAAGAAAGTTTAGACAAGATGACAGACAGACAGACAGACAGAAATAGACAGCGAAAGAAATTGGAAGAAACAAATAGAAAGATTGTAAGTTTATTTTTTTTTTTAAATTAGTTTTGACGGGCTAATAAATAAACAAATAGACAGATTGATTACCTCTGAGCAGTTCAATTCTATGTTTAAAACGTATAGAGTGGTTCAATAAATTGATCAGTCTCAGGACTGAAAATCTCTTGGTTGGATCAGCTTCTAAAAGGCATGACAAAATGTCCCTGAAAAAAAAGATCATAAATTACATTTTAATATAAGAGTTCTACACATAGCAAATAATTCAAAGATTTTTTTTTCTATTTCTAATTTTAATTATTTACTAGCCAAGTTTTTTTTTACTATCCGTCTGTTCTTGTTAAGATTTAAAGTCTCTGTTACCGTGACATTTGATAAAAAAAATGTTCTTCACTAAGTATACAAAATCAATGTCGATATTTTAACTCACCTGTCGATATCTGGTAAGTAGAATGTTCGTAAAACAATGGATAGTAGTGGCTCCTTGGGCTTCAGGTCTATCACATCTTCCATGCATAGCATACACCAGTAGACTACTCCAAGGGCGAACATGTCGCACTACAAAAATTAAACATAAACATTACTGTATACCTATATACACTATGTATCAATTTAGATTTGTGTTTTTTGATAGGTTTAAACAGCTGAAAAATAAACTTGGTTCCATATTTTAGTATATTTTTTTTGTTTTACAAGTATCTAATCCCATCTCCCATCTATCTTTCTTTATGTGTATCTGTTTGTTAGTGTGTGTTCTTTATGGCCTATGTAAAAAATTGTGTTTATATCTTCTGGATTATAAACAACGATTCAAGCAGTATAGTGAATATATTTTATACACTCTTCTAGATTTGCCAATGCTTTCTTTGGTTTCATTCCCTAAACATTTGCTTATCCTAGTTGTATTGTCTTTAAATGTATAAGAATTGTATAGAATGCTAATAGGTTTAATCCTTCAAAATATTTAATTTATTGACTTAGGGTTTGGTTAAATGTACTCGAATATTCTTTCCATTTTAAATGCTTTTAAAAAGAAATCGTTTCAGTTTTATTTCCCAAGTGTATTAAGCACCATAACTATAATGACAAAAATATTTTTAAAATTTTGCATAAAGAAGTATAAGATTTTATTGAATGTCTCCAGCGATTTTTTCGTGTTTACATTAAATGTACAATTTTCAGGTTTGCAATTGATGCCAGAGTTTAAAACTTTACAATTAGGAAAAATGAGGGCAGCCTAAACTATTCAGTAG
>JADKLZ010001483.1:9725159-9744982 GCA_021533235.1 Biomphalaria straminea
TACAACGAACATGGCCTTGACCTTTAAATAAGGCTTTGTTCTGCAGACGACAAAACCATGAGGTGAAATTTAAACATAACGTTGGAAAAAATATTATTTAAACATATTGGAAAATAAGAATTGTGGACAAAAAGAAAAATGGATGGTTAAGTATAAAAAAATCATGTGTATGTTAGTGAGATAATGTTCATTTTATATTTGTGTACATATTTTACTTAGTTAACCGAATAGTCAGAGAAATAGGCAGACAGTGAAAATTAAAAGTAATAACATACTAATAGAATACTTATTTATTACCTTTAAGTTTGGCTATTCTGTGTGAGAAACAAGATTCCTCCATTAAGAAGATGAGTTCAAAGATGGACAATCTTTCTTCAGGTTTATGTTTTAAGAGATTGGTCAAAATGAGTCTGAAACACAAGTCACACAGAAAAAAATGAAGTTTAAAGATTTTACCAACAATTGTATTAAAGAATACCAGACTATTTAATGTAAAAGTTTTGAGTTTCACATAATGTACTAGCATGTATTTGTTTAAATATAGTTGACTTCTTTTAAACTTGTAAACTACATTTGTTTGACTAACCTGTCTATACTAGTTGGCGACAAATCCGTTCTGACTGTTTCCATCATTAATTCCATCGTCCTTTGATTTAAAACATTCACTTTGAAAACCATACACCAGTACACAACTCCAAGAGCGAACATATCACACTGTAAAGAAATAAATATATATGATTTTTAATTACTGCTAAACAGTAATTTTAGTTCAATAATATTTTTGAAACCAAGAATTTTCTTTAGCTAGTTGTATTTGGATTCAAATTTTTATACAAGTCAAGAAATTTTAGCATAACATAAACTATGGGGATTTGGTTTTCTCATGAGTAAATTATACATGTAATATATTTTATATATACTATATTTATTTACCTCCCCCCTCACACACACTCAAGAAGGCAGACCTGAGATTTAAACGAAACAAAATATTCTAGCAATGATAATAATAAAATACTAATTTTGTGTTCATCTAATCATTTCCCCAATAGCTTAAAACTTTTTAAGCCTTACTATGAGTACAACATGATTTTTTTTTTTTGTATATTGACATAAGTCGCTTCAACAACTGATAATGAATGTTAAATCATTTGAATGATTGTAATGATTATCATAATACAACTATATCAGTATTCGAACAATTTTTAATACGCCGTCCAACCCAAATACATATTATATACTTCACTAGAGCATTAATTAAACCAGAGCCTAGTAACACAAATAATATACTTGCATAACGTTTATCAGCTAAAAAAAGTTTCACATATATCTCTCGACAAACTGCTAAATTCAGAATTAAAAAAAAGATGCCTAGGCATTCTATAGAATGGCTGAAAATTTCTAACAAAGTAGGAAATATTTCTTCAGTGTTTAATAGTATTGTACTATATTAAAGTTGGAATGGAATTGACTCTAAATTTCTTCTGCTTCTCCCACAGAATCATTTGCATGGTTAAAGACCAGCAAATTTATTGCAACTTTCTAAAGGATATGTATAATTTATTGATAGTCGGCGAAACAATATACACAAATTCATCAAACGTTACAAACACGGCCAAGCTTAAATTTATATTTTATCTTTACATGAATGGGTGATTGTTTTTACTTTGCATGTGTAATGAATAAAAAAAATACGTGCGCAAATCAAATTTAGATATATGGCCTTATAATTAGTTATTATTATTATACATTTATTAGTTATAGGCCTTTAGTTTAATGAATATCATAGAGTTTAATACTTGGTTAGACAGTATTATATACATATATATACATATATGATACTGTTTAATCAAGTGTAAAACTCTAAGATATTCATTTAACTAAAGGGCTATAACAAAAAAAACAACATGGCCATTACTATCTATTTAGATATGCCATTGTTCGTTAGTATAAGAAATTTGGCGTATATTTAAGAAAATACTAATCAATATAAAGAAGCTTACAAAATGTAGTAATAAAAGACTTACTTTAAAAGGGTCAAAAGACCTCTTTAGAAACTGCTCTGGGGACACGTACACCACAGTTCCTTTTATTTTGGTCACCATTGTATCATCAGTGGGTAAGATATCAGATAACCCAAAATCACTAATTAGAACTTTCTTTTCTGTAATCAATATGTTGTCCGTTTTCAAGTCTCTGTGAGCAACTTTTTTGTAATGAAGATAATTTACTGCTGCACACAGCTGTACAAAATATTCATCACTCATCTCCTGATGCATGGTCGGCAGTACCTTGGTCAGCGTGCCATCTGGGTAGTACGGCATAACGTATGCGAAGTATCGAGGAAATGATCCCATAAAATCCATGCTCATGATAAAAGGATGGCGGACCTTGGCGAGTACTGCGACTTCCAACAAGAAATGTTTTGCCGTTGTGTTGTCAGCATAAACATTGACTTTGAAAAAAGCTTTGACGACTTTCTTGACGTTGTGGTCAAATTTAGATCTGACTTGAAAAACTTTGACAGGGTAATTGTTGTGAAGCAGTTCTTCGAAGTTATAGACGCTGCATAGATCTTCCCGGTAGTTTTGAAGTTCCAGTCTGTTTCTTTCCTGATGATACATCTTAAAATGGAATTGGAGAGCACAGCTAATGGACAGTAAGGAGCGAATTAAATCACTACGAAAACACAAAGTCCCAAAGAAATAAGAACACAAATATAATAAATAACAAATAAAGAAGTCCAACAGTTGTATTTCTCAAAGAGAGATCTCACAAAGTTTATATAAGAGAAGCACAGTTCAAATTGATATTGTAAATTTATTTCACTGATTTTTATAGCTAAGTAAGCTCCTCCCACAACTCTAAAGCTATAAGTGTTTTTTAAAGTCATGTGATTGGCCGAAACATGTAGGTACGCCAGACCCTCCTCATTGTCTTTGAAGTTTTATGACACTCGGAGATGCCATTGTTTGGAGGTACATACGTCAGCAGACGAACAAGGTTTGGGCTGCTGCCATAATTTGTTGGTACGCAAGGATGACCACATTGGTGATTGAAGTACCGCGAATGTCAACAATCTTTTGTTTTCTCGAGACGAGTTAGTGACTAGCTGCAGTAGACACGGTCTTGGTCAGTCGGAGAAAGAGCAGGGGATTGCGGGGACCAAAAAGAACAAAATTAGATGTTTATGTAAAACTTTAAGAAAGTTTATCTCCCCCCCCCCCGGGAGAAAAATCACATTCCTTTCTGGCTTATAAAAAATGTTTGTGTACAAACAAACTTGGAGTGTGTAATAAAAATATATAGTTTAATAATAATAGCTTCGTATATACTAACATTTTCAGCATACAAAGAAATATTAGTTGTTTTTTTTTAGATTTTTATATATTAATGTTTACATAATATTTACAATTATCTTGCAAATTATTACTGTTAAATCACTCGCCAATAATTTCTGCGATTTCCAAGTTAAGTTATAAGATCGTATATAATAGAAATAAAAGAACGGATTGTGTATAGTGTCTGTTGCGGTAATTATTTCTCCAACAATCAAATCGTTTAATATTAAATCTATATTTGTGAGTACGTTAAATTCCACGTGATGCTTAAATCCTCACTTACAAAAGTTATAGAAAAAAAATTGCAACAAAGAGAGAGAGACAGAGAGAGAAAGAGAGTGAGAGAAAAGATACTCTACGGATGCACGACAATTATTATATAACATTTTTCATTTATAACTAAAATCATTACGACTACAATTGTTAATCATTATAATTTATTTTATTAACGCACGAAGTGTTTGTCATATTAAAAGACTATAACTTATTAAGAATGATTGATTATCAGTTTTATTTTGGCCCAGCTTTTAACATTATTTTGATTTTAGTTTATTTTTTTTTTAATTAGATTTTCAGCTTTTAGAGAAAAAAAAGTAGCCGTTGTATCAGATTTTTGAATGATCAAAAATATTGTGATGTCCGATTTTCATTTTCTCTTCTACTTTCTGAGATCTAAACGGGAAGGACGAACGGACGGACAGACAGACAGACGGACGGACAGGCAGGCCACACAAAACTAATAGCGTCTTTTACCCTTTCTGGGGCCGCTATAAAAAGACAAATCAATTCCTCCTTTAGGAAGCTAATGACCATGTGCACAAGCAATTATGATATCCTCAATAACTATATAAACTGTTACACCAATATCCACCGTGGTAGATGATGATGTAGACGAAGATGTAAATATTTCTCATTTACTATGCACTTGAAGATAGCTAAGGAGTTCAATCCTCACTTTAAAATGGCGACTATATGTATGGCAAGAATAGGGTATGCTACAGTTATGCGTGCATTTATTAAAGATTTTGTAAGATCATTTGTTATTTCCAGACGATTAAATGTTGATTAAATGTTTTACTCTGTATGGCCAATCTATATTTTTTTCTTAAAAATATGCATAAATTGTCGAATTTCTAGGAAAAAATGTTAGAAACGTTTAGGAAACTAATGTCTATACCACCCTAAAGCAAAGTTTGCAAACTAAAATAATTATAACGAATTCTTAAACTAATATTTTTTTTAATTGATGTATGAGTGTGATTACCCTCTCCACCTCCTGTCAACTCTTACTCTCTTTCCCGCACACACATACACACACATAGATCATTTACTTTGATACTTCTGAAACAAACAAATCATTCTCTTAAACAACAAAGAAATCAACTCAATAGAGACATGGCGTAGACTATCGCGGTGTCCAGAGAAGCCGAACAATAGCTTCATTAGTTGCGACAATTCAAAGCGCTATCGGCTCGGCCACTCCTGTCGCGGTCATTCTTGTCCAGCGTAAATAAAAACGTGTCAGCTGTCCTTAAGTAAACATAAACTGTCCACGTCAAACAATAGATTGCCTTTAATTCCTTTGCTGCGTAAAAAGTTAAGAGATGAAAGCATTTTCCGCCGCATCGACAACTTTCTGTCACAGATCACATTAAAAAGAAAAGGCGCCAAATTATTCAATGGGAGGAGATTCTTTAGCAAATACGTCAGAAGGATTTATTCATTACCTGAAATATTTTGCTCTCAGAAACACTTGTGTTAGTTCTAAAAATCTCATTTTGCGATCAACTTGTATTCTAATCATTTGCAGTCTCAATATTTACAATTGTCTTTGATTAAAACAGTTTTAGTTCGTTTAATTTTCTATTTATTTTGATTTCACAATGTCGACCAGCATAGAAAATGTTTTCAAAATGGAACGGTATCAAAAAGATGTCTGTGACGTTTACAATTTTCAAATGGAGAAAGTCATAAAGGATCGTTATCCGACCAAAGTTGTTCAAGTTCACAAGAGACTCGATCCCAACAGAAAGTGGGCTGTTAAAATGTTATACAAAGAAGAAACACATAAAGGAATTTCGGCTGAACGTCAGTTCTTAACAGAAGTTATTATACTCAGAGGACTTAAACACCCCTTCATCATGTGCCTGGATAACGTTGCATCATTTTCAAACTACTACTGCTTCGTCATGCCTTTTTACCAGCAGGGCACGCTGACCAAGGCGCTGCCAACGATGACACAAGAGTTGAGAGACAATTGCCTGGTGCAGCTCTCATGTGGAGTCAAATTTCTTCACGACAGAGGAGTTGCTCACAGAGACCTGAAATCAGATAACATTCTCCTTACCGATCAAATGAATGTAGTCATCGCTGACTTGGGATTGGCAGACAATGTCTGGCGACGTGAGCCTCTAGTTACCGGGAAGAAAGGAACATACATGCACATCTCTCCGGAGCAGGGCGAAGAGCCATTTAATTGTTATAAAGTAAGTCTAATTTACATTTATTTTTTTAGAATATTTAAACGATTATAGATAGAGTCAATAGTCAATTCTTGTCATACTTTATGTCTCTACGTATAGTGTTAATTATTTTCATATAAGTAATCTATATGGCTGCTTAGGCTTTTTCATAAAATTATATGGTTACACTCTGACATCATTAATGTACTTATGCATAATATATTTACCGATCATAATTAATGAATTCATTTAATTTAAACGATTTAAACCAGACAACTATGATTAATAGGTAGATAATTCTAAAGATTTCACCTGTCTATAGCTTATTTAGTAATCAGTATGAAGGATTAAGAATACTAGCCTAATAGCGACGTTCAATGATTTAATACTTAAAAAAAAATATACAGAGAAATTGAACCAAAGGGAATTGCCGAAATTCAGATATCTTTATAAAATGTGTTGACTGTATTGTTTAAAAGTGTTTTTATTAGCGGTCCCCGTAAGGGGAAAAAGCCGCTATTAGGTTTGTGCAAAATGTCCGTCTGTCCGTCTGTCACACTCAGGGCGCCAAAACTAGAAGAGTTACGAAAAATATTTTTTCACCATTAAATGCGGCTTGAAAAGTTTAGGTGCAACGGCTACTTTTAGTTTTCTAAAAGCAAACCGTTTAATTTATAAAAAATATTATGCAAGCGATTTTTAGCGGCCCCCGTAAGGGGAAAAAGCCGCTATTAGGTTTGTGCAAAGTGTCCGTCTGTCCGTCTGTCCGTCTGTCCGTCTGTCCGTCTGTCCGTCTGTCCGTCTGTCCGTCTGTCACACTCAGGGCGCCAAAACTAGAAGAGATACGAAAAATATTTTTTCACCATTAAATGCGGCTTGAAAAGTTTAGGTGCAACGGCTACTTTTAGTTTTCTAAAAGCAAACCGTTTAATTTATAAAAATTATTTTGCAAGCGATTTTTTAATAATAAAACACCAATTGTGAAGCAATTACGTAAATCTAAGGGAGGAAATGTTACTAGAAAAAATGCTCTTGGCATGTAGATATCACGCACATTTTTTAAAATGAATTTCTGTCTGTCTGTCCGTCTGTCCGTCTGTCAGACTCAGAGCGCCAAAACTAGAAGAGATACGAAAAATATTTTTCCCCCATTAAATGCGGCTTGAAAAGTTAAGTTGCAATGGCTACTTTTAGTTTTCTAAAAGCAAACCGTTTAATTTATAAAATTAATTATGCAAACGATTTTTTAATAATAAAACACCAATTGTGAAGCAATTACGTAAATCTAAGGGAGGAAATGTTACTATAAGAAATGCTCTGTATATGCGGATATTACGCACATTTTTTAAAATGAACTTTAAGCAGCGGCTTTCGTGTACTAGCGTAAAGCCCGGAAATGACTTGATTCTAAACTAATTTCTTAAATTTTTTTAAAAATCTGATTTTTAAAAAAAAAACTGTTTAGTGCCCCCATTAGAATGAAACAAGCATATTTTTGTGCGTTTTATCTTTTGGTTGGTCTGTCCGTCACGGTTAGAAAAAAACACTAAAGGCTTTTGAAAATATGATTTAACCTTTACTGTTCTTTCAGAAATATTGCGATAGTTTAAGGATGGGAGCATACAGGAATTGAGCCAGGGACTTAGAAGGAACATCCGAAACATCTTGCGAATAGGCGGATCTGACAGGGATCCGACTTCGACGGGGGCCGCCTCTGAGTTTGTGTGTCACACAAACTCCCTTTGTAATCTTGTTTAATAATAAAACACCAATTGTGAAGCAATTAGGTAAATGTAAGGGAGGGAATGTTACTAGAAAAAATGCTCTTGGTATGTAGATATCACGCACATTTTTTAAAATGACTTTCTGTCTGTCTGTCCGTCTGTCCGTCTGTCAGACTCAGAGCGCCAAAACTAAAAGAGATACGAAAAATATTATTTCACCATTAAATGCTGCTTGAAAAGTTTAGGTGCAACGGCTACTTTTAGTTTTCTGAAAGCAAACCGTTTAATTTATAAAATTAATTATGCAAGCGATTTTTTAACAACAAAACACCAATTCTCAAACAATTACGTAAATGTAAGGGAGGAAATGTTACTATATGAAATGCTTCTAAGGTGTAGATATCAAGCACATTTTTTAAAATGAACTTTTAGCAGCGGCTTTTTTGTACTAGCGTAAAGCCCGGAAATGACATGATTCTAAACTAATTTCTTAAATTTAAAAAAAAATCGGATTTTTTAAATAAAAATTGTTTAGTGCCCCCATTTAAATGAAACTAGCATATTTTTGTGCGTTTTGTCTGTTGGTTGGTCTGTCCGTCACGGTTAGAAAAAAACACTAAAGGCTTTTGAAAATATGATTTTAGAAATATTGCGATAGTTTAAGGATGGGAGCATACAGGAATTGAGCCAGGGACTTAGAAGGAACATCCGAAACATCTTGCGAATAGGCGGATCTGACAGGGATCCGACTTCGACGGGGGCCGCCTCTGAGTTTGTGTATCACACAAACTCTCTTTGTAATCTTGTTTAGTCATGACATTTGAAAATCTGAAAGCAGGCTTTGAACTTTAATAAAAAAAACCACATAAAATTTAAAATTAGAACAGTAAATAAATAGATATCAATACAACTTTAAGAAACCATTAAATGTTACTGTCAGGGTGAGGTATTGCGAGAATGATTGTTAAGTTGCTATTTTGGTATGATAGTTTTATGTCCCCTTGTTGTGAATGTAAATAGTGTTGCACGTGTTGTGAACGGTGATTTAGTCTTAGTTGAATGTGCGAGAGAATGTTTTAGTTAGTAAGGTTTTGCTCCCGGTCCAGGAAGGTTGGATATGTGCTTCCTGGACTGGTCTCTGTATATTCGTGGCGTTATCGTATTCTAATATATTAATAAAGCATTTACTTTCGTATTCATTGAAACTGGAGTTGGATTATATATGTTAGTATTTTTGTGTAACAAGTATTTGTTAATCATCATACCCCTAGTAAGACAAGAGCCAAGAACAAGAGTCAAGAGTTAACATATATATATATATATAAATTTGAGATTCTGACAGTTACTAGTTGTTTAACTAAATCAACATAAATAAACATTTTGATCAACTTGTATTTCTTTTTTTTTTTAATTTTTGTTTTGTTATTGTAGTGTGACTTATTCGCACTAGGAGTAGTATACTGGTGTATGCTATACAGGGTTGATGTGATAGACCTAAAGCCCAAGGAGCCACTCCTCACAATAGTTTCACGAACAGTCCACGTTCCAGCTATCGACAGGTGAGTTAAAACATTGACACTGATTTGAAATAGGTAGTGAAGAACAATTTTCTTAGACAAACATCACTGTAACAAAGATTTTAAATTGTAACAAAAAGTGATAGATAGACTCGAAAATAATTAAAATATAAAATCGGAAAAAAATGAAGTATTTGAATAATTAGCCATGTGTACAACTCTATTAATAAATTGTAAATTTATACCAATTTTTTTTCAGGGACATTTTGTCATGTCTCTTGGAAGAGGACCCTGCAAAGAGATTTTCAGTCGAGAGTCTTATCAATTTCCTGAGCTACTCAAAACGTTTTGACCATAGAATCAAATTACTTAGAGGTAATAAGTCAGTGTCTTCATCTGTTTTCTTGAGACTAAAACATCTAAAGTGTATATGTGTTTCATGATTTTTTTCAAACTAACTTTTTTTTGCCTGTCTGTCATCTCTTCCAAACTTTGTTTTTGTCAGTAAGTACAACTTGAATTTGTAATTTCTCAACAGACATCGGTTTGATGTAACTGTCAAGATAAAAGTTTTGTCTTTGTTCGTTAAAGTCTCAGTGTTTCAAGAAAAAGTTCTTGTGACGATAGATGTTCCTACAGCATGTAACATATTATAAACATTTGACCCTCTGAGACAAATTCAAACTCATTTCATTTTATAAGATAGACTTTTAGACAGAATCACTGACATAGACACTTAATACAAATGCACTATAAGACACCTACACAGTCTCTCATACATACTTTCACATAAACACACACACACATAAAAACATTAACTTTAAAACAAACCTATTTCATTTCATAAGACTGGCACAAAGTAACTTAATACACATGCACTATAAGACACCTACACATTCTCTTATACATACTGTCATGCATACACACACATATAAACACAAAGACTGTAAATCTTTGTGGTTTTTACACATTATTTGTTTAATTCATTGTTACATTTATACATTTATATTGACATTTTTACATACATATGCTACAAACGTCTTCACTAACACACACACACACACACTTAAATTAACAACATCTGTATATTTTTTTTAAAGAATAGTAAATTTTAGGTCCATGTTTTACAAGTTAATTTACAGAAAAATTATAATTTTTTTGTTTATTTCGAACAAAAGTTCATCACATGATCTTTGTCTTTTGATTGTGTCACTGTTTCTTCATTTGTTTTTGTGATTTTTAAGTGAATAAAATATGAGAATATAATGTGAAGTTCACCCTTTTATATGCATTAAAGCTGCTATGTTAATACTTTAATTTATTAATATTTGTGTTGGTGATAGAGATGTCTACTACATGTGGTTTTGTTTCAGAAATAATAGTACAGTAATAAAATATTTTTTAAAACTATAATCTGCATAATGTTTGTCAATTTTTCTTAGAAAATATGTATTTATGTTTTTTAAATTTTTCTGCCTTTTCTTGTACCCTTTCTCAGTAGTGTTGTTACTTTTGATGTGATAATAGGCATTACTGTCAATAGACAATAAAAAAACAACAACAAATTAGAGGTAAGATAAAATATATCTGCCCTCATTTAAACACATTGCAAAAATATACACACATTAATTGTTTATTTGTTATTTATCTTAATTCCAATCAAAGCAATGTAACAGTTGTGTAACATTGACGAAAACTATATAAAGTAATTTTTATTGATTGTACAATACTAATTAATCAATTAAAATTAATTAAACATAGTCGTTTACAAATTATTTTCTAGAGAGTCTTACAAAATAAGTGCACAGACAATTCAAATGCAGAGACGAAAAGGGCTCAGCACACAAAGTTGCACAGAACAAACCCAAAAAAAAAAAAAACATATAAATTTGTCCGTTGCATATGAGTCTATATTTAAAGATAAAGTAAAAAAAAACAAACAAACTCCAAATTGGCCCCCAAAGTGGTCCACATAGGCAGGGAAAAGACAGGTTTCATTTTTTTAAGAAAGAACACCAGCATCAAATTATATCAAAGAGTAATGACTGAGAATAATGAAGAAAGAAGGTTGACAGATGTTATGTGGTACCCCAGAGGTCCAGCAGACCAATGAATAGGTGAAAGTGAATGTGAAGTTAAATGTGAACCAGGCCTAACTGATGTCAGTGATGTGTTATAATGAATATCCAAGTGATTTCATTGTTTTGTAAAGGGTCAGTGTCTTATTTAAATCCTTAAGAGAAACAATAACATTTCCGTACAAAAAAGTTGCTTTAGTTATGTAAACTATGGTAACCTCGCAGCGCTAGACTACACACGATAATATGAATCAATTTCTTTCTAAGTTTAGTTTTAAATTACATACAACTTATATGCATACTAAACAATTTTTTAGTGTAAACGTTGTAGTTAGTATGACAGAACCTACATAACTTACTAAGTAAAATGTAAAAAAAAAAATATCTAAAACCATTTGCATAAGTGTGTTAAAAAATATAGCAATTATTAACTCCCCTAATAAATTGTCTCCTAGGTAGAAGTCTAGTAGAATAGAAAGTAAAAAAAAAAAAAAAAAGTAAAATTCCCCTTTCAGACATTGTGGTCTATAAGGCAGATGACGTAAAGGCGTAAAGGTCATCTTTTTCTAAGAGGGTTTTCATGTGGCCAGCACAAAGGCCAACCGCTTTTATTTTTGCCTAATTAATGTCAGGTAATCATTAGAGCTAGGTGGACTCACAGTTCGAAATTTAAAATCTCAATCTTCACGAGGATTCGAACTGGGGACACTCGGTTTAAAGCATTAGCGCCTTACCGCTTAGCCACCACGTAATAGCAGAATGTGTCCACATACAACCTCCCCCCTCCAACACAAACAAAAATAAAACTTGGTACATTTTTTATTTTTTTATTTTAGCATTAAAACAGAGAAAAAAAAAGATTTAAAGCCTGAAGAAATGTGTAATCATCAACATATTTAATTAATATAGTATCACTTTCAAATCATAGGTATTTTTTGTTTCTGAGAGCCACAGGTGAGAGTTGGGTACCGAGTGGGGACCAAGAGTGAGCCTAGCTATCCTCAAAAAAAGGGTACGACTGCCTGTCCACTACAGGTGCTACACCTCCTAGATACCCCATACACTATGACACTAGAAACTGGAAGTCTAATGATAACTTTCAACTCTCCCCCCTCTTAAAAAAACAAAAACATACACATACTTACAGATACATTTGTTTTTTTTAGGTTCTTTTTTTGAAGTTCCGTAAAGTGAATAGAAAATCATCTACACCGACATCTACGTGTTAGAGACCCGGCGTTGTTATCCATGGTGTCCAGTGCAAGTGAACAATAGCTTCATTAAATGCCTTACGTGGCTCGTCCACTCCTTAGGTCAACATTCTTGTCCAGTTTAAACAAAAATATGTCAACTGCGTCTATCTATTGTGTCCACTTCAAACTGGAAGTTGAATTTACTTGCTTGACACCATTAAAATAAATAATAGCTTTGTCCGTTGCATCCATAGATTTATGTGACAATTATATGAGTCGATGTTTGAAGATAAAGTAAAAAAAAGATTACAAAAACAGTTTGTGTAGAAACTCGAAGATGTACAACCAGGCTGGTAAAAAAAAAAATTAGTTTTCAATAATTTGAAAAGGAATATTAGAATGAAATTTTATCAAAGGCAAATGACAGAGAAGAATGGAGAAAGAAGTTTGAATGATTTTGTGTGGTGCTCCAACGGTACAGCGCTTCTAAGGATAGATGAAAGTGAAGGAGACGTCAGATGTGACTCTGACTTAACTTATGTCATGTAATGATTATCTAATTGATCTATTTTGTTTTTGTAAAGGGGCAACCTTTTATTGAAAGCCTCAGGAAAAACAAAATAAATCTCCCCATTCTTTAATGCAGTGTTTGGTATGATGTGATTGTTGATGGTCTGTCTGTAGTCTGATAAGTAGATCTCTAGATGCTATTATCCGCGAGTTCGTTGAAGACACAAGAACAGTTTAAACAATGAATATACTTGATAACGCAGGCAGATAAATGCAAACAATTTAATGAATAAGCTAAAGGGTACAGTCTTGTCGTACTCTAAGGCATCCGTTAATTCTTTATTTCCTCTCTCAAATCATACTTTTAACATCATTTTTAACATTACTACAGAAAAATCCGATTACACCAAAGTTCTACACTTTCCTGGGTGTACCGCGACACAGTTCACGCGATAATATGAAAAACTACTTATTAATTGTTGTTTTAAATTATGTTCCACTTATATGCATAATAAAAAGATTTTTTTCCTTTTTAAAATAAAAGTAAACCTTTTTTTTTTGTAAATGCAGTAGTTAGTATGATAAAACTTTTTTGGCTTCGCAATCTCATCTTATCTCATCTTTGCCTGTAGTCCCTACTGCGGCATATGCCACCAACTAGCTTCCTCCAGGCATTTCGGTTCTGGACGAATCTCTCTAACTGACCCATGTCTTGTCCATCTGCTTAGCATCCATGTACAGATGGTGGTGGTGGTCCTGGTAGAGATGATGGTCTTCGGCCTGTCAACTTCAAGAAGACTCTGGCTTTCACTGGTATGCGTCATGAAACTTCCATCCTCTCCCAGGTCCATGATTCTTTTGATATATATATATATTTCTATAGGTAGGGTAATAGCCATACGCCAACCATGCTCCTTTCTCAGACGGGATTGGGACCGTCATATGGCGTAGTTTGGCTTCGCAATTCAATTGTACAATTTTTTTTTACAAACAATGCAAAATTGTTTTCTTGAATGTTTTTTAAAGTATTGTATATAGTCACTCTGTCTATCTGATACAAATCTTGTACATTTTATTTCCCCGTTTTTCTTACTCGGATCAAACTAAAAATTGGCATTTATATTCATTGTGGAAAATACATATTCAATAAAAATATTTTTAACTACAAATTAATTAAATCCATTTTGTTATATTTCAAAATGGGAGGTAAATATTGCAGTATAAATTGAAATAATAGTAATTTCGTGGTTCTTTCCCCTTTAAAAGAATTGAATTCTTACGTATGTTGTTGTTTTTGGATTATGGATTTAAATCTCTACTTTATATTTTAGCCTGTGCCGAGGACTGTGTGTCCTTCAACATGATCTGAGTGCTTGGCTTTCCGAACCTTTGGTCCTGGGTTCGAATCTCGGTGAAGACTTTGAGATTTTTAAGGCGCTTCTGAGTTAACCCAACTCTAATGGGTACTTGCTTTTAGTTAGAGAAAAGTAAAGGCGGTTGGTTGATGTGCTGGCAACAAGACACCATTCTCGTTAACCGTAGAAACTGATGAACTCAACACCTTTTTTACTTTACTTTTGTACCTTATTTATCTTTATAATGTTATGAGGCACTATTGTTTATTGTATGTTAAAAAGAATTAAATGCTAAGATTACATGAGATATTTTTTTTCCGCTCAACATTATAAGTAGTTGCGTCTGTCTGTGCATTAATGTGCTTCATATGATTTTTTAAATACGTTAGCTACATTTCTGACAATATAGAAATATTATGGTCTTTGTTGTTGTTAATGTATTTTGATTTCATAAACCATCATTTTAAGAACCACTATGAAGATGAAAGTTTATCATCTTTGTCAACTTTAAGCTGTGGAGTATGATTGTGACTAGTAATATATTTTTTTATTAAGTTTAAAATTTAAAAAAAATGTCGAAATATCAAGGAGAAAGAGCACATTGTTCTCTTGCTAATAAATAAATTGAATTTTTTTAAATAAATGACTTACTTCACCTTTTCCTTTCTTAATTTTTTTTGAATTTTTTTATAATCGATACACCGAATAATATAGAGAAGAAAAAACAAAACAGACAAAAATATTTTATAATTGAAAAAAAAAAACAACTTTATTGGAATATTGTATCTCATTTCAAGTTGACATTTCAATATATACAATTCACATGTAGTTTAAAGTTTTAATGTCACACAGGACTTTCACCAAAGAAATCTCTTGTATGGACACAAAGAGCTCGACCTTGACATTTAAATAAAACGTTGCTCTGCAGACGACATAACAAAAAGAAAAAAAAATAAACATCGTGTTTGGAAAAAAAAAAATAACATACACAAATTTATTATTATTTTTTTTAATCTCTAGGGAATCCTCTTCGATGACTTAGTAACATTTTTTTTATTGAGCTATTGTATCTGATGCATACATTTATTTCACTTCCCACTTTCCCTGAGAACAAGGGTGACAATTTTGAAACTAAAACTGAAAGAAATATGACATACGAATAGAATACTTGAATATTACCTTTAAGTTTGGCTATCCTATGTGAGAAACAAGATTCCTCCATTAAGAAGAGAAGTTCAAAGATGGACAATCTTTCTTCAGGTAGGTATTCTAAGAGATTGGTCAAAATAAGTCTGAAATACAAGTGAGAAAAAAAAAGACATTATAATGCTATACCAAAAATTCAAGATATGTAAGTAGGAAAGTTTAGATTAGGGAATCATGGTCGAGAGGCACACTACACTTGAAATTCGCTTGGCTAACTATAAAGGGGACGAAAGGAGCCTAAAGGTATGACGTAAAACCTTCTCCAAGATACCCCCTCCCACCGGTCCATAAACGAGATTGGACCATACCACTCTAAGCATGCTGTAAGCATGGAATTAACTCTATAAAGCTATAATTTATTTTTTTCAAATAATCCACTAACACGTATTTAATTAAATAGCTTCTTTCAAATTTCAGATTTAATGTCACAATAGTGCATATGAAGTTAAATGGTAAAACGTTAAACATATTTATGTATGTACGTCCTATATTTGTTTTGACTTACCTGTCTATACTAGTAGGCCACAAATTGGTTCTGACTGTTTCCATCATTGGTTCCATTGTATCTTGATTCAAAACATTCACTTTGAAAACCATGCACCAAAACACAACTCCAAGAGCAAACATATCACACTGTAAAGAAATAAATACATATAATATTAATTATTGCTTAGCTGTTATTTTAATTCAATAATAATTTTAAAGCAAGAATATGTCTGTATTAATTCTAGAATGGGTCCAGCTTTGTAAACAGGCTAATACATTTCAGCACAAGATAAACTAATGGGATTCGGTTTTTACATAAGTAAATAATACATGTATATATTTTATATTTAATAATTAAATATCTTCGGGCCGCCCAATATCCAACTTAATAAGAAAACAACATAAATTTTATGTAATTAAAAATACTGTAGCAAGGTTAATATCAAAAGTCATTTTTTCATGTCTATCATCATTTCCACAGTAGTATAAAACTGTCAATCCTCATTATATCACGCTAAAAAACATTTTGTCTATTAACATAAGTCACCTAAACAATTGAAAGATAATGCTAAATTCATTGCAATCATTGTAATGATTGTCGCGGTACAAATAAATACACAGAATATCCAGAAGTTTTTTAAAGTTATAACAACTTTATAAAGGACATATCTTATTTATAGATTGTCGGCAGTATACAAAATGATCTACACAAATTTATAACCAAGCGTAACAAGGCCATGTTTATGTCTCCAATAGAGAATCTGGGCTTGTTATATATGAACATAATATTAATGGCAGATTTTGTTGTACTTCACATGTGTAATATAAACAAGTTTTTATGGGCACACCTGAATCTGCTCTCTATATATCTAATTATATTAACGACCCTAAGTTATCAATATTAACAAAAAGAGCTATAACTAAGAATATGGGTATGCATATTCTAGTTATGATTCTTTAGTTTTAGTTAGTCTGCGCATAATAAAAAAATATTTTCAATTCAATCTAATAGAGCTTCAAAAAAGCAATAATATATGACTTACTTTAAAAGGGTCAAACGGCCTCTTTAGAAACTGTTCTGGGGACATGTACACCACAGTTCCTTTTCTTTTGGTCACCATTGTATCATCAGTGGGCAAGAGATCCGATATGCCGAAATCGGCAACGATAACTTTCTTTTCTGTGATCAATATGTTGTCTGTTTTCAAGTCTCTGTGAGCAACTTTTTTGTAATGAAGATAATTAACTGCTGCACACAACTGTACAAAATATTCATCACTCATCTCCTGATGCATGGTCGGCAGTACCTTGGTCAGCGTGCCTTCTGGGTAGTACGGCATCACGTATGCGAAGTACCGAGGAAAGGATCCCATGAAATCCATGCTCATGATAAAAGGATGGCGGACCGTGGCGAGTACTGCGACTTCCGACAAGAAATGTTTTACGATTTTGTTGTCAACATAAGTGTCAGGGGCTTTATAATAGGCTTTGATGACTTTCTTGACGTTGTGGTCTTGTTTGGAGCTGACTTGATAAACTTTAATCTGGTAATTGAAGTGAAGCAGATCGCCCACCTTGAAGTTTAATACTTGACAAATCTCTTTCTGATAGTTTTGAAGTGCCATTGTGTTTCTCTCCTGATGAAACATTTTAAAATAGAATTGAAGAACACAGCTATCAGAAAATAGTGGATGAATTAAATCCTTCAATGCGAAAACACAAAATCCCAAAGAAATAATAACACAAATAAAATAAGTCCAACACTTGTATTTCACAAAGAGAGCTCTCAAAGTTGAATGCAGAGTTAATCTGGATATAGTCAATTTATTGAAACGGGTTTTATAGCCATATAAGCTCCTCCCACTATTCTTAAGCTATACGTGTTTTTTTAAACGTCATTTGATTGGCCTGAAGCTGAAGGTACGACGGACCCTCCTCTTTGTCTTTGAATTTTTTTTTTTATACCAGTGAATGACACCCGGAGTCGCCATTTTTTGGAGGTACATACGTCAGTAGACGACCCAGTTTTGGACTGGTGTCATAATTTGTTGCTATGCAAGGATGACCACACTGGTGATTAAAGTACCGCGAATGTAAACATCTTTTGTTTTCTCGAGACGAGTTATTGACCTGCTGAAGTGGACACAGTCTTGATCAGTCTGAAAAAGAGCAGGGGATTGCTGGGAACAAAAGGACCTATCAGATATTTAAAACATAACTCCTGGACTTAACTATAAACAACCAACAATTAAAACACATCTAATAAATAATACTCTGACAAAAGAATCAAATCCACTGGAGCTCAAAGTAGGCACGCTTGAAACAATTGAAAGCTATCCAAAAACAACCATCCATATATACACAGACGGATCAGCCTTCAAAGCCACCATCAATGCCGGTCTTGGTGCCTTCATGGTCTTCCCCAAAAACATACACTTTGAAATAAGTGCACCCTGTGGCGACTACTGCTCAAACTTCCAAGCTGAAATTGAGGCAATTACCATAGCCTTGCAGACAGTCGAAAATAAATTACATGAAGGAATACAAGCACCATCAGATATTGTTGTCTTTACAGACTCACAATCCACTCTTCAAGCACTTAACAGCAGCACCACAAAAAGCCCAAGAGAGTTGACAACACTAAAAATGATAATACACCAAATGATGACCAATTTAAACATCAACATCATATTACAGTGGATCCCTGGACACATTGGTGTCATGGGAAATGAAAGGGCAGATAAGCTCTCAAAGGCAGGATCATCTATGGAACAACCAGATAGACCTGTCAACTACCTCACCCTAAGGTCAATGCTAATCAACAACTACAAAGAGGAGTGGCTTAACCAATGGGCTACAGGAAACACAGGCAGAGCCATGTACAAAGAAATGAACATGCCTAACAAACTGGACAGTATTAACTTCCTCCCCCGCAAAGAGCAATGTACAATCTTCCAACTAAGAACAGGACATACACCACATTTAAATTATCATCTCAATAAAATAAATCCCACACAACTCCCACTTTGTAGACACTGCTCCCACCCTTATGAAACTGTAAACCATATCCTTTTTGAATGCCCCCTCCTAATCCACCTTAGGCAGACCCTACTACCACTACAGCCCAACATAACCAACACCCTTTATGGCAGTGCTGAGCAACTGAAAAAAACAGCACAGTATTTTTCCTTGGCACAGTCTGCAAAAGAGCTGACAGCTCAGCAGTAAAAAGCTGGTTAGAAGAAGAAGAAGAAGATCAGATATTTATTTAAGCATTGAGAAAGCTTATTAAAACTGTCCTTGTCCAAATACATTTCTCGCTTAATGAACATAGATTTACAAGAGTAAAGAATTTTAAATACATGTTAATATGTTTGTTAAAAAGAAATGAAGGATGAATGAGTGCATTAAAGATAACTACTAATGCACTAACAGTTTTGTATCTATTTAAGTAGTAATTGTTTTATTTTTGTTTAATGTTGTGATAAAAAAAATCATTACAATTATTTTACCAAATGATTTTTTTAAATCACTTTAAAAATTCGCCTTTAATAAACGCAAATTTATTAGGTTCATGTCCACGTAAAGCTATAAGATCAAAAATACTAGAAAATAAATAGAAGAAGTGAATCGTGCAGGGGCGTACTGGCTATATGGGCATTCGGGCAAATGCCCGGTGGGCCGGTACCCAAATGGGCCTTTAGGGCCACCGAAGGACTACATTGATGCCACTATGTATTAAATTTTTAAAGGTTTTAAAATATTCTCTTATAAAACGGCCCTCTATGTGTCGTTTTTTAAAAATCTGTATACAGTGTAATCTAACTAATTTTCTGAAATAATGTAATAACCTACTTCCGTAGACAATGTTACTAGATCTAGTAGGAGTCATCCTTATAGGGGCAAAACACTTAGCAATTAAAAAGCAACATAAAGCCTATACTTCCCATCAAA
>JADKLZ010001483.1:9745082-9763246 GCA_021533235.1 Biomphalaria straminea
TCTGTGAGCAACTTTTTTGTAATGAAGATAATTTACTGCTGCACACAACTGAACAAAATATTCATCACTCATCTCCTGATGCATGGTCGGCAGTACCTTGGTCAGCGTGCCATCTGGGTAGTACGGCATAACGTATGCGAAGTACCGAGGAAAGGATCCCATGAAATCCATGCTCATGATAAAAGGATGGCGGACCGTGGCGAGTACTGCGACTTCTGACAAGAAGTGTTTTACTATTTTGTTGTCCACATAAGTGTCAGGGGCTTTATAATAGGCTTTGATGACTTTCTTGACGTTGTGGTCTTGTTTGGAACTGACTTGATAAACTTTGATCTGGTAATTGAAGTGAAGCAGATCGCCCACCTTGAAGTTTAATACTTGACAAATCTCTTTCTGATAGTTTTGAAGTGCCAGTGTGTTTCTTTTTAGATGATACATTTTAAAATAGAATTGGAGAAAACAGCTTACCGAAACTAATGAATTAAATCCTTCAATGCGAAATAACAAAGTCCCAAAGAAATAATAACACAAATATAATAAGTCCAACACTTGTAATTTTCAAAGAGAGATCTCAAAGTTGAGGTAAGAGGTTGTAGAATGCTATAGTTCATTTATCCGAAAATAATGGAAATAACGTATCCTTACAATACGAAAACACAAAATCCCAAAGAAATAATAACATATATAGTAAGTCCAACACTTGTATTTCTCAAAGAGAGCTCTCAGAGTTGAATGTAGAGTTAAAGTGGATATAGTTAAATTATTGAAACAAGTTTTATAGCTATAAAAGCTCCTCCCACTATTCTTCAGCTACACGTGTTGTTTTTTTTAACGTCATTTGATTGGCCGAGAGACCTGAGGTACGACCGATCCTCCTCTTTGTCTTTAAAGTTTTTTTGACACTCGGAGTCGCCATTGTTCGGAGCTACATACGTCAGCAGACGACCCAGTTTCTGGCTGGTGTCATAATCTCTGGCTATGCAAAGATGACCGCATTGGTTATTGAAGTACCGCAATGTCAACAATCTTTTGTTTTCTTGAGACGAGTTAGTGACCTGCTGCAGTGGACACCGTCTTGGTCAGTCGGAGAAATAGACGGGGAACAAAAGGACCGTATCAGATGTTTATGTAAGCATTGAGAAAGCTTATCAAAGCTGACCAGTGCCCCATACCCAAATACATTTCTGGCTTAATGGACATGGATGGATAGATTAAAGAATTTTAAATATATGTTAACATGCTTGTTAAAAAGAAATGAAGGATGATATAGTGCATTATATTAAAACTAAGATAACTACTAATGTACTAACAGTTTTGTATCTATTTAAGTAGTAATTGTTTTATTTTTGTTTAATGTTGTGATAAAAAAAATCATTACAATTATTTTACCAAATGATTTTTTTAAATCACTTTAAAAATTCGCCTTTAATAAACGCAAATTTATTAGGTTCATGTCCACGTAAAGCTATAAGATCAAAAATACTAGAAAATAAATAGAAGAAGTGAATCGTGCAGGGGCGTACTGGCTATATGGGCATTCGGGCAAATGCCCGGTGGGCCGGTACCCAAATGGGCCTTTAGGGCCACCGAAGGACTACATTGATGCCACTATGTATTAAATTTTTAAAGGTTTTAAAATATTCTCTTATAAAACGGCCCTCTATGTGTCGTTTTTTAAAAATCTGTATACAGTGTAATCTAACTAATTTTCTGAAATAATGTAATAACCTACTTCCGTAGACAATGTTACTAGATCTAGTAGGAGTCATCCTTATAGGGGCAAAACACTTAGCAATTAAAAAGCAACATAAAGCCTATACTTCCCATCAAAACTATAGATCTTTCTGTATGCATGTGTACCGTTAGCGATGTTCAAACCAAACATAATGATTTTGAAGACAAGTATAATATGCAATTTATGGGCCTGATTGTGTAGAAATGCCCGGGCCTATTTAGACACCCAGTCCGTCCCTGGAATCGTGTATATCTTGCAGTAGTTTTTTCCTTAATATCATAGTTCAACTGTCAATTAAGTAAATGTATGTGCACTTGTCGTGTGTACATTGAGAGCTCTTTATTAAGTTCCAAGTGATGTAGATAGAGTAGAATGCCATGCCCGTCAATCGGTTTATAACATTTGACATTCACAAGTAAAATCTTCATCAGAAAATAGCTCTATGTATGCTAGTCATAAAATTATTGAATTGTGTATGGTCTCTCTTGCGGTATTTGTTTCCTTTCAACAGTTTTCAGTTCAACAGTTACGTAAGTGTACCTATCGTGTAGTCGTGTGTACATTAAGAGCTCTTTATTAAGCTACATGTGAAGCTATCTTCACTTGAATATGGTATGGTTAAAAACGAAACAACCTACTGCAGACATAGAGTTGCGTGGTGCTCTCCAAATTGTCCATAATGTTTGACATTTATAACTAAAATCTTCATCAGAAAATAGCTGTCTGTAAATTAGTCTAAACGACTATAATTGTCGATCATAAAACTTAATTTAACTAACGTACTGATTGTTTGTGATATTTAAAGGACTTCAACTTAATAAGAATGAACTATCAGTTTTATTTTGACCCAGCTCCAGCTACTTATTTTCTTGTTACTTTTCAATAGTAAAAAAAAAAAAGTTATTTTTTTTTTCCTTTTATTAACATTGCTTTTTAACTTAATGACATACAATTTTTCAGGTCCGATACATTTTTAAGCAATAAAACATTGAAAATCAAATATAAGACAATTCACAAAAATTGATTCCTACTGAAGCATACGACTTTTTGTAAAGAGTGACTAGTAATAAATAAAAAAATCTGGTTACGCCTTATAAGAAATAATATAATAAAAATACATATATATAGATAGATACATAAATAAATAGATAGATAGATAGATAGATAGATAGATAGATAGATAGATAGATATAAATATAAATAAAGATATAGATATGTATCTTCCCTCGTAGAAGAATATGTGGACATCTCTCATTTCCTATAAAATAGAAGAAGGCTATGGAGTTTAATCCTCGCTTTAAAACTTCGCCCACACTAATGGTATGAATAATTTCTGCTACATTAATGCTTGTATTTAATGAAATACTTTTGTAAGATCATTTCTACGTTCAAGGTGATTTAATTTTGAAAAATTGTGGTACTGAAACTAGACTTTTCTCTGTATGGTGAAAAACTTTGTATTTTTTTCCTCAAAAATCTATATAAATTGTTGAATTTTTAGCAGAATCTTAACTATTAAGGAGATCACTGTCTACCACCCTCCAGAAAATAAAAGTTTTGATAATAATATATGGAAATCAAAAAGTAAAAACATAATTTTTTATTGATACGTCACTTAGACCACACCTCCACCTCCCAGCCAAATTTTACTCTTTATCCTACACACACTCACAATTTGTTTACTTTTCGTTTACTTTGATACTCTGTAACAAATAATTCGCTTGAACAAAGAAATCAACATGACAGGGACACGGCATAGACTATCGCGGTGTCCAGAGGAGCCGAACAATAGCTTCATTAGTTGGGACGAGTCAAAGCGCTATCGGCTCGGCCACTCCTATTGCGGAATTTCTTGTCCAGCATAAATAAAAGCGTGTCAGCTGTACTTAAATAAACATATACTGTCGACTTCAAACATAGATTCACTAAAATTCTTTTGCTGAGAAAAAAGTTAAGTGATGAAAGCATGTTACGCCGCATCGACAACTTTCTGCCTCAAATCACGTGACAAAGAAAAGGCGCCAATTTATTCAGAGGGAGGAGCTTCATTAGCAAATAAATCAGAAGTTTATATTCATTACTTGAAATATTCAGCTTCTTGAATGTTTACTTGGGTATTACTTCTGAAAATCTCATCCTGCAATCAGATTGTGTTTTAAACCATTTCTTCTCTAAATATATTTTCAACTTGTGTTAAATTAAAACAGTTTTAGCTCATTCTTTTAATTCGCCTCTATTCACAATGTTGACCAGTAAAGGAAAATTATTGAAAATGGAAGAGTATCATGATGATGCCTGTGAAGTCTATGACATACAGATAGAGAAAGTCATAAGGGATCGTTATCCTACCAAAGTTTTCCAAGTTCGCAAGAGACTCGATCCCAACAGAAAGTGGGCTGTAAAACTGTGTTATAAACATAATACACAGAAAGGAATTTCAGCGGAACGTCAGTTCTTAACAGAAGTTGGACTACTCGCAGAGCTCAAACATCCATTCATTATGTGCTTAGACGCCGTCGCATCATTTCCGACCTACTTCTGCTTCGTGATGCCATTTTATGAGCAGGGCACGCTGACCAAGGCGCTGCCAACAATGACGAATGAATTCAGAGACAATTGCCTGGTGCAGCTTTGCTGTGGAGTAAAATTTCTGCACGACAGAGGAGTTGCACACAGAGACCTGAAATCTGATAACATTCTACTTACGGATAAAATGAATGTAGTTATATCAGATTTGGGTCTGGCCGACCATGTCTTGCCATCTGAGCCTTTAGTTACCGGGAGAAAAGGAACAATGATGCATATATCACCTGAACAGGACAACGAGACATTCGACTGCTTCAAGGTAAGTCTAATGGAAGTTTTTTTTATTATGTTAGCATGAGTACAGAGGGAGTCGTGAATTTTAACCATTACAGTTTGTAAACTTTTTTTTTTCGTATGGCTCTTGAATCTACCTACTGAATAGTTTAGGGTGCAATAATTTTTCTTAATTGTATAGTGCTAAACTCTGGCATCGATTGCGAGCCGTAATATTGTACATTTTAATGTAAACACGAAAACATCAATGGAGACATAGAGTGAAATGTAATACTGCTTAATGCCAAATTTTAAACATGTTTTTTTTTTTTTATAGTTATGGTGTGCAATACACTTGAAAAAAAAAACTGAAACGATTTCTTCTAAAAAGCATTTAAAATGGAAAGAATGTTCGAGTACATTTAACCAAACCCTAAGTCAATAAATTAAATAGTTTTAAGGATTAAACCTATTAGCATTCTATACAATTCTTATACACGTAAAGACAATACAATTAGGATAAGCAAAATGTTTAGGAACTGAAACCAAAGAAAGCATTGTCAAATCTAGATGATATGTAAAATATCTTTACTTTATTGTTTTAAAGTGATGTTTATAACACAATTAATCCAGAAGATCTCAACACATTTTTTTTTACATAGGCCGTAAAGAACACACACAAACAGATACACATAAAGACAGAGAGAGGGGGTTTGAAACTTTTGAAACAAAAATGTAATAAAAATACTAAAATATGGAACCAAGTTTATTTTCTAGCTGTTAAAACCTTATCAAAAAAACACAAATCTAAACTGATAAATAGTGTATATAGGTATACAGTAATGTTCATGTTTTATTTTTGTAGTGCGACATGTTCGCCCTTGGAGTAGTCTACTGGTGCATGCTATGCATGGAAGATGTGATAGACCTGAAGCCCAAGGAGCCACTGCTCTCGATAGTTTTACGAACATTCTACTTACCAGATATCGACAGGTGAGTTAAAATATCGACGCTGATTTTGTATACTTAGTGAATAACAATTTTTTTTGTCAAATGTCACGGTAACAAAGATTTTAAATTTAAACAAGAAAAGACGGATAGTAAAAAAAAACTTGGCTAGGAAATATATTAAAATTAGAAATAGAAAAAAAAAATCTTTGGCTTATTTGCTGTGTGTAGAACTCTAATAATAAAATGTAACTTTATGATCTTATTTTCAGGGACATTTTGTCATGTCTTTTGGAAGCTGATCCTACCAAGAGATTTTCAGTCCTGAGACTGATCAATTTATTGAACCACTCTATACGTTTTAAACATAGATTTGAACTGCTCAGAGGTAATCAATCTATTTGTTTATTTGTTAGCCTGTCAAAACTAATTTTAAAAAGTAAAAAAAAAAAAACACACACACAAAATTTAAACTTACAATCTTTCTGTTTGTTTCTTCCAATTTATTTTCGCTGTCTATTTTTGTCTGTCTGTCTGTCATGTTGTCTAAACTTCTTTTTATCTGAAACTACAACTTGTATATGTCCTTTCTCTACAGATATTGGTTTGATGTGATTGTCAAGTTCTTTGTTAAAGTATGAGTTTAAAAAAAAAAGAGATTTTGTGAAGATGGCTGTTCCTACATCTTGTACACTATAAATATGTAACTTTCAGTACCAAAAGAAACCATGTTGGCTTATAGTTAGGGATAGAAGTATTTCATACTTTTACACTGGCAAAGTTTTAAACACATTTACATTGTCACATATACATAGCCTTCCACATGCATGGAGACTTTCAGTGGTTTGCACACTACGTGGCTCAGATATACATGTATATGTGCAACAATATTAAAATTTTTGCACGCGTACATATTTTTTTAAACACACACAAACTAACCCTCATGAGTATATTAGACTTGAAAGTGTTTTAAATGAGGAACATCAACATTAGTTTATTAGATCTTTTTAAAGTTGTATTTTTATTCTGAATGAAACATTATTTTATTTAAAGACAAGTTAAACTAAGGGTGAAAACTAGTAAGAATCAGTGGAGAAATGAAAATAATTACAAAATTTAAATGTGTCAAATGTATAAAAACTTCAAATACTCTATTTGAACAATTTTAAAAATTGTAATCTTTATCTTCTTGTATTTTGCGAATGCTTTCTACATGTTTATTTTAAAAAGTAGAAATGTGTTTATTTTTTTTTTTGGAGGGGGGACAAAATACATCAAATAATGCACCAACAGGATTAAAATGTTAGGCTATTGGATTATATTTAGTAACTTATTCCATACGTTAGTTTTTGTCAATGCAAGGGAGCAAAAAAAAAAACCTGGCTGAAAATTTTTTGTGTGATAGTTTTGTATGATCTTATACAATACCATTTTTATAAGTTTCTATGGCAAGTAGCATATCAATGTTTTTGTAATTGAACGAGGAATGTTATACTGTAAACATGTAATAGATAGTTATAAAACATTTAAATAAAAACAACAGTGTCTTATTTTTTTGGGGAATGAAATACATCACAATATCTGTTTCTCTATTTAATTTAAATGTGTCTATTTTTGTTTTGTTTCTGTGATTCTGTAATTGTAAAATGGACGCAAGAATTCATGTTAAAGTTTTTACTTGTGTTAACACTTATATTATATATTTATATTAAAAATGTGTCTGTGACTAAGATAGCTTCTACATGTTCAATGAATGAATTAAATATAAATTAAATTTTAATCCATTCTTTATTTCATTTTTGCTTATGTAATTTTTCATCTTGTTATTGATTAAGCCTAGTTGTTATTGTTGTTCTAATAGATGTGGTGGATTTAGGATGATCTCATCCTCAAAGTCAATATAAAACACAAATTATGAAACAAAAATAAATGATTAAACTCTACATTCAAAAATACAAATAGTCTACGATTTCATTTTCTCTCATTTCCACTCAAAGTCTTTATCAATGAATATTTTTTCTCCTTTGATTGTACACATCGGTGTGTTTGAAGTTAATATAAGAGTTTCACTATTTATGATGAAAGTTGTAACTATCTTTAAATTCATATGCATACTATATAGGCTCCTAAACGTTCCCTTTCAGACCTTGTGGTCTATAGGGCAGATGATGTAAAGATCATCTGATTCTGTGGCCTAGGGTTTACGAGGGTGTCATGTGGCCAGCACAACGATCAACCGCCTTCACTTTCCCCAACTAATGTCAGGTACCCATTAGATCTGGGCTGGACTCAGAGGCGCCCAAGGATCCCGAAATAAAAATCCCAGACTTCACCAGGATTCGAACAAGAGACTCCAGGTTCAGCGCTTTACCGCTCAGCCACCGCGCCTCCATATTGGCTCCTAGGATCACACTAAATAAACGAAGTATTTAAATCAAGTAGACTACTGACTATTTACTATATTGTATCTCAATCAAATAAAATAAAAACTCTGATGATACACACTATGGCTCATGAAACTCAAATCACTTACATCGTACCTATAAATCATGTCGTCTCATCTCTGCCTGTGGTCCAGTCTGATACTTAGACTACAAGCCTACCCCAGGCATGTCGGTTGTGGGCGAGTCTCTCCAACTGTCCCCACGTCTTGCCCATCTGCTTGGCATCTGCATATAATTATCGGCGCCATGTATTCCTTGGCCGACACCTCTTCCTCTTTCCTTGAGGGTTCCAAGTTAGATACAGGATAACTCAATGATAGTGATTCGCTTTTACATGAAATATCAGTTTAGAATTTATCACAATGGCTTTATTTCTCTACTTAAAAAAATGAACAACGTTGTAGTTAGCTATACCACCGTCTCTTTTCCTTGTTTCTTTTTAATAAAAAAATTCCCATCGATCTTTCAATCTATATCTATAGGTTATACATTTGTTAATTGCTGTGCAAGTAAAAAAATGTCCTCGTAATTGTCGTATTATGAATTTTATAGGTTGATCTCTAATTAAAAGAACTGGTTTAATCATATTGTTTATTTGAAAAATGCGCCCATAAGACTTTGAACCATGTACCCTTGGCTCTAAAAGCCAACATTCAACACATATACCATAGGAACAATGTCAATATTGAAATATTTAGTTATAGAAACATACTTAAATTTCTCTTTTAAAGATAAATCTACTTTTATTTTCTGTACAATTAAAAAAACAAACATATTATTTCAATATTTCTTCAAAATGCTGAAATATGTACAAATTATAACTTTATATTTGACTTTACACATATTAGTAAAAAAAATATGTAGCTTACATTTAAAATTCAGAAACTAGTAATATGTTTTTATAACTTAAAATCATTATCCATTGTTAATGACTACACATAAATCAATCAGAAAATTAACTAAATCAGTTATATAATTAGTGGCAATGGATCGTTTGATATAGAAAAGGGGAATAACTTGTAATATTAAAAGCAATAGCAGTATTTTAGCTGCTCTTTGCCTTAAATACTCATTTTTTATGTATATTTTTTAAAACATTTTTTTAAAAGTATTGACGGTAACAAAATTAGTTTCTGCGCTACTATCGAAATTTTAAAACGTTACACGATCATTTTATTACGAGTGAAATATTAAATCGTACGTTCAACTTCAGTTCAATAAAAGACTGATCATTAGTGAAAAATGTACAGTTACATCTAGATTCTAATCCTAATCTATTTAAAAAGCACAATGTCTCAATAACGAGCCCACGCATTTAGTTATTAATGCAGCGTACATGCGATTTTTCATTCTCAGCAATGCCGTACTGAGTTAAGAGAGTCAAGTTTTATTGGGGATTATAATTATATTGCAAAACGATCACTTTTTGTATAAAACAAAGGAAAAATATTTAAGTTTTCTAACGGTACCTAAAGACCCAAATACCTAACCCTAGACCAAAAGAAAACGCGTCTGCACCAGAATATGAACCCGTGGCCCCCGTGTTTTGAATCCAGTGCTTTGCCACCAACTATCGCTTAACCACAATAAAAATGGTAATTATGCCAATATTTGATTTAAAAAAAATTACCTATCATAGGTGATAGTTTCCAAACAGAACAAACAAGTTTTCATGTCTGCTTTTTTTTCTGATTAATGTCTCCGTGATAAAATGTCAACATTGTGACCCGAAGAAATGTAAAAAGATTTTACTTGTATAATGGTGTTTAATATATAAAGCTTTCTTTTTCTTCTTAAAAGGCGTCCTAGTGAGGTTTGTGGTTTGTAAGGCAGCTACCATTGTGCTTACTAATACAATTTAAAAAAATTAACATTTAGATATCCAGAACTTAATAAAGAGCTCTCAGCGTACACTAGACAGGGGCGCACATGTTTACTTAAATTAACAGGTAAAGTTCCCCTTTCAGATCTTGTGGTCTATAGGGCAGATAATGTAAAGGTCATCTGATTCGGTGGCTCACTGTTAACGAGGGTTTCATGTAGCCAGCACAACGATCAACCGCCTTTACTTTTCCCCAACTAATGTCAGGGACCCATTAGAGCTGGCTGGACTATGATTAAAGAGAAAAAACTACTGCAAGAGAGGCTGCTATTCAATTCTTTTATTTCCATTACAGTATTTATGATCGTATAGCTTTAATTCTGAATGTCCCTACTAGTGTAGCATTTATTATATGAGAATTTTTAAGTGTTTTAAAAGAAATACTATTGGCAAGACAATAGTAATGGTTTTTATTATGATATCTAACAAACAACTAAAAAATTATAACTGCAATAGATACAAAAATGTTAACACATTTGTAGTTTTAATAATGCCAATATACTGCACAACTTTCATTTCTGTTTTTTTTGCTGGGGGGGGGGGTTTAGTGGGTTTTTATCCTCCCTCAAAATATATATATATATATATATATATATATATATATATATATATATCTTTATTACATTCTGACCCTTTATTCGTTCGGAAGGCTTTTATTTTACCTTAGAATACGTTCTTCCTGTAGTTAGTGGGGGTCTCTTATTTAGTAGGGTTGGCAAAGGGGTTTGGGGGAGCGTTGAGAGCTCCCCCAGTGTGGGGGCATTTTATTTTATTCTTATCTAATGTGTTATACTTTTGTCATCAAGCTCTATTTCCGGTATTTAATGCCAACAAATGCATATTATGAGGTATCTACATTATTATGCAATTAAAAAATTATTTTAAAAAACCTAATCTGGGCGTGTTTTAAATTTACAGCCTTCAAGAGAGGGGGCTTAAACCCAAACCCTTCCACCATTGGCTACGGTTATAGAATGTTGAGTAATTTGCTTTTCTTTTATGTTGAAGAGGTCGTTTTTAGTTTCAAACCGCTCTGGAGGGGGTACAAGGGTGGTTTTAAATTAAAACCCTCTGGAGGATGGTTTTGATCACAAAACCCCTCTTGGGTACGCTCATAGAATCTGTAGTCTTATAATTAAGAGGGGGTTTTATCGTAAAAAAAATTCCTGATGGCTATGCTCTTGGATTTGGGATTATGGTTTGAATTATTTTTGTGTTATATATAAGAGATGGGTTTAATCGCAAACCTCAATGAGAGGGATTTTAAACTCAAAACCCCCTTGGTTGTGATGGGGCAAGTGATAGATTAATATTAAAACTCACCTATAATAAACAAATTCAAATCAAACAATCAATCACAAATTTTTCCCAATGCGTGGGTATAAATTTCATGTCTAGGGAGATTTGAACCCCAAGAACACCCCATTCCTGGCTACGCATATGCTGTACAATACTAACTTTCTTTTCTTTTAAAAAAACATTCTTTAATCTTGTCCATCTTTTTTATTAACCCTGAAATTTATTTGGGTAAGGGGCGGGTGGCCATTTTTGATAAACTTTCTCAATGCTTTGTCAAAACAACTAATTCTATTCTTTTTGTTCCCAGCAATCCACTGCTCTTTATCCGATTGACCAAGATGGTGTCCACTGTAGTTAGGAAAACATCGTCTCGAGAAAACAAAAGATTGTTGACGTTCGCGGTCCTTCAATCACCAATATGGCCATCCATGCATAGCAACAAATTATGACGCCAGTCCTAAACTGTGTCGTCTGCTGACTTAGGTACCTCCGAACAATGGCGACTCCGAGTGTCATTCGCTGGTCAAAAACTTCAAAGACAATGAGGATGGTCCAGCGCACCTTCAGCTTTCGATCAATCACATGACTTGAATCACCCACAGCTTAATGATTGTGGGAGGAGCTTAATTAGCAATAAAAATCGATTAAATAAATTGACTATATTATTTTCGCTATACACTCTCTTGCATTAATTCTGATATCTCTCTTTGAGAAATACAAGTGTTGGACTTATTATATTATTCTATTTTTTGGGACTTTGTGTTTTTTTTTACTTAAGAGATTTAATTAAACCTTAATTTTCATCTAGCTGTGTCTAATTCTATTTAAAAATGTATCTTCTGAAAAGAAAAACACTTGAGCTTCAAAAACACAATAAAGGTGCGTGCCACGTATATAACTTCCAGGTGGAAAAACTACTTCACTACCATTACCCAATCAAAGTTTTTCAAGTCAGATCAAAACAAGACCACGACGTTAAGAAAGTTATCAAAGCTTTTTTCAAAGACAATACTGATGTGGAGAACAAAATTGAAAAACATTTCTTATCGGAAGTTGCAGTACTCGCCACGGTCCGACATCCTTTGATCATGAGCATGGATTTCATGGGATCCTTTCCTCGCTACTTCGCATACGTGATGCCATTCTATGCAGATGGCACGCTGACCAAGGTACTGCCGACCATGCATCAGGAGATGAGTGATGAATATTTTGTACAGTTGTGTGCAGCAGTAAATTATCTTCATTACAAAAAAGTTGCTCACAGAGACTTGAAAACAGACAACATATTGATCACAGAAAAGAAAATTCTAATCGCTGATTTCGGGTTATCGGATATCTTGCCCACTGATGATACAATGGTGACCAAACGAAAAGGAACTGTAGTGTACAAGGAACTGTAGTGTACAAGTCCCCAGAGCAATATTTAAAGAAGCAATTTGACCCGTTTAAAGTAAGTAAAAATATATTTTGACACTTTTTCTTTTAATTATTTTGCATCTGATGAACTTAACCCTGACGTTTTTAAAATAACGATAACGTCGCTAAGTTGATACACACTACGACATAATGAATTAGTATACGCTTTTCTCACAATGTAGGTTAATGGTAAATGTCATACACTTAATAAGATGGACAAATCTTTAAATCTAGAAGTCATATTCAATGGGCAGCAAAAACTTGTGTATTTTATATTTGCGAAACAAAAAAAAAACAACATTAATATTTTTTTTATTATGATTCAATAATATCCAATCAATCAATGTCAATCCAATCAATACTTACATGCCTACTGTGATAATTAATCCTTTTAGACTACTTTCATTTTATAATTAAAACAATGATTTCTCATTGAGTTTACGGCTTTACAATTTTATCTACAAACATGTTAAGAGTTAGGTATAGAATAGCAGAATCTACTTAAAATTGAGGTAGGGGGAAGAATTATTAATAGTATATTTCCTTTGTGGGTATCCAGATAAATAATTTGAGAATTCAAGTTATGTCGCCTAATAGCTATTAATTAGAAGTAACATTTAGTATAATACGGTTTAATTAAAACTTTTGTACCCTCTCTAACATAATTGTCTAATCCTTTGTATTCACATATTTCTTTTGATTCTTTAATTTAACAGCACCTACATTTACATCTAAATTATGCTTCAGTTTATTATAAACGTTCTCATTATTTTACAAATAATCTTTAATAAACAGTTAAACTCTAACAGTGGAACTCTTTTGATTTAATTGAAACTTGAAATACATCTGCAATCTGTAAGACATTAACTTAACACGCCCTTAAAGAAATTGATAATATTGTAAATCAAGTGTTAATTTCGAACACAAATCTATATTTACAAATATTTTTACTCTGATATTGCTAATGTGTATTAGCATACTAAATCTTTATAATCCATCTTGAACTGAGAAACTTTTTTTTCTTGTTGCCTTTAAACGTATATATTTATTCAATAGTAATTGAGGCCTCTCTGTATTTCAAAACACATGCCTATATTTCTTTACAGTGTGATATGTTCGCTCTTGGTGTGGTTTACTGGTGTATGGTTTTCAAAGTAAATGTTTTAAGTCATGAGATGGTGGAACCAATGACGGAAACAGTCAAGAAAGAGTTGTCACCTGCTAGTATAGACAGGTAAGTCAAACATTTATATATCAATAAATAAAGAGTTTCTCTTTGTGAAACTTAGAGATCCATTAGGAAGTTTTTTTGGCCAACGGTTAACGAGCAGGGTGTCTTGGTCTTGCTGCCAGCACAACGACTTACCGCCTTTACTTTCACCAAATAAATTTAGATACCCAATAGAGTTGAGTAAACTTAGAATGCCCTAAAAATACCGAAATGCAATATCCCAATCTTATCCCAGATTCGAACCCAGGATCTCAGGTTCGTAAGCCAAACACCTAACCACTCCACCCCGCTCCCCATATATGTATATATATATATAATTTCTTAATACTACATCAAGAATGTATTAGACTGCTAGTATATTGGTTTAATGTAATGTTGACATTCCCTATCCCCACCTCACTGAAATGATATGCATTATTTGTAAAAGAAGTCAACTTATAATTTTACGACTCTTTTAATGACTACATCTTGTGTCATTTAAAATTCAAATCTCAAATAGTGAAAAATCTATTATTGTTTGATAGATACATTTTGAAAATAGTTCACAAACGAATTTACTTTTGTTTCAGACTCATTTTGACCAATCTTTTAGAATACAACCCTGCAGAAAGATTGTCCATCTTTGAACTCCTCTTCTTAATGGAGGAATCTTGCTTCTCACACAGGATAGAGAAACTTAAAGGTAATATTCAAGTATTCTTTTAGTAAAATTGTCTGCCTTGTTCTCAGGCAATGTGGTAAGGAAATTAAATATGCAAATCAGATACAATAACTCAATAGAAAAAAAATTAACTAAGTTATCCACGAGGATATCAGTCTATTCGAGTCTATAATAATTAGAGATATAATTTTTTTTTATTTTTTGAATGTTTAAAAAATATTTTTGTCTAAAAAAGATGTTTAAATTTCCTCTTTTTGTTTTTGTCGTCGGCAGAACAAAACTGTATTTAAATGTCAAGGTCAAGTTGTTTGTGTCCATACAAAAGATTTCTTTGGTGAAAGTCCTATATGTCATATTAGGTCTAACAACTACATGTGTTTTGTATATATTTAAATATCAAATTGAATTGAGATACACATTCTAATAAAGTATTTTTCTTTATTTTAAACATATTTTTTTGTTTATAACTCTGTTGTGTTTTTCTTCTCTAGATTGTTAGGTGTTAGGAATATAGAAAATTAAAAAAAAAAATTAGGAAGGGAAAAAAGTTATGTGATTTATTAATAAGGAAGAAATGACTAATTATTAACAGAAAAATATGTACTTTCTCTTCGATAATCCGCCATTTTCTATTATAAACTTACTACAAAATTTATTGCTTGTCAAAATCGTAAGGCATAGCATAAAGTTCACAAAGATGATAAACTTTCTTCATAGTGGTTATTGAAATGATGCATTTGTTTTATGTAATCAAAATACATTAGTAGCAAAATAAACCATACAAAATATAGATATCTTTTTTTTTTAAATGATATCAAGCACACCAATACACAGACAAACGCAGGAAGACATAATCCAACTAATTATAATGTTGAACGGAGAAAAAAAACTATCATATTATCTTAGCATTAAATTCCTATTTAACCTAAAATAACAAAGGCCTAATAAAAATATAAAGAAAAATGAATAAAGTATACTAAGTAAAGTTCCCTTTCACGCCTTTTGCTTTAGTAGGCAGATGCTGTTAATGCCATGTATTTCTTTGGCCGACCGCCTTTATTTTCATTAATAAGGCAGGTAACCAGTAGTAATGGGTAGACTCAATAGTACCCTAGAAATTAATTTAAAAAAAATCCCAATCTTCGAACCCAGGCTCCTGATTCGGGAAGCCAAGCACTCAGCCACCGCAACTTCCCCATAATTTAGAGATTTTCTTTTGTTTTTTTTTCTTTGTTTACTTCATGAGTATATGGTAAAGTTAGAGTTTAACGACATTCAGAGTCGTCGGTTTAGATAGAAGTACAAAGTAAAGATTTTACAAGCAAAATATTAAAAAATACCAAAATAAATTTTATTTATGGGAAAGAACCGCATAATAGCTGTTGTGTCACTCAGTAATGCGATATTTATGTCTCCTTTTTATAGAATACAAAATGAATTGAATTAATTAATAGGTTATTTTTGTTTATTGATTTTCCACAATGACTATAAGTGCCAAGTTTGAACTTGATCCCAGAAAGTAGAGTAAGGTAGTCACGTGTACAAGATTCCTACCAGACAAAGTCAGTTGATCTTATCTTTCTAATAAGTGAAAAGAGTTTAAGATGAAGTATAACGATTTGCAATTTTCGTTATGAGGTGTTTGTAAACGAAGCCTAACAATGAAAGCATATAGTATAGGGATCAAAGTCTTGCTTCATTTCTATAATTCATATCCTACTTCCTGATAGACATTAGCAATTATTGCGTATGACAGTTTTAAAATGTACATCAGTAGCCCATATGGATAAAAGGGATTTATTGGAAATTGAATTTAGTTTTTTGGTTTTAACAAAAAACGTTAAGGAAGTAAAGTTCCAATTTTCAGACCTTGCAATCTATAGGCCAGTGACGCCAGACGATGTGAAGTTTATATGTTTCTGTGCCGAAAGTTTACAAGGCTGTCACGTGGCCAGCACAACGATCAACCGGCTTTATTTTTCTCCAACTATTTCAGGTACCCATTAGAACTGGGTGGACTCAAATGTGTACTAAAGATCCCAAAATTATTTTTTTTTTACCGAGATTCGAGACTCTACTATATACCCATCTAGTTTCAATAAACAACAGTCATGTAATCAATTTATCACCAGACTGTATTCGGAATTTATTCCATAGTACTACATGTCTGAACGATGATAAGAATTTAGTACATGAATAATCTTGGTATTGAACATAAAATTGTATATCATCAAAGTCACTGTAAAAAAATTTATGTGTTTCAAAAACAAATTATTAAAGCAATAAAATAGATAAAAGATATTTTGAGACTCGGAGTAACCACTAGGATGATTCGAACCTAATAAGATCTATATCTAGGCCATATTGAGCGCCCTAATTAAGATATCTATAGAACTGCTTAAAAATCATTATTTCTTAGGCAGTTGCGTAAAAAGATGCTTAAATTTTTACAGTTACGCTTGAAAGGCCAAATATCCCGTTATAGTGAAGACCGTGTTCAATAAACAAATTGGTTTGGAAAGGTGAACATTTGTAGTCGTAACAAAAGATCCTTTCAATAACACTATAAAGACCAGCTTAGATGCCATCTTTCTTGGAATGACATTGTAAATATCAAAAAGATGCAGGCAACTTCCGAACGAAACAATATGAGGTTTCTTAAAAAGTAACTTCGCTTTTTTGAAAATCCTAATCATTTATCTTGATAGTCTGTTAGAATACAACGCGTTAAGATTCCTAGAAATCTGTAAGACATGTTTCACAAGCCGCAGAAGCGGCGCAAAGCAAAGGCCAAGTGGGCAATCGCATCGCGCAGAGACATGCCATGCTTTTTTTAAATTTCTATATTTCATAAATAATTACTCAGGACGAAAAATGCAAACAATTTTTTTTTAAAGTCTATAAAGTTCTCTATGTCATTGTACTATGGAAATAAAAGACGGAAAGGTTATCGTCAAAGGAGGATAACTCTTACAAAAAGATGAAATCTATTTTTTATTTAAATATGTGTTAAATATTTGAAGATTAATCATCGTAAAGGTCGACTTTTCAAAATGATAAAATATTATCTATTTTCTTTTTACAAATTCTGGTTTTTATCATAACAATTGTAAAAATTCATATAAATTTTTTAAGTTAGAGAAAAAATAATGCAAAAAACATTTCGTATATTTATCTTTTAAAAAACAAATTTAAATTGTATATTTTTAAAGCCTACAAATGTGCAAGACATTCAAAAGTCATGTGGCAACATAGCATAGTTGTTTCTAATCTCAACTATTGCATTGTTTGTTTGTTTTTTTATTTTTTTTAATTTTTTGTGTGTACTTTATAAAAATATGTACTAAGAAAACCCAATAAATAAGAAATTTTGTCTTAATCAATATATTCCATAAGAAGGTAAGAAGATTTGCTATTTCACTGTTTTATGTCGTTCATTTAGCTTTTTTGTGATTTTAAAATTCTGTATCGTTTATGATGATTTTGATAGTTAGTTGTTTTGTATTGACATAATGGCTATTTACTATATTTTTAACACATTTATGCAAACGGTTTTAGATAATGTGTCCAATTTTTTATATTTTTTGTAATGTTAAGTTAAATTAGTTCAGTCATACTAACAACTACATTTACAAAAAAAATTCTATTTTTTTTTAAGAAAATATCTATTTAGTATGCATATAACTGGAACATAATTTCCAGCAACAATGAATAAGTAGTTTTTCATAATATCGCGTAAACCAAATATG
>JADKLZ010001483.1:9771733-9791498 GCA_021533235.1 Biomphalaria straminea
ACACATACCAACAGTTGTAATGACATGGAGGCCAAGTCGAGGAAAATTCAAAGCAGAGACGTCCTAGTACAACTTGGCGCCACACTTTCATGGAGGTCCCTGAAACATTGGAAAGAAGGTGGGAAGAGATTTCAGACTCAGACATTGCCAGTGTTAGCATGCCGAGAATCTAAGTGCAGTGGCGTAGCTAAGTAGTGGGGAGGAGGGGGGATAATTTGAAAATCCCCCCCGGGCACCCACATGGGGGGGCCATAAATGAGCGTTTTTACATTACAAATTAAATATTACTCAAAATGCAGGGGCCCCCAAAGAGGTCAAGCCCCCCTGGGCCCCGAAACGATGGAAAATTCCTAGCTACGCCCCTGTCTAAGAGTATATAAAAATAAGTTGTTCCGAATAAAGCAGTACCTGAAACTAAATATAATTAATTATTGTAAAATTTCACCACAATGACAAACTCATGTGTGTAGGCCTATATTGATTTGGTCTACATTAAGTAAGTAATAATAAAATAAAGCTACATTTAAAAGTAAAGAATAAACATATTGACTAGGAATAGTTCTGAAAAATTTGTAACAAACAATAATAACGTTGGTGCTATTAATAAAATCTGAAAGCACAATACATTTTACTATAGTAAGTTACTAAGCAAAATTATTGTATTATTCTTATTAAAATTAACTGTTATTTATTCATACAATATAATATATATATATATATATATATATATATATATATATAATAGGACATATATGATATATGTACTTATGGTTCTACATGTGTGTGTTTGTACATTCCGATAATCATATACGTAAGGCTAATGCATTTGTTTGTAGTCATGATCAATATGCATACCATACACAGAAAATGTTTAAAGAATAAAAAAACAAATGATAAGATAATACCTTCAGAGTTCGTGACCTTTTTAAGTCTGCGTTAAAGTCAACTTACTTATATGTGAGGTAAATGTAGAGTGGAAATATGGAATAAGAAACTGGAGAACAACTGATATGAACAAGAGGAAAGCTAATCTTGATCATCATACAATCACGAAACTCTCTTTTTAGGTTTATAATTTATTATAGTGTCACTAGAATTATTTACATCTATCAAATAATTGTGAATGTATATGTGAGAGCGGATATAGATAGATAGATAGATAGATAGATAGATAGATAGAGAGAGATAGATAGATAGATAGATAGATAGATAGATAGATAGATAGATAGATAGATAGTTAAATAGATAGATAGATAGATAGATAGATAGAGAGATAGATAGATAGATAGATAGATAGATAGATAGGTTGTTAGATAGATAGATAGATAGATAGATAGATAGATAGATAGATAGATAGATAGATAGATAGATAGATAGATAGATAGATAGATATACGAACCTAGTTAATTTTTATACTTTGAAATATATTTGCAATACTAAAATCTTAACCTTTCTCCTAAAAGTAATTGTACACCTACCACTAACAGATCTATGAAGCACATGAATTATGTATGTCTAACTACGAAACAAAAATATATAGGAATAACATCACTGCTTACGTCAACTCAGGGCTAAGTATCCTAACGAATTCATTATAACGGTGTTGATTAAGAGTATTCGCTCTCACTTATGCCTTGTTCCTTGTGTTGACATTATTTCGGCCTGTACTCCAGGAACACTCCAGGCGTTATGCTATTTGATTCCCATTCTCCGCCAGTTGAGTTCGAGTGTGTCACCAACCACTATAAGGAACACGAGGCCTGAACAAGGAATAAAATAGACTTGTAATGGTGAGAGGCGTCGGTTGGTACTAGTTTTTTTAAGCGCAAGTTTGAATGCTGTCACTTTTAGAATAGCAATAGGAAAGTGTGCCAGAGAGAGAGAGAGAGAGAGAGAGAGAGAGATTATCGATAAATGTGGGCTTGTTATTAGATATGTTGTTGAACTTCAGTGGCAGATAATTGGAATAACTTTTCTTTCAGTCATGCATGAAATACTTTTCGCTAATTCGAAAAGAAAAAAAAATCCCACGACTTAAAGGTGTACAAAAAGACTGTGACGACAATGTCTAAGAAACAATGAAATGCTTAAAGATAAATAGTGAAAGTTGGTAGATTGGGTAGATATATGATTATAAAAAATAATAAAATAAATCTTAAATGTAACAATATAGAGATTAAGGGAGACTGAAATCATGTAATGAAGAAAGTGAGATCAGAAAATAAATCGTTAAACAAAAAGAGTTAAGCTATAGAGTAAAAGTATAAGAGAGAGAGAGACACACACAGAGAGAGAGACACGCATATATATATATATATATATATAGAAAGAGAGAGAGAGCATAAGAATTATAGAAGCAGTCACATAGTAAACTAATACATGAAAATGCTTACAATAGGGGAGATAAATTTAAACAACAACTAGGGAATAAAAAACAGCTCCCTTATTTTTTTTATGAAGAGTGGCTAGTTTACTTATACAAAGTGATATCTGCTGATAGCAGTATAAAAAATTGATCTATTTAAAACAATTTTATCAGTAATGGATAAAAAAATATTCTCTACTTAAACTACAGTCTATAGTCGCCTTATCACGTAATGGTTAGGTAGTGGTAGTCTTTTGATTTCAGACAAGTGACTCGACTTTAATCCTTATGATTCCCAGTGGAGCATACTCAGCATAGGGCCACAACATTACTTCACTATTGAACTCTTCTTCTTCCTTGTTCTCTGTTTTTATGTTGGAGTGTTCAGATGACTAGGCCAATATAAGAGATGAACTGCGTAGTGGTTTCCAAATCAGGGAGCTCTCCATATAGTTTTCTTTCTATTGGGTGTTTGATCTAGTGTCTTGTACGGGCCTCTCGGTAAAGTGAACAGTTTTAAAGGACATGGTCAACATTCTATGTTGATACTCCACATGGGCAGATTTCACTAGTTCCAATTTCGAGCTTCCGGTAATTATGTTGCCTCATTCTGTTGTGTCCGGTCCTGTGTCGAACGATAAGACGATGGTCTTGTCAAGAGTGCTTATAATCAATCTTGTGATTCGGACAGGGGCGTAGCTAGAAATTTTCCAACGTTTAGGGGCCCGGGGGGACTGACCACTTTGGGGGTCCCTACATTTTGCGTAATACTTAATTTATAATGTAAAAAACACTCATTTGGGGGCCCCCCTCAAGTGGGGGCGCGAGGGGATTTTCCAATTCTCCACCTCTCCCCTCCATAGCTACGCCACTGGATTCGGATGAGAGCTAGTTTCTCATATATTTTACTTACTATTAGTTTCTTCATTTTTTCTGGATAGAGTGAAGAGTTTAATTGTGGGTTTGTTCTCCGCTTTCTTTCTTCCTTCTAGTTCTGTATTTACTGATATCCGTTGAATGGTTGTTTTTTGTTTGGTTTTGCTGTTGTTGTTGAGCTTTATAAGTCTTGTCTTGAGTCGTGTTATATAGGAGGTATTAGAGTTTTCCAAATTTTGGAAGATTGTTTTCGAATCGGTTAGAAAGACAATCTGAATGTGTGAAGTGCTTGGTTGATTTGCTAGCGTGGTAGCAGCTAGATCTAGTTCTAGTGCTTCCCTTTCTGCTCTGCGGCTGTCAGAGAGCTCTCCAGTTGCAATAAATTTTTCTAGTTTTTCTCTATCTGGCCATTTCATGAGTATTCCAGCTCCTCCATTTGTGGTGGCTTTATGGGATGAGCCATCTGTGTAAAATCTTATCTATTGATTGCCAGGGTAATCAGTTTGTAGAAAAGAATTCACTATTTCCTTGAGCTCTGTTGGAATGTAGTCAGATTTTTAGACTCTGTCCTGGACAATTCTCCTCAGTTGGGACAATGTCCATCCTTCCGTCTGTGCCTCTTGGTTTACTGATCTTCTTCATGTTTGCTTTGGTCTTTCAGCTTTTCTCTTCTTCTCTGGGTTTTAGTCTTGGGCAGGTTTTTGGAAACACAAGTAGGCCTAAAATGTATTTTTATAAAATGACTTTTTCTCTTTCATATAGCTAACGAATGTTTTTTTTTTAATAGCGATTGCTTTGCTCTTTATACCTAATGAATAAAAAAAATGCTAAACAAAAACTGATATATAATGTCATGCACACCTTTTTCTCTGTGTTTTATTAGAGCACCATAAGTTTGTTTATAAGAATGCGCTTTCGCGCTTTTGTTGATGTCATTGTTGCTTCCTTGCTTTGCTTCTGGTGGGCGAATGTTGGTTTCCTTATAGAGTGTCTATTTGGTGTGTCTTTCCCCAGTTTTGGGTAAGTTAGTATTTAGTTGTTTGTTGTCGTGGTGTAGCTTTAATTTGTTATTTCTAGGATCGTGTGAACGTCTATCTTAAAGAATGTTTATCTTCTGTAATAGGGACTCAGGCTTGGGCTCTGGTGGAGTCAAGCTCGAAGTTGTTTAAGTTGGTCCTTGATTTTGTTGACTATCACCAATGGTGTTGTGGTGTTGGCGTTGCTAGATCTGATTGACCGCGAGACCGATATTGAGGTGTGCTATGTTACGTTAAATACCTCGTTAATTGTACTATTGTAATACCAATGTTTATTTGCCAGTGATGCTTCATCATATGATCATACCATATTCATTACATTAAATATTGTTTGATTTATATAACAGTTTTATTCACTAGTATACATTTCTAATTGTAACAGTTGTTATTTTTGGTTATCTAACTTAGTAATTGTAAGTCGCTAGGGGTGCCAAGGCAGACGAGCCGCGGCTATATAGTAACCCCGGAAGAAGTTAGTAGCAGTCAGGTGAGGACCCGGCATACCCTAGATTTTTACACCTGACATATAAAGTAGTATTACCTTAATAATGGCCTTACTTGGTGGTGGTGCTTATACCCCTGGATCCCCAGGTGTTCTTAATCTGATGGAAGACTGCTCGAGCTTTACAAATGCGGATTTTGACATCAGCATCTGTTCATCTATGGGTGTCAAGGATACTGCCAAGAAATATGAAGCTTTCTAACGTCTTGTCTGGACTATGTGTAGTTGTACGCCTTTATCTTGAAAAAAATAATAAAATCCATGCTTTCATCAATACCCACTCAGGAAAATGTGTATGATTCGTTGGCCAAGTCATTGGACTTGAGACAAAATAACACCTTTTTAACACAATCTTAACAGCAACATATGTATGTGTGACATGGAAGTCATCTAAATGTGGCTCAACAAAAATGGCTGAGACGGATTCTGAGAGTCAGTTACACAGATCGAGTCTCAAACAAGGAAATCCAATGCCAAACTGAGAGTCGAGCAATTAGCGAGTTATTGACAGAGCGTCGCATGAGGACACGATCTACGACAAAATGAACTACGGAATATCAAGAGTTGCGATAAAATGGAGACCAATACGAGGAAAGCGCAAACAGGGACGTCCTCGTATAATTTGGTGCCACACCTTCATGGAGGACCTCAGATCTTTGTGGAGGCAACTTGTGGAGACAGCAATACATTAATTATATCGAGTATAATAATAATATATTAATAGCTATTATATAGCTCTACTTTCATGCTCATTTGTGGACCAGTGGTGGGGAGGGGGGTATCTGGGAGAAGGTTTTCCTTGCTGCTTTTAGGTGTTTTGCGAACACAAATCTGCTCGAAGCCAAGCCAAATTCAAGCGTACTTATCCTCTTGACGACGCTTCCCACATATACCTAGGTAGTTATGTACAGCTTAGTAGAGCACTCATAGTCATATATACCGGCTAGCACACATTCAATAGTCACATATATCTGCTAACATAAAATTACAGTTGGCTAGCAAACTATAACAGTAGTCAAATATCCATGCTATTACAACCTACTGCAGTAATATAGATCAGATACCATAATATTGGAAGATTCAGAGGCACCGGCTAACATAATATTGCAAAAGTCATATATCCAGGCTAGCGCAACATACTGTAGCAAAAGCAGGATAGACCGGCTAGCATAATATTACAGTAGACATACACCAGCTATAGTGAACAAAATAGTTAGCTTCCGTTGTGAGTCAGCAGACAATATACAAAACAAAATAGATGAATATTAAATAATTATTTTTAATTGGTATTGAAACAATATTTTGTTTGCTTTCAAAATCTTATTTCTAATGCAGCACAAATACAATGTGGAGAGAGAGAGTGCGTTATACACACACTCTCGATAGCCACACCTCAGTATGAATAGAAGGTACATAGTGACAAGAGTTGGCTAAGTCTGTTCTACTTATCAAGTTTTGATCTTGAACAAACTGAATTCAATGAGTGAATCGATTTTTTTTTGTTTGATGGCCCATTTGTGTATATGTGTATGTGAATGTGTGTGTGTGTGTGCGAGAAAGAGAGAGAAATAGGAGAGAGACAGGAGAGAGAGAGAGAGACAGAGAAAGAGAGACAGAGAAAGAAAGAGTGAGAGAGAGAGAAAAAAAAGAGTGAGAGAGAGAAAGAGAGAGACAGAGAAAGAAAGAAAGAGAGAAAGATAAAAAGAGAGAAAGAGAGAGAGAAAGAGAGAGAAAGAAAGAGACAGAAAGAGACAGAGAAAAAGAGAGAGAGACAGAAATAGAGAGAGAGACAAAGAGATAAATAGATAGAGAGAGAGAGGAAGAGAGAGAGAGAGAGAGATAGAGAGAGAGAGAAAGGAAAAGAGAGAGAGAAAGAAAGAAAGAGGTTTAAAACTCGTTTTGTATTAAAAGTTTTTGTTGACTTAATTTACAAAGCGAATCTAATATAAACAAGATTACAAAGAGAGTTTGTGTGATACACAAACTCAGAGGCGGCCCCCGCGGAGTCGGATCCCTGTCAGATCCGCCTATTCGCAAGATGTTTCGGATGTTCCTTCTAAGTTGAAAATAATTAACTTCTCGCTGGACGACGGAGGATGGCGAGCAGGGTATAAACCTGCCTTATCTTGATGTTTGCGCACTAGACTTTAGTTCGGATTTATCGTTGGTCCCTGTCTCAATTCCTGTATGCTCCCATCCTTAAACTATAGCAATATTTCTGAAAGAACAGTAAAGGTTAAATCATATTTTCAAAAGCCTTTAGTGTGTTTTTTTCTAACCGTGACGGACAGACCAAATATAACAGACAAAACGCACAAAATATGCTTCTTTCATTCTAATGGGGGCACTAATCAAGTTTTAAAAAAAAAAATGATTTTAAATTCTTTTTTACTGGTTCTTTTCCCTGGAGGAAGGTCTTTGCGAGCCCTAAAGATCTTGTTATATGGCCATAGATTTTAAGCTTGCGGTTTTTCACAGTAGTTAGGAGGTCATCATGAGGTCCGATCGCTGCAGTGACCCTGTCTCTAATCTCTTGGTTTGTGATGCGGTCTTTAAATGTGATGCCTAGGATCCTTCTGTAGCATCTAAATTCAATTGCTAGCATCCTCCTCTCTAGCTCTGCAGTCAGCGTCCAAGACTCACAAGAATATAGAGATGTGGCCATGACTATGGAGCGCATAAGTCTGATTTTTATTTATAAAGAAATGTAATATTCAATATTGTTTTTAAATAAGTGTATTCAAGTTGTTGTTTTTTTTCTTCAAGAATTTCATGCGCCTACATAGATTTAGTTGTACTATCTGTTTGAAACTACAAACAGCGACCGATATCAACAGTATGTTTCAAAAGAAATTGTACATTTTGAATTTTGAGCGCCCAACACTTTTTTATTTAAGGATGAGGCCCTTTTCCTCCGCAACGTCTTCATGCTTTTAATCTAGTCCTGGCTCCAGGTGGAGGGAGGAGAATTACAAATTCCCCCGGGGTTCCCACTTTAGGGGGCCCCCAAATAAGATTTTTTTTACATTAAAAATTAAATATTGATCCAAATGCAGTGACCCCAAAAGATGTCAAGCCCCCCCCCCCCCCCAAATGATAGAAAATTCCTAGCTACGCCCCTGACTCTAGGACATGTGTAATTAGTGTTCTGTCATCTTCTACTTAGGATCCAGAAGCTTGCCTGGCCCAGTAGTCAAAGTTGTTGTTTTTTTCGCAACGTTACGTAACGAATTAATCATTTAGTCACACCAAGTCTGACTTTTGATGACATTGATATTTCAACATTTTAGTGACACTTCTTTTTTTTTTTTTTTGTTGTTGTGATCGACCGGATCGATAAATATTTCTGTAGACCATGTCACCGACCTATACATAGAGCAAGACTAGAGTTGTGTAGAGTATGAAAAGACTACTGAAGGAGGTCATCGCGTATTCCTTGTGACATTCATGTTTTTTCTTTGCAATTACAATCTGACCTCGTTACTGTCTCTTTAAATGTGTAACATTAAACTGGTATTGCGAAATGGCGTCCTCTCAAACCGTTTTATTTCTCTTTTGAACTAGTGTGGCATGTAATGAAAACAAACATTTAGATCTATATGTGAAATCTCTCTCTCTCTCTCTCTCTTTCTAAAGATTACCTAAGGCTCCATTGGACAGATACGTTTACTATTGGCCTTTGGTCTGCTGGACCGCTGGGGCACCACTGACATATTTTGTGTTGCTTGTCTTTCCCTTCTGTAGCTGATGAAGGTCTCGTGGCCCAAACCTCCCATGTTTTTAGTTGGTCTGGCAAGGTTTCTTATATGTATTTGGATTTTAGAACCCAACAACATATGAAGACAATAGAGTACATTATTGTTTTATTTAACTATCAGTCGCTTCAAATAATAATGTGTTGGTTCTGTTTTCGTAAAATAATGAATCCGTCATACTAACTAGTGCGGATTGTTTTTGTTAATATATTTGGACAGAGGCGGCCTTAGCAGTATTCGGGGCCAGGGGCGTAGCTAGGAATCTTTCATCGTTTAGGGGCCGGGGGGCATGACTTCTTTGGGGGCCCGGCATTTTGCGTAATATTAAATTTTTTATGTAAAAAGCTCTCACTTTGGGGACTCCCTCAAGTGGAACCAGGGGGATTTAAATATTCTCCCTCCTCCTCCCCCCACCCTAGCTACGCCAATGTGCGGGGCCCGGGGCGAGTGTCATACGCGGGCCCATTGACAATCAGCGTAGACTCTATATATCCTACTGCGTCACAGTGACCTTTCGTTCGTCTCTATATTGTTACAAAACATAATACCCTTCGTAGGTACTGTTGGTCATTTGACTACCTTACGCACTATATAGTATTTGTTATACGTGTAAGATTCAGTCCCCAATCTTCTTATATTGATTTAGTGACCTTTAATCAACGTAACTTTTAATTCAGAAACATTTTGTAAGAAAAATCAATAATCTAAATATTATTTTCTGCTACCACTGGGCCCAGTCACCACGGAGCCTTTAGAGGTTTCCCCAGTTTCCACCCTCTGAGACCGCCTCTGATTAGGTCTGTTTAAAAACTACTGTCTTATCTATTACGACAGTGTCAGTCACAGTTGTACAAATAATGGTCTTAGGTAAATCCATTCACTGCTACTTTTCAGCTCTAATACAGAGTAAGTTTAATCAGAACATTGAGGCTAGTTTAAAAGGCTGAGAACCGCAAATCAAGATCTCTCACATTGACTAACGCTGTCAGAATGACGTAGACACAAGTTATATAATGACTAATGATCTTATGATAGCACTGGGCTGTTCTATTATCACACATGACCAAGTGAATGCGATACGACTGAAGGCACTGTGCGATACTGGCATTATATATTCATGACTATAGTATAGAAACCCGTGACCTAATGGAAATAACCTTAACCCTTACACTTTCAGAGTATACGAAATGAAAGAATAGAGTTGCGTCAAAATTTATTTTTAATAGACTTTATTGTGCAGAATAAAAAGTTATATTTTGAAGGATTAAAAAATTAAAAAAAAAAAAAAAAGATTTATTGATTTGATATTCAATCATTCAGCAAAAGAAATCGCATTTCTTTTCGTTTTTAAAATGTCTCGAAATACAGAGACCAAAATGGCATCAAACACTACTATTTTTTTAATTCAGTTGTAAGGTATTGTAAATTTACCAGTGTTATGATTTCTCAATGCTCGTCTAGGCCAGAAATCACACTCATATACATTGGAGCATGTCTTTCCACATAGAAAAATGTCAGTTATTTAGAGTAACAAAAAAAAACCTAACAAAAATTAATTCAACTTATCTTATTCATGGTAAACAAGTAACACAGACTAAAAACACAAAATACCCAGGTGTTATAATAAATGAAAAATGTCATGGAATCCCCATATCGAGGAAACTATCAAAAAAATCAAACAAAGCATTAGGGTTCATTTGAAGAAATTTCTATAATTCAATTAAGAACATAAAACTAAAATGTTATTTAATTTGGTTAGGCCAGTACTAGAATATGTATTCTCCGTTTGGGACCTCTCAACTTAAGAAAACATTAAGAAACTAGAACAGACACAAAATAGAGCAGTGAGATTCATAACAAGCGAATATTCACATTTGACTAGAATAACACCTTTAGTAAAATCACTAAATTTAGAAAGTCTTCAGGATAGAAAACGTAAAAGTAGAGTAGCAATTATATATAAAACACTGAACCATAATCTTCAAATACAAAAAACAAAATTTAATAAAATACTCAGACACAAAGATACAGGTTCACTTCTCGTTCCATAAGCTAGGACAAATTTATAGAAATGCTCTTTCTTTCCTAGCGCTATTAGAGCATGGAATGGGTTGCCTGAACTAGCCAGGAAAACCAGTGACTTTGCGGAGTCTAGGTCATTGGTAAATATGCATGACTAAATGTATGACGCGTGTGACGTAATCATCTTCTTTTCTTAAGTAACGTCTGTAACATATAAGATAAGAATATACCTATCGAAGACAAGTAACTTTCATCATCATCTTTCCATTGAGTTCCTCATGGAACATATAGCCTCAGTAAAAACAGGACACTCTCCACAGTCTCTCGTTAATTTTTTAATGACTTCCCAGCTCTTTCCTGTCCTTTTTTTTTTTTTGATGGTGTGATGTTTTATTGTGAAAAAAATAAATTGTTACATGAGATTTTTGTTATCAATTATTCGGAAAATGTTCTTGCAGCTTCATCTAGTATACTGTGATGCCACGTTCTTCTTGGAGTTCCACTCTAAGGTTTATCTAACTCTGTTGTTATCTTTTCTAAGGATGTGACCTATCCATCTCCAATTTCTCTCTAATATCTGTACCTACCTATATTTTTTTTTAGTCCGAGAACTTTACTCTTTAATAATGTTTAAGCAAGTGTTGTTTTTTTTTAGGATATTTAAAAAAAAAAAAAGAATAAAAATCAATCAACTAAATTAGAACTTCATGTAAGAAAAATAACTCAAAACAAAAGGGAAATTAATCACAATATTTCTATTTATTTCTTCAATTCATTTGACGTAAAGATACATTCGAACGAACAAAAAACCTTTATCACATTGATCATTAACTTTGGTTCACATCAAATGTATAGGACATTTCATATGTATAATAGTCACATTCAACGTATGGGGCTTAATTTACATAAGAGTCTTTAATCGCCATAATACATTCGTATATCAAAACAAAGTATACAATTTCTAACGATAGGCATAATTCTTATGACAACAGACTGTCAGGGCATATACTCATGTCAACATGGAAACTATGCCAAGATACTTAACTATATGTACAGTATACATAAGAACAGGGCCGGTCCTACAGGTTGCAGGGCCCTATGCGAAACGGATTGCGCAGGGCCTAATTGGGTTGTGATAAGGATAATAAATTAAAATTTTGTATTTGAAAATAAATTCGTCTTTGGATTTTATTTATAGTTTACTTAATTACTAAGTACAAAATCAATCTGAAATTAAAATTTAATAGCCATCTACAGTAGATAGTAGTTTTCCAACAAAAAAGCAGATAAACATTTACATCTGCGTTTTAGATGTACTATCAACTAGCAAAATATCACTTTTGTTTTTTTTTTTTTGTTTTTCTAAGAGGTCGAGATAGATTTAGAAGTATATATGTATGCCAGTGACTTCTAAAGTAAATAAGGTATTAGAACTTCTTGTTTTGGTTAAAATTCTAGGCTGCTTATTATTATATTTTTTATTAAATGAAAGCTGACAGTGCCGTTTCGTTTTTTTTATGGCGAGTAGGATTGGCGTTTTCCATATTGAATGACACCACGAATTGAAATTTTGTCTGTTTTAAGAAGATTTCCATCAGTTTTCAGAAGATGTTAATAATTTCATGAGATTTTCATGACTCTTTCTTATACTTTATAATTTCAAAAGAATTCCAGGGACCCTTTAATAATAAGTTAAAATGGTTTAATTTTATAATTAACATCTAGAATTCGCATCACACGGGGACTATTAAAGAGCGGAGCTCACTGCCGCCGCATAGGTTGCAGTGGCCTAAGACCGTCCCTGCATAAGAGGATTGGTTAAATGGTAACAATGTTGTCTCACGCGTAAGTTCATGTTTACCATTCAGTTCTAGGAAAGTAAGAACACAATTGCTAGACTGAGTTTACTTCCTCTTCCTGAGGAGCTACAGATACCATTTAGTTAATACTTCACATTTCATTCGTTCACACGTGAGACAAGGGACTTAGATACCTTCCCTACCAGACAATGTCACAATAGATCGATGTCTGATAAGGTCATCTATACAAGTGTCACTGGACATCGATGTCTGATAAGGTCATCTATACAAGTGTCACTGGACATCGATCTTTAATAAAGTCATCTATACAAGTGTCACTGGACATCGATCTCCGATAAGGTCATCTATACAAGTGTCACTGGACATCGATCTTTGATAAAGTCAACTACACAAGTGTCACCGGACATTGATCTCTGATAAGGTCATCTATACAAGTGTCACTGGACATCAATCTCTGATAAGGTCATCTATACAAGTGTCACTGGACATCAATCTCTGATAAGGTCATCTACACAATTGTAACTGGACACCGATCTCTCATACTGTCATCTACACAAGTATTACTGGATATCGATCTTCGATAACGTTATCTACACAATTGCCGCTGGACAACAATCTCTAATGAGGTCATCCAGGCGAACATCACTGGACAAGAAATGCCTACATCAATGGCTGTAATTGGAAACCCTAATGCAGAATATCAACTTGCGGTCGTGGAAATTTTAAAAATGTACATAACAGAAACTCCAATGACTGAATGAAAAGTATTATCACACATAATTCCAGATCAAATACGAGGCTCTTATCACACAAAACCTTTATAAAAAAAACACATACAAACGATATCAATAATAACTTAGTAATCAATAGTTCTCAGTCAGTTTAAAGCTCTACTCTTTTTGATCAACTCTTACAGCCATTGTGTGTTTTGATTTTATTCCTCGGGAAAAAAAATTATACATAAATATGGTGCTTAGATGCCGTTATCAGGCTTCAAGACTTACATTACATGATTATATAAAAGGCCTTTGTCTAGTTTCTGTACTTAATAGTATGTCATGTTAATTAGAACTGTTTAAATCTGTAACATCTACCCAAACCACTTCTCTCCCCTTCCACCGTGTCCACCAAAGATATAGCTTGGACCACTTGAACCAGAAAGTACTAAGCACGAAGTATGAGCATTGAAAGGGCACCATAGAAAAGCATTTGTTCTTTCTAAAAGTCATTTTTAAATTAAAGAGGGCTACTGGATTTGGATTAAACATAATTTAACACAATCAGTCAACCCCTAAATCTATAGTCAATCTACTAACAGCATTCGTCTATCAAATTATATCCCAAACACGGTATTGAAATTAACAAAAAGCACTTTTCAAATTTTGCTGAGATGATACAAATTAAAGTTCCCCTTTCAGACCATTTTGGTTTATAGGGCAGATGATGTAAAGGTCATCTGATTCTGTGGCCCACGGTTAACGAGCGTGTCATGTGGCCAGCACAACGACCAACCGTCTTTACTTTTCCCCAACTAATGTCAGGTACCCATTTGAGATGGTTGGCTCAAGGGCGCCCGAAAATCCCGAAATTAAAACTTCCAGTCATCACCAGGATTCGAACCCGGGACCTCCAGTACGGAAGCCAAGCGCTTTACCGCGCCCTCTGATACAAATTAAGTAGTAGGCCTATTATTATTATCAAACTTCTTTCTAGTCTTGTAATTGTCCCTAAGAACACTCTTGGAGTTCTGACTGACTTCCATTTATCTGAAGAACTGTTCTTTACAGAAGGGACTCAATCAGATGTTTTGTAATTGTCCCTAAGAACATTCTTGGAGCTCTGACTGACTTCCATTTATCTGAAGAACTGTTCTTTACAGAAGGGACTCAATCAGATGTAAATTTGTTACATGTCTATAACTCGACAAGTATCCCCAGACTCTCGGGTAAGATGCGAGGCCGAATGCCGAGCACACCAGGAAAACTCCCACGTATTCTCTCTCTGTACCACATCAGCTGAGCGGGTGTCTGCCATTAAATGGCCCCGATGTAGAATGGTGTACGCATTAAACAACCAAAAAAAAATATGTAGATTAGAGACGTGTATTTCTTCCATTGCTAATAGGAGGTACACGGGAAAAAGATCGCGGTAGTGGATCGCTTAGTAGAACAGTGATCGTTTTGATTGAAGGGCAGTAACTGGATTTTTTCCAGAAACCCGAATATCTCGTAAATTTCGTACTGTTAACGGAAGACTGGCAAGAGAAATAGAAGCGACTAGTGAGATAACCCCAAACTTAACGATCTGAAAAAAAAAGAGCCGCTTTTTAAAATCCGTATTTAGATTAAGACTGATACGCCTGTGCCAGGCAGAGACTCGACAAAATTCAATAAAAATATTTATGTCAGCATCAGCCAAATCTCAATAGCCTTGGCTAATGCATATATCATCTGCACACACATCTAGCTTTAAAATATTCATAAATTACCAATATACTGTAACAGTGATATAGATACTCGTCACAAGGGTTTTTAGAATCAACCAATCTCTCATTATACTTAGGTAGGACTAGTTAGACTGACAAAACTGTAGATTTTAATCACCCTGTTATGCCTTAATTGATTAAAAAAAAAAAGAAAAACCGCTACCATTATTGAGATTGTCGTACCACTGTCTCATAGTATAAGAAAAACTGAAATGGAAAAATGAAGAAAATATGGGAACCTAGTCTTGGAGATAAAACGTTTATGGAAGTTATCTAAAGCAACAATATACCCCATTGTTGTATCAACTAAAGTGATAATGACGTCTGACTTCACAGATACCTCCAAGGCCCTTAACATCCCAAATAAGATTCTAGTTGCCTGTCAGAGGGCGGTACTGTGGAGACCTGCCACATCACCAGAAAATTTCTCAGTGGACACTGTTAAAGGAACTATAATGAATTTGTTTCTCTCGACCTTGGCTGTGCCAGAGAATTAATAATTATTCGTTTTTCTCATAATAATAATAACGATAAATAGAATAATTATGTTGTAAATCTAAGGTAGGCTACTCCAAGAACAGATAGTAGGCAATATCAAAAAAAGATGTATTTATTAGAATCTAACAACAAATAGTTGGACTTCCGCTAACAAGTCACAGGGACTAATGTCTTAAGTTCTTAGAGTCTTACTTTATACCAAACACACTACAGACCACAGACACACCTCCCGGTGACGTTCCAGGTCACCCTTACAGTTTCCTAGTATCACACAGGACAGAATTTAGCCACAGACTGTTTAGACTCCCATGACTTTTAGCCAGATCCCTAACAGCCATTCTTCCTGTCTAAATATGTCTTGTACTCATAGTGTTTAGTAGTGATCAGATGCACACCATAGTGTTTAGTAGTGCTCAGATGCGCACCATAGTGTTTAGTAGTGCTCAGATGCGCACCATCAGTGTGGCGCGAGAGCAGGGTTACAACAATAATTACTAAGAGATAAACGAGCACTTAATAATGAATCTCTTTCCTGAAAGCGGTAGAGAATTAATAAGATTTTGTATACCCTAATAATAATAATTTCTTGCCGAATCAAATGACAATAAAGAAACACAAGTTAACATGGCCATGAAGTGGAGGTTGACAAAGGGATGAGCCCGAAGTTGGCAAGTTCAAGAAACTAAATGGAACATTTTAAATCAAATATCAAAGAAGAATATTTTATTTCCTATTTCTCCGACACCAACCAAACAAAAACTTTGACTAACCCACAAAACAAAAATGTATTTTTCACTAATGAGTAGTAATTAAAATCATCTCCAGTAGAGATCTATTCTTCGTTAGGGTTAATGGGATGTATCATCGAAAAATGTGCTTTGGATTATTGATAAGATGGCATATAATTATAAACCGCTCTCCAACATTTTCTACAGTATACAATAATAGAGTATTAGGCTATTAGCTGTACAAATCGTTATATGTAGTACTAGATGTAATATTTTAAATATATATGTTCTAGATGTAACATCTTAACGTTATAAAAGAGACACTTCATGTAACTTTCAGACCATAACAAACAATGTCATTAAAACAAACGACCTAAACTATAACAAAATTATTACTCCAACGGTAAGTTTTGCAACATTACGATCCCAATCATATCGTTTACATAAGAGTAATGATAACTAACTCTTACTATTACTATTCTTGGAGTAGAATTTCCACGGTTGCGTCCCTTTTATCATTCGCATAGGTCGACTTATCTTTCAAGACCAGTTCATCGTTGCTAGTATTAACTTATTCGTTTACAGGACTTAAAATTTCACTCTTGATATAAAAATTGAACACAGAACTTTGAACATATCAGAAGAAAAATAGCCATTCAATGCATTTTCTCATTTGTCCATTAGTTCAGATTTTACTTCATGTGAATCCATTGCAAACATTACAACTAAAGAGACCAATCTACCTATACCTGTATTTATGACTTGCATGAGGAAAATTCACTTCGGAAATTCATAATCATGAATAAATAAAAACAAAACCTTCAATTGTTACTTTATAAGGTAGAACAAAGTACACACATTTCAAGATTTAAACCTTATAAACATAGTTTTAATTAAATACTAATCATGTTCAATAAAATAGACAGCAATAATTACAAACGTGTTTATTATAATTTATATACACAATATCGACATAGAATCCCCCAAATCATGGAAAGTGTATTGCTTTCAATGATAGTTTTGTAATTTCTCTCTGACAAGAGTTAGGAACACACATTCATTCCTACAATAAATAAACGTTGATTATTATGTACACTCCTTACTTATATACAAAGAAATGCTCCGTTGAACATGTAATTGTACATTTTTTTTTTGGAAATGAAAGATAACTTTTATAAATAAGACAAATGTTCCACGAACACTAACTCTTACTAGGACTTTTCACTAAGATGATTATCCGTTGATACATCCCCTAGATCATAAGTATATTATTCTCTGCATTTATGTTTTGTAAGTTGTGACCTGGCGGTACTTTAAGTAGGCCCCTACATTTCTTCATTGCTTTCAATGGCGTTAGGAAATTAAATTCGCCACAAACAAACAAAAATGAAATCGAGGGTAGATTTGTTAAAAACGAAAATCAACAAAGTGCAAACAGTTGATAACATTTGAGAGAAAAGTTTAATTTTATGTGTTTAAAAAAACAACAACAAAAGAACAACAAATAAAAAATTTCCAAAATGGATCTACTAAAGTTACCGCCAATTTTTCTATTGTTTCGTGTTCTCTCATTTCAACAAACGCCTAACATCAACAAACGCCTAACGTCAACAAACGCCTAACGTCAACAAACGCCTAACGTCAACAAACGCCCATCTCAACTTCTAAACCAATGTACTGAAAATATTTTGCTCTGAAATATATAAGAAGTACAGAGATGCACTGAGAATTAAAATGTATTTGTACAATGAATACAACTACATAGTGGGATGAAAAGCAGCGGTTTACTTTGATCAAATATTTTCTTTGAAGACAAGAATGTTAACACGTAATGTACAAGACTACAATAGTATTAACATACCAGTCACACATTTAAAATACACATTTCAAGTACACATCACAATTCAAGTTCACATTTATTATATTCATACTATATATACAGAACATTCAGTACACAGAAGATTTCCATTGAATACACTGAAGTTATCCATTCAAACACTGAAGTTATTTACTGAAAACACATAGGTGTGTATCAAATCTAAGTAATATTTACGAATTGTCTGGTTTGTAAAGAATACACAAAACAATTTATACATATTGTACGACATATTGTATGTGTTTTATAGTTCTGATTAGTATCTGTGTTTAACTTGGGAATCACCCTGTCGAACTTGAAGACAAACCTTTGTATTATTTTTTAAACCTGAACTAATTCTCACTTTTGTCATTTTAAAAAAATATTTTAAAAAATCAGAGCTATAATTAAAATTATAAACAAATAGTTATCTGCCAAGTTTGATTCATTCGGTGTAACCTTAATTTGTTTTTTTCTCTAATAAGTACATTACATAAACAACATAACCTTAACACACAAAATCAGTGACGTAACTAGGGATATGGAGGCCCCCAGAGGGATGTGACCTCTTTAGGGGTACTTGCATTTTGACATCACGACATGAGATAATGGTGTAATATTTAATTGAAAACAAATTTGGGACACTCATTTTAGGCCCCCCATTCATCCTTAAGTAGGGGCACTGGGGGATTTTCAATTTGAATCCCAAACCCTAGCTACGCCACTGCACAAAATTACAGACAATCTTTCGCACTGACTGTGAACACAAAAATAGGTTTAACTTTAAAATCAAGTTCTGCATGTGCAACCTTTTCTAGTAAAATGGCTACGTATAATGTGTAATTATATCACATATCGCACACACCATGCTGAAAACACATCATTCTATTAGGGAATAAATAAATGCCAGTGTCTTATCTTTCATTAAGATTTTGGTGAGTTTATAGCACTCTGGTTCGAGGCTAGCGATGACTGGAGGCTGTCAGGTTTTAAACCTGTAGTTCATTTTGTTTTTTTTTTGTTTGACGAGAGTATGACTTTAAGCTGCAGTTTGAACAAACAACAGTTATGACGTCATTTAGGAAGCAGGGGAAGTAATAATGTTCCTTCGAGGAATAAGCCACAGTTCGTCCCGCTGGCCAAACAAAATGGCGGCGAAACCAAGAAGGCAACACAAGCACAATAAAGTCCGACTGTCCGAGGCTGAAGGCGTCGACGAATTGCGCAACCTAGGGGAAGAGCGTTCACTGGGGTGATTACCATACCGGCCGTAAATCTGGGAGGTGATGTCCGGTAAAGCTGTGGTCTTTAAAATGTCCATCGGGTGGCTGAAAGAGCAGCCGTGGCCGTTGACGACGTCGACGAAGTGGGAGGTAAAATTGAAGTTCTCCATGTACTTCTCGGCCACCTCGATGGCGCAGCCCAACGCCATGACAGTATAGACGCAGGTGATGTAGTCATTGGTGAAACTGAAACAGAATTATTATTATTATTATTAGAGCTTTTATATAGCGCTACTTTCATGCTTATAGCATGTTCAGAGCACTCTGGTCCAATCTCATTTGTGGAGCAGTAGGGGGAGGGGATATCTGGGTAAATGTTTTCCGTGCTGCCTTTAGGCGCTTAGTAAACACAACTCTGCCGGAGTCGGGTGTCGAACCTCGAGCCCCCTTCTAGGTAGCCAAGCCAAGCCAAGTTAAAGGACTCTCGACCACGCTTGAGGATTTTAGTAAAAAAAAATGAAGGGAGTACAAAGACTAAAGGCAGTGATTTGTCCTAAGAGTTGTCCGCTATGAAATACTTTGTCATTGCCCTAAGAGTT
>JADKLZ010001483.1:9806449-9825834 GCA_021533235.1 Biomphalaria straminea
AGAGAGAGAGAGAGAGAAAGAAAGAAAGAATGAGAGGAAGAGAGATGGGGCTGGAGAGTATGAGAGGGTAAGTGAGAGTCCAATAGAAAACGAGAGAGAGAGAAAGAATGATAGAGAAAGTGAGAGGACATTGAGACATGAGAAAACGAAAAGGAGAGAAAGAGAAAGAAAGATAGAGAGGGGGCATTAAGAGATTGATAAAGAGAGAGAGAGAGAAAGAGGGGGGTATAAAGAGATTGAGAAAGAGAAAGGGAGGGAAAGAGAGAGACAGAAAGAGCGAAAGAGGGGGTATCAAGAGATTAAGAAAGAGAAAGGGAGAGAGAGAGAGAGAGAGAATGGCAGGAAGTTATAGATGTAATATGAAAAGATAGAGTAGGGTTTGAGAAGGAAAGTGTGTGTGTGTGTGAGAGAGAGAGAAAATAAAGAGAGAAAGAGAGAGAGGGAGAAGATCGCAAGGGATTATAATTATTAAATGAAAAGAAAGATAAAGAAAGAGAGATAAAGGGAGAGGAAGGAATAAAGAGAAAGCGAGCGATAACGGAAGTGAAAACGACTACGCCGTTTCAAATAACTCGAATTAAGAATCTCTCTCCATTGAAAGCAGGGGAGTTAAAGGCGCCATCACCCCCCTCCCCCTCCTCACACTACAACCCCCCTTCTGTCCTTGAAAGAAAATTAACGAGGTGTAATAGGACCGAAATCGATTATATCTACCTTGTGATCTTATTATGTATCGTATCGATTATATTTTCTTTTTCGTATCTCCGTCTTCGGTGTAGTTTGAAGGTATCGATTCTTTGATCAGTTTTCGTCATCAGTGGAGTATGAAAGATGATAGCGTCAAACTCTGGACAACAGGGTAATGAAGAAATCTTGGTCGTCGACTCTCTCAGAGACAGTAATTTCAGAATCCTCCAAGTAGAAATTTCCCCCCCCCCCCATTTTCTTAGCTTTTTAAAAAAAAAATACTTTTTTTTTATAGGAAAGATGATGTCTTGGGTACGATAAAGAAGAGAAAAAAAACCACGGTTTACATGATAGAAATATGATTAAGAGACAGCCTGTGGATTGACTAAGGAGATGGGATTTGTCTTGACAGACCCTTTGGAAGACGTCACGTAGACGCAATAGAGTCTGAAGGTAAAAGGACCTGAAAGGCCATACGATGTCAATCAAGAGAAAGGAGAAAGAAAACGAACTGGGTTTTTTATTTCTCTATTCCTGCTAAAAAAATTTTTAATGCAAATAGCGAGTCAACAAGAAATGTATTGAAGAAAAGGATCTGTGCCTCTGTAGTAGAGGGATACTCAAACATTGGATTGTGTCTTTCCTGTAAGGGGGGTTCGACTTGGGGTTCGATTTGAGGTTTGACTTGAGGTTTGACTTAGGGTTTGACTTAGGGTTTGACTTGTTGAGCTCAGAAAAAAAGAGCGTGAAAAGTAGCGAAGACATTGAAAACATTTTGACTGTAAATTGTGGGTCCGAAGATTTAATGAGCGTAGTATTTCACGCGTCTACGCAGACCCACTTATGACCTACATAATTTGTCGCAAACAAAACAGATAAAGCCGTTGTTCGCCGGGGATATATTTCATTATTTTACAACGGTGTACATATCTCGGTAACGGCATATTGGGGTAGGGGTTCTCAAATGTGTGCCCCGCGACATGTGTAAGATTTCTTCATCTCTTTCAGAAGCCCTTGGCTTCTTTATCCTCTATGCGTAAGGGTAAACTAACTCTCAGAATTGGTCTTCAGAGCGCTTTGCTAACATGTCACGCAAGCTCTTTTTGCTAAACCACGGGATTGAATGAAAGCCTAGAGATCAAAAGCCAAAGGAAATCGGACCCTAGCGCATTAAGCTTGCTATAGCAATAATGATACACTATACACTATACAATATTTAAAGAACATCTTATAAATAATAGTTCTTAATTATTACTGAAAAACTCATAAATCCATCCAAAATGGCCAATTGTTTCATATTTTTGCTCAACTCTCAATTCACTGACTTCGATTTAGTCTAACTTCCTCTTTCTTTCCTTTTCACTCCGTCAGTGTTGGCCAACCTCTTCTTCATTAGACCTCAATTTGCACGCATGGAAGCTTTCAAATTTCACTCAAGAGTCCAACGGTAGTGTCCAGAATCACAGGAGGACTGCAGACAGCTCACGCACGATCTTCTGAGCGGGCAGGCGTGAAATGGAAGTAGGTCTTCCCTCCTTTCGCCTTAACGGCACACTATTAGTGCTCTATCCACATTTGTTTATTTACTAAGACCATTTCCTCAATAACTAAATGTTGTGGACATTATTAAACAGTTGAAGTGTTGCTATGTGTTATGGAGAGAATGTAGCGCAAGGAAGCGGATGTTTTAAACTTAAGGATTTCTGATGAAACCACGTCATGGTCTGTCATAATTGATGTTAATAGAAGTCACGTGTCTGAGATGGTAAGGAGATAGGAAGAGACTCGAGGCTGTAAGGAAATGTAATTCAGAGACTCAAAAGTAAAGTAGCAATTATACACAAGACACTGAATAATAATCTTCAAATACAAAAACAAAATTTAATAAAATACTCAGAGAGACACAAAGATAAAGGCACAGTCCTCGTTCCATATGCTAGGACAAATTTGTACAAATACTCTTTCTTCCCTAGTGCTATTAAAGCATGGAAAACGTATATTGGTGATTTCTACGATGATGTCATTGGGAGGTAGAACTCAACTGTTGCCAACTAGGTTACAAAGAATCGAGCTAGAATGACACGATGTATCAATGTGAGGCAGTTGATGGTCATGTCAAATTTTCTTTGTTTAAACCGCTATACTGTTAGTTGTTCATTTCATTTTCAATTCGTCTTGTCAAAGCTCGAAATGAAGAGCTTAATAGATCTCTGTTTGATTCTTCTGTGTGAACAAGTGCACAGAAATGATCAGATACCATTGAAAAAAAAACTATCTTGTCGCCACTTCCCTTCTCTTGTACACCGGATACACCGAAAAACTAGCTATTTATAGCGTTTTTCCCGCCATTTATGAAAATTTCCATTAGTGCTTGAGCATTTGGCTGGCTATGAGAATGTTTTCCAAACCCTTTCTGCTAAAACTTAGACTCAAACAATTTGGAAAGTATGCGGCACAATTGTACTCATTCACCAATAGTTAACAAACAACATTTAACCACGTGATTCTAAATATCTTCTTTACTAATTATGTAATGGATAAAGGCTGTCACGTGATACGTGTTTTTCATTGCTTTATCAATATTATGACGTAGCTAAATGTGTTTATCTACGATTGGTGAATGAGGTCCATTAAAGATGGCGCCCATGGGCATATATAATGAGCATTGTCTTTTAGTCAAGTACATTTGTCCTCAGTCAGTAACATACAGCTGATATAATAGTTCTACGGAATATTGGTTTATAATATAAGAGAAGACTACATTTCATGTGAGCATGTCTCAATTAAGTGACTTTAGTCTCAGCAGACGTGACCAAATGAAAGTTGTTATGAAGTCAGGGAAAGACCAAGATGAAAAACAGGCTAATCTCTTTCACCAAAAGGCCGGAAGCTACAACCAGCGGGCCATTTTAGGTCAATAATCGAGTGGACGTTGATCGCAGCGTGAAAATAATGACCATCGTAATGGGCCACAGCGGGAACGTGGACAAGAGATTGGGGGCCTCTTAACTCTCCGAAATTGAAAAAGTCAATATTATCTTTTATACAAATCTAGTATCAACTCAAACTGTCTGTCTTTTTGTCTGTCTGGTAAAAAACAAATTAAGCACGTTATTTCTTCAACTTCCAATTCTCGCATCAAATTAAAACATTATACGATTACAAAATATAAATCGATAAAAATAAATTAAAAACTTATCTAATTAATTTTTTGTATTTAATTAATTTTGCTAGGTATCGACAATGAAACAATTCTTACATATTGAGATGTATGGCTGTAAACTCTGTTTTATTATACACTTTTTCTATAAGTAGGTTAACCCGTGAGACCTCGTAAAAACCCAATGAAAAGAAGGTGGCTAGATAAACGATTGGAAGAAAGTTTCAAGAATAAAACGGACCAAACATTTGATTAAACGCTAAGGATGGCAGAATTCATTTAAGGGGTCGGCTCGACCTCTTTAGGGACCCCTCAATTGGGGCACGGTGGGGATTTTCAAATTCTTCTTTCTTCCTCCACACTAACTACGCCACTGGCTGAAAATATGGAGCATAAATGATATCTTGTTTCTCTTAAATAGTCCAACACACATTAAGACAGGTAAGGTAATTACAGTGTAAACATGGGCGCCCGCAGGGGGGTGCAAGGGGGTGCACTTGCACCCCCCTGGATTCTGAGTAGCCAAATTCTAGGCATTTTTTCGCACCATCAAATCAATTAATTTGTAAGTAGCAACTGAACAAGTAGTGCTTCCACTGGCTAATGTAGTAGTAGAAATAAGTAGATAAACCTAGGCGTATGGAATGGATGGCCAACCATGTATGTGCGCGCCTCTGAATTCCAAGTAACCACATTTAAGCCATTTTTTTAAAATAATAAAATACATCTTTCAGATCTGTTTTTTTATTATGTAGATGTAGATTCAGTCAGAATCCAGGGGGGTGCAAGTGCACTATCAAGTACCCCCTCTACGGGTGTCCAATATTATTGATTCAAGAGTTTAATAAATTAATATTCAGGAAAGTTTGGTCATCTAAATCTAAATCTAAAAGCCTATCATTACAATATTATAATGTGTAGTAATTTAAAAAGTAGTGCTTCCACTGAATAAGAGTTGTAAAGATATGCTATTATTATAATATATTATTATTATTATTAGAATAGGCAAATCTGTAGTTCATGTCTGACCATGTACGATTTATTCTAGGCGTGCAATTCTTTGCTCTATGAAAGGTGTCAAATATTCTATAACAGTGATGCCCAAACTACGGCCCGCGGGCCAGATCCGGCCCGCGACGTCGTTCCGACCGGCCCGCCAAAACATCGGGAAAAAAATGTAGAAAATAATAAAAAAAATTGAAAAAAATGTATTTTCTCTATGCTAGAACTCTCACTTTTTCTTTGATGGATGTCATTGTAATCTGTTGTCTTGTTTTATTCATAATTATTTTTTTCTCTATAATAATACAAGGCTTTTTTTTCGGCGACAAGAATTATCCGTTGTTTTAGAGTCTTTTTCGATTCCGCAGCTGTCTTGAGCTAGCCGTGTCCTTGAATCTCATGTGTGTAATGCAGCGCATCTTTTCTGCACCATTCTGGTTCGTGTTCTTCTGACATAAACATGATTGGTGCCGTACAATGCAAACTTTGTACGTTAATGAAATAGGAGTCGAAGAAACGAAAATTGGATGTTGAAACTTCCAGGAAAAGTAGACAGATCTTTTTATGTGGAACATAAGACAACATTATTAATTTGTAATTAGAGTGTTTGTTTTAAAGAACATAACATAATAGGCATTCTAAAACAAACCATTAAAAATAATATGGTGTCATTGTTGGTTTCAGCCGCTAAGAAAAGATAAGTTATGTCTAGAGTTGAGCAATTTGCGAAAATATTTACCAATAAGAAAAATAAGTCGACTGTTATGGAGGCTACAGAGTTGCTCACATTTTAAAAAGAGAAATAAAGCATACAAAAGTGCTTGCTAGCAGTGGTGGAATAAAATCGTCCTGAAAAAAAAGTTGTAGCTGTCAGCCTTTCTGCCATGACAATTGCAAAACGAGTGGAGGATGTTTTTGACAATCTCCATTTAAAACTATATGACAGAGCAGCAGATTCCGAAATGATTAGTATTGCCGCTGAGGAGTGACACCAACTGAAACTGATTGACTTACAAAGCCAGACTTCCATGATTGAGAAATTTCGAGCAATATATACACAATAGATTTCGTGCAATGCACACAATAGATTTCGAGCAATGCAGACAATAGATTTTGAGCAATGCAGGCAAAAGATTTTGAGTAATGCAATAGATTTCTACGCCGTGTTGTATACATAAACCTTACACATTTCTGAAAACAATAGCTGGGTTTAATCACAATGTTTACTAGCACTTAATCTAATAGAAAAACTTTTTCAGTTAAAAGACACCAGTAACTAGGCGGACTGAAGCCAAGGGATTGTAATAAAACTATTTAAAATGGTTTAGTCTCTATTTCATTTGTCAACGTGGCCCGCGGGACGGGGTCGGAACTCAAAATGGCCCGCAGGCCGCATAAGGTTGGGCATCACTGTTCTATAACATGTTAGTCGTGGCGATTTGTTTATATTTGCACATAACTATAGTTATTATGAATGCCACAAGGTCGACTTTCACAAAATTCTGTATCTTTCGATGTGGTAAATGCTATATAGTTGCGGTCGAAGACAGCGCTCAATAAAACAGCGGGTTAAACACGTGCACCAGTTTACAATAGAAGAGATACAAGAAAGTTCTTCACATGTCGTTATTCGAGTCAAAACGTTGATTTGGATCAACAGAGCACTGGCATCAGAAGAGCCAAAAATCTACAAGCTGCAGCATCACGAATTAACTGGTTTGTTGGGTATTTTAGTGATGAGACTGCAGATATCTCAGGCACTGAGCAGATGTCTTTGAGTGTTCGGTTTGTTGATTGCGATTGTATTCGACTTCAATAGTTTAGTTCCTGTGGTTCAGAGAGACATGCTACATGTGTCTAACGTCATTGTACAGTCTAGACATGGACAAACTACTCGGTCAAGGCTGCCCTGTTATGGCTAGAAATCTTCTTCCGTATCAGTCCCTAGAAATAGCGTTGGTGCTTAATTTACCTCTTTGTGTGAGACACAATGAACTGAAAATACGAATCTATTCAAGCTTAAAGTCTCAACTTATAGATCTTTGACTGTTTGGTGGATCTTAAAATAACGACTGTAAGTGAACCTGATAAACTGCACATGTTTAGTAAATGTCTCCTCCTCTTATGTTTCTGATTTGGGGTGCTTTGGGGCCAGTGTCTTGTACGGGCCTCTTGGTAAAGAGCGCAGTCTTGGAGTACGTGGTCTGCATTCTCTGATGACATTCCACATGGGCACATTTCACTGGTTTAAATTTTCCGGTACATGTGTTGTTGCATTCTGTTGTATCCGGTCTTGAGTCGAAAGATTACACGTTGATCTTGTCGGGATAGCTTATAGTAAGCATCATATTTCTGTGATATGGATGTGAGCTCGTCCATTTCTCATTTATTTTATTTACAATTAATTTCTTCATTTCTTCCGGGTAGAGTGCAGAGTTTATTTGTGAGTTAGTTCTCCCACTCTTGGCGAGTGTGTCAGCCTTCTCATTTTCTTCCCATTGAATAACAGTTGTTTTGTTTTTGATGTTGTTGTTGAGCTTTGTAAGTGCTGTTCTGAGCTTTTTAATATAAGAGAAATCAGAGTTTTGCAAGCTTTGGAGAGTCGTTTTCGCATCGTTTAGTAAGACAATCTGACTGTGGGGGGAACTTCGATGATTTGTTAGCATCTAGTGTTAGTGTTTCCCTTTCTGCTTTGTCATTGTCAGGGAACTCTCCAGTTGCAATAGATTTTTCTAGTTTTTCTCCATTCGATGAGAATTCCAGCTCCTCCATTTGTGGTGGCTTTATGGGAAGATCCATCGGTGTAAACTTAGATCCACTGATTGCTATTTCACTATTTCCTTGAGCTCTCTTGGTCTGTAGTCAGATTTTCTCTTTATGTTTTCAGTATGTTTTCAATATGGTTCCTTATAATAGGAAGAGGGCTTTCGTCCCAGAGTGGAGATTCATTATGGTGTATCTAGGATAGCAGAGTTATTTATCATTGTCGTCAATTATTCATCTGTTCTTGAACCAGTTTCTACGGTGTTGCAGTCTTTCCAACTTAACATAGTAGCCGCTCAACAGCAGCTCAGCAGTAACATTAATGGCATAATAAAAAATCATCTTGACCATCCCGAGGAACACGTCAGAGATGTCATCTTGAGGAAGGAGAGACTACTTGCAGAAAAACATGATATTGAATATTGAGCTGTTACCGCCGAGAAAAAAATACGTTATTACAGAATACGGATTTACATTACATATCTTAATTCTTAAGTTTCTTCAATACTTCTAGGGGGGGGGGTCAGCCGAGTGGGGGAGTGGTGATCAGCCATACTGTCCCCTCCTCCCACTAGATCCGCCAGTGCTTGCACCCCCCTGCAAAAAATCCTGCGGGCGCCCATGAGTGTAGGGAAGAGTTGATACAAAAAATGTAGAGATTTCGTAACATAGCTGCAATTTCCCAAATGAGGTGAAGATATTTTTGAATAGATATAGTTTCTTAAAATAACAACATTATTTTCATTCGGATTAGCTACACCTGAAGGAAGCGTCACACAAGTTAGTTGTCTTAGACTCTAAAAAAGCCTGGTTTTGATGGTGGAAGTCGATTTGGATCTAAAAGTCAGAAAAGCAAGGGATCTATCGTGTTGAGGTTTAAGAACGCGAGGCCAGAGTCAACCTCTGAAAGCTGATATACTATGTTGAGAGTTTGAACCCCCATCAGCTGAGCTCTCTCTCGTGCAAACACATGTCTAAGTCAACATCAGAGCGAGGAACTATTTTGACAACTGCCGAAAAAAGGTCAACCAGTGTGCGGTTGTCAAGCTCGGTATTTCTCTTAGCTCCCCTCATATCTACGAAAAGGACTTTCTCATTTCGAGTTGGCATCTACTTCTTTTTAAAAATATACACGTGCATAAAAATCAGCAGAGTAAGTGATGTCATGTTTAGCTTGCCGGAAAAACTAGACTAGTAGATTTTCAATGATATTATTGGTTTAATATTGCTCATGAAAGTGAAAATAAATTTAAATTAAAGTACATTTGAATTGTAATGTTAGCGTACGACTTGTCTGCAGAGCTGCCTATAAATTTTTCGATAAGCATAGCCATTTAGTCACTTTTTTCTTCTCGTTTATTTTTAAATAAAACCTATAAACTAGTTACAAGAAATCAGAAAAAAGGGAGATTACCCAAAAGGGACATATCTATATACAATAGTTCACAATACCCATGCCAGATTTCAAACACATACACGATTTCATGAACACAAACTTTTAACCATATTAAATCTTTAAAAAAAAATGGAGCTGTAAGGGAGATAAAAGCAGGAGGCAAGACGAGTAGAAAGGGAAAGAGACTACCAAATTACACGTTGTCTGCTGGGTTTCCCAGAGAAAAGAGGAAACGCGAAAGTTGAAGGCATCCGTTCAATATGGCCTCGTATTGAAGCACAAATTACTATTGCTCAATCGCTATCCTAACGGGTGTTAGGAACGTCTGCTCTCGTCTCTTTTCTCGAGTTAATGCCCTTGCCATGTTTTTTTTTCTGCTCATATATTTTGTAGCCTACAGAAAAAGAGTAATACTTGACACAAACGGCTTACCATAAATACGACAATGTGGCCAGGATAAATAAAAACTGTTAATGTCCTTGTAGATTTGGTCGTCCTGTTTTCATATTTCAGTGACAAAAATGAGTCTCTGTTTGGAGGATTATAACATTGGTACCAGCAAGACATTTGACACGAGAATGTTCTTGATCGTGGTACAAGATCTCAATTTTAATACATATGAATCAACACTAAAACAAAGTCTAGTGTCCTCTTTTGTCTTGATTCTCTCTTTTTTTTTGTTGCTTTTGAACATAGGTGTAGATTTCAAATGACCGAAGAGAATTGTTGCCAAGGGAGAGAGAGAGAGAGAGAGAGAGAGAGTGAAAGAAAGAGATAGAGAAAGGGAAAATGTCACAGGAACATGGAGAGAGTGAGAGAACATTTAGAGAGGAAATTACAGAGAGAAAATGAGAGCCACAGAGAGACAGAGTAAATGTCAGATAGACTGACACAAATAGAGACAGAGAGAGAATGAATGTAGAATAGCAGAGAAACAGTGTCAGGGAGGGAGAGACACTGAAAGAGATGCAGAGAAATTAGAGAGATTGAGAGAGATTACCTGTTACCTATCCCTTAGTCTGGTGGACCGTTGGGGTACCAAGCAAGACTTGAAGACCATCTTTCTCCATTCCTCTCTATCCTTCGCCCTGATTAAAATCTCATTCAATCTTAGGCCTGTCCATTCTTTGATGTTGTCTTCCCACCGCTTTCTCTGCCTGCCTCTTCTTCTTTTTCCTGGTACTGTTCCCTGGAGGAAGGTCTTTGCGAGTCCTGAAGATCTTGTTACATGGCCATACATTTTTAGCCTTCGTTTCTTCACAGTATTTAGCAGGTCATCATGGGGTCCGATCGCTGCAGTAACCCTGTGTAACGATTGAACTCCTGCTCCTGCTGTGTTAGATGTCACAATCTTGTAGGAGAGAAGTATCGTTGCCGGGGATTGTATTTTGAATAATTATTGACGATGACGATCTAGGATTCAACTGAGTAAAGCTTTGACTATAAAATACAGGAACCTTTATTTAAATACAACATAAGTACAGCTATGTACAAATAAGTATTAATAAAATTTGTTGAAGAACAAAGACATACTTTTTCTCAATATTTAGACCTACAAAATACACGACTGATCTCAACCAGATTCATAGCCCGACTGATTTGGGCGCACTCTGCAAACGCACCTCTTTTTGACAACTAATTTATTCTAATCAATCAAATTTGAATTAAGACGTCTGCAGATCACGTGACTGAGATTCCTGGAACAAACTAAAAATAAAAATTCCTGGAACAAACTAAAAATAGTTGCCGGGTTATTTTGGCCGGGGAAGTGACCTTGACAACATGTTTACGTGACACCCTATCTCTAATCTCTTGATTTGTGATGCGGTCTTTAAATATGATGCCTAGGATCCTTCTGTAGCATCTCATTTCCATCGCTAGGATCCTCCTCTCTAGCTCTGCAGTCAGCGTCCAAGACTCACAAACATATAGAAATGTGGCCATGACCAGGGAGCGCATCAGTCTGATTTTGGTGCCGAGAGCTAAGCCTTTTTCTTTCCATATTAACTTAGGTTTAGAAAGGGTTGCTGTGGACTGTGCTATTCTGACCATTAGTTCGGGCTTTGTTTCCTCATCCGAGACAATAGCTCCGAGGTATTTAAAGCTGCTAACGCTAGGTAACTTTTCACCTCCAATACTGATGACCTTTGTAAAGCCCTGTTGGCTATTGGTCATAATTTGTTTTTTTTCTGCATTGATTTGCATGCCATAAGCTGCTGAAGTCTTGTCAATGCGCATCACTAGGTCGGCTAGTTCGTCTTCTGTCCCTGCTAGGCGATCAATGTCATCTGCGAAGCGCAAGTTTGTAACTTTTCTTCCTCCAATGCTTACAGTACCTTCAAATCCTTCGAGAGCATCTTCCATTATTTTATCAAGGAAGATATTAAAGAGTGTCGGTGAAAGGAGGCAGCCTTGTCCTACTCCAACTGTGGTTTTGAACCATTCCCCAATATTGTTATTGAAGTACACCGCACTGGTGGCATCCTTGTATAGGTTTTGGATAACTTTGGTTATGTTTGCATTTATGTTATATTTTTCCATTGCCGCCCAGAGTGCCCCGTGCCATACTCGATCGAAAGCTTTCTTGAAATCAATAAAGACATGGAAAAGATTCTCTTGGTGTTGGAGATATTTTTCACAGAGTATTCTGAGGTTTAGGATTTGCTCTGTTGTGCTACGACCTTGTCTAAAACCCGCCTGTTCTTCAGCTATGATTTTGTCTGCTATCTGTTTTAGTCGATTGAATATAATTTTAACAGCACTTTACTGGGATGGCTTATGAGGCTGATGGTGCGATAGTTTTGACATAGTTGTAAATTGCCTTTCTTTGGAAGAGTGATGATGAGGGACTGGGTCCAGGGTTTGGGCCATTCACCTGATTGCCAGATCTTACTGCAAATTGTATAGAGTGCGTTTATCATGGTTTCTCCTCCCGCTTGTAGAAGTTCACCAGGAATGTTGTCAACTTCGGCCGATTTTCCCTTTTTCAGGGCTTTTACTGCTGCTGCTACTTCCGATCGAAGAATCGGATAGTCGTCCAAGTTGGAAACTGCCCGGACATTTAGTATCTCTGTATCTTCTGAGATTTCGAAGTTATACAGTATTCCGTCCATCTTTTTAACACATCTTTTTCCTATTGTTTTTGTCTTGTATCGTGTTGGTACTTCCATGCTTTGAGGTAGTGAGGTCCTTCACTAGTTGATACGCTTTTTTACTGTCATTCGTGTTAAGTCCCCGTTCAATTTCTTTGCATTTGTTCTCTATCCACTTTTCCTTCGCTTCTTTCATTCCCTTTCTAATCCGTTTGTTGACGTTTTTGTATTCGAGGTCATATTTTGGGTGAGACAACTTTTTCCCTTTGAGCTCCCGTCTCTTGTCACAGAGTTGGAGTATATCCTCTGTTACCCAGGGTTTTTTGGGCGGGCGGAGCTTCCCTAGTAATTCCTGGGCTGTTTCTGTGACTGCTGTGTTTAGCATATTAACTTGTGTTTTGATATCCTGGTCATTGGGGTCCAAGATATTGAGAGCTGCAAAGCGTCCTCCTATTTGTGCCTCGAATATGGCGGCTACTTTGGGGTCTTTCAGCTTGCCCAGATCAAATTTTATCCTGGTAGGTCCTTGTTTCGTTACCTTTTTTAGGTGTAGTTTGAAGGTCATCATAACAAGGTCATGGTCGCTTCCAATGTCAACTCCAGGAAAACTTCTTGTTTTGGCTGTATGGATGCTTGTCTTAAAACGCTGTTGCACCATGATATAGTCGATCTGGTTGTGGTGTTCTCCATTAGAACTGTGCCATGTGGATATACGCGATTTTTAGCGGCCCCCGTAAGGGGAAAAAGCCGCTATTAGGTTTGTGCAAAATGTCCGTCTGTCCGTCTGTCCGTCTGTCCGTCTGTCCGTCTGTCCGTCTGTCCGTCTGTCCGTCTGTCCGTCTGTCCGTCTGTCACACTCAGGGCGCCGAAACTAGAAGAGATACGAAAAATATTTTTTCACCATTAAATGCGGCTTGAAAAGTTTAGGTGCAACGGCTACTTTTAGTTTTCTAAAAGCAAACCGTTTAATTTATAAAAATTATTATGTAAGCGATTTTTTAATAATAAAACACCAATTGTGAAGCAATTACGTAAATGTAAGGGAGGAAATGTTACTATATGAAATGCTCTTGGCATGTAGATATCACGCACATTTTTTAAAATGAATTTATGTCTGTCTGTCCGTCTGTCCGTCTGTCAGACTCAGAGCGCCAAAACTAGAAGAGATACGAAAAATATTTTTTCACCATTAAATGCGGCTTGAAAAGTTTAGGTGCAATGGCTACTTTTAGTTTTCTAAACGTAAACCGTTTAATTTATAAAATTAATTATGCAAGCGATTTTTTAATAACAAAACACCAATTCTAAAACAATTACGTAAATCTAAGGGAGGAAATGTTACTATAAGAAATGCTCTAGACATGTAGATGTCACGCACATTTTGTAAAATGAACTTTTAGCAGCGGCTTTCGTGTACTAGCGTAAAGACCGGAAATGACATGATTCTAAAGTAATTTCTTAAAATTTTAAAAAAATCAGATTTTTTAAAATAACATTGTATAATGCCCCCATTAAGATGAAACTAACATATTTTTGTGCGTTTTGCCTGTTGGTTGGTCTGTCCGTCACGGTTAGAAAAAAACACTAAAGGCTTTTGAAAATATGATTTAACCTTTACTGTTCTTTCAGAAATATTGCGATAGTTTAAGGTTGGGAGCATACAGGAATTGAGCCAGGGACTTAGAAGGAACATCCGAAACATCTTGCGAATAGGCGGATCTGACAGGGATCCGACTCCGACGGGGGCCGCCTCTGAGTTTGTGTATCACACAAACTCTCTTTGTAATCTTGTTTGTAACATCCTAGTGTGTTAGCCAGTACGAGGTTGTTGTATTTCGCAAATTCTAGTAAGCGCTGACCTCTTCGTTAGTTGTGTGGTTACTGTATCTTCCACATGTTCCTTTCCAAGTTTGGTAGGAGTCGCTTCCTACTTTGGCATTCCAGTCTCCTTGTACCACAAGGATGTCCTTTTTTCGGGACCTTATTGACCATTTCCTGTAATTGCTCATAAAACTCTTATACTACCTCATCGTCGTATGTTGATGTAGGAGCGTATACTTGAATGATGGTGATATTAAAGGGTGATGCCTTTAAACGTATGGAGATAAGTCGACTGGATATTGGGTAACAGCTCACAATGCAGTTGTTGTAGTTCCTGTGTACAAGAAATCCTACTCCTTGTTCATGAACATCTTGTAGTCCACTGTAGTACAATTTGTGGCCCTCTTCTGTTGATGTTTCACCTATGTTTTTCCAGCGCATTTCCGAGAGTCCTATGATGTTGAACTGGAGTCGGTTAAGTTCATGTGTGAGCTCTTCAACTTTTCCATCGTCTCTAATTGATCTCACATTCCATGTTCCTATGGTGATTTTATTTCTGGTACTTATTTTATTTTTGTGTGGACCAGTAGTATACTTCTCACCTCCGCCCTTATCTGTGACGGTAGGCGCGGCCCTTGGTAACCCGGGCGTCGGCCGAGCCGGTATGGTTATATTTTTGGTCATTGTCTCAATTGGCGCATCGAGGGCTAGATGATTGCATGGCGGTGCCCATCCCTCTCCATGCTTGACCACAGACGAGTACCTCCATTTTGGTGGTTCGCCTTGGTCCTGAACATGAAGCCGTTGTAGTCCATACTGGGACTCTTCCGCCCTGGCCGGTGAACTTAGTCTAGAAGGCCTTTCGCCCAGTGGTGCCATGTTATCACCACCCCCTCACATGGTTTAGTCCGCCAGCTGAAGCGGTTTTCCAGGGCATGGCGCTTGGAGCCACATGAGATACAGTGAAATAAAGACAGCGGAAAAGATAACAGATATAAGGAGAGAGAGAGAGAGAGAGAGACAGAGAGAGAGAGAGAGAGAGAGAGAGAGAGAGCAATATAACTTCACATTTGATTCTTAGTTTGTTGATACAACAAACGAATAAATATTAAAGGTAAACATTGGAAAATGCTATTTCTAATTTAATTTTTTGAATAGTTTTAAGACCTTTGACCCTCTGGTGTAAGAAAGCAGACGCCTTATTTGTGATGCACCTTTTTTTTTTATTCTCCACCAGCGTCTTCTAGTCTCTTGGCCTTTCAGGTGGCGACTCGTTTGTTGACCAGACAGGATGAGAAAGAAATAACTCCAAATATTGAACGTTTATTTGTTTGTTTTCTCTATGAGAGCTTTCGAAGAGGCTGTCTTCAACAGGGGCGGGGAGTGAGCAGAGTTAACTCTTTTACCTCGCAACGACGCTCCCATCGTTGATTCTATCCATATATAAAGCTGTAGATTCCGTCCAAACGTGGAAAATAATTACGGTGTCAAAGAGTTAAGGCAGCCTTGTATCATCGGAACCTTCCAACCTAGATTTGTATAGTGCAGTGCTTCCAAAACGTTTTACTTAGCTGAAATCCTCACACATTTAGAGTATCTAGCGGAACACGTTGATTATTTTTTTTTTAAATGGTGGCCTACTAGCTCATTATTCCAGTAGTTTCCGGAACACCCATTTAGGCCTTGCTATACACTAGGGTTCCGGGGGAACACAGTTTCAGAAACACTGGTGTGGTGTATTGCATGGAAGGATTCCGCAACAGAAATCTTATTTGAATGACATTTATGATTAACGCTATTATTATCTGTCATATTAACATTGACAATAATTACAATATTGACATATATATACAATATCAATAATATAAATACTGACATAACACAGTACACAATAACAATAATAACAATATTAACACATATATAATAATAATAAAAATAATAATAATAATGCGAAAGTATGTGAACCTAGGCTTGGAGATTAAGCGTTTATGGAAGTTATCTAAAATAACAATATACTCCATTGTCATATCAACCGAGGGGATAATAACAACTGACCTCACAGATACCTTCAAGGCTCTGGACATTCCTAGGAACATTCTCGTTGCGTGACAGAGAGTGGTACTGCTGCAGACCTGCCACGTCACCAGAAAATTCCTCAGTGCAAATTGATAAAGGGAATACGATAACTTTTGTCTCCCTTTAACGAAACTCGACCCTGGCCCCACCAGAGAAAGAATACTCGTTCTTTTCTAACATAATAATAATAATAATAATAATAATAATAATAATAACTATTTGTTCACTTAGGTCTTCATTCTTTAACGTCATGAGCGATGTCCCGTCTGTTAAGTTGTTCATGACTCGTTTTTAAACTCTAGTAATATTTTTAACTGCGACGTTTTAAATTCTAAACGAAGGGAGCTAACTCATTACCCAATTTACCACTCGCGTGGTGAGTTTTGCCTTTTTTTTTTCTAAAAGGAAATTCTAAAAAAAAACACAAAAAAAGACACACGTACACACACACAAACCACCTTCTCACTAATTGTTGACAGTTTTCTTCTAATAATTAACTCAACATATTGGCAAACCTTCTCGCAAGGGGAGACAACTCTAGCGTTACCCTCCTGCCAATTCCAGTTCCTGTCACAGGATTGGTGGAGGAGTTCAATATTACATTAACACCCAAAACTATCTCTCTTTTGTCCTTTTTACACCCTCACCCCAAAGTATTTTTTTTTTCAAAACGCACGAACGTACACACGCACAAACACACACCCTAGAGCGCACCTCTCTCTTGTTTGAACATGTAGCTGAACATTTTCTCCAGGCCTTCCCTGAACAATTTTCAAATTTCAATTTTGGATAAAACTAAAACTGTAGCAGTCTTCCCGCCTTCAGCCAAATTGTTTAATTAGTTTTCGTGATGCAACTTTTTAAAAAAATATATAATTATTTTGTTTCGTCGACAGTTGCTGTTCAATTGATTTTTTTTACTAAATGAATGCATTGTTTTATGCCTGTTTGTTTGATTGATTGTTTGATTTAGTTGGTGTTGGTGTTTAATTGGACGGCTATTGGAGATTGTCAGATAAGTAATCTCTAGGACTCTAAATAAAAACTTCAATATTAAAAGAGTTCCCCTTTTCGACCTTGTGGTCTATAGGGCAGATGATGTAAAGGTCATTTGTTTCTTTAACCTATGGTTAACGAGGGTGTAACGTGGCGAGTACAACTACCAACCTTTTTACTTTACCCCAAACTAATGTCAGGCACTCATTAGAGCTGGGTAGACTTAGTTGTGCCCAAGGATCCCAAAATTTAAAAGCAGTCTTCACCAGGATTCGAACCCGGGACTCGCGGTTCAGAATCCATTGCTTTGTCGCTCAGCAACCGCTCTTCCAAACTTCAACATTACGAACACTTTAAAAGCTATCATAACATTTAGCATTCAAATAATTTAGGCTTTGTTTTCTTTTAAATCAATTGATACTTTATAAAGATGATGAAGAACTCTAATCTCACAGTCTTCTATGAATTCTAGATAGCAATACATTTTTCCTAGTAAGCTTCTAACAAACATTAATGTAGATTCTAGATTTAGTTCTAGTAATTTACATGCGTATATTTCAAAACATTCTTGGAGATTATTTTTACCTAAGACGATGCACAAATGTTCATGTACTCTCTTTAGCTTCTTAACAGGGAAACATTTGAGCCGAGTGGGGTAATTCCCGCTAAAGCAGCGTGACGTAATGTATAAAAAAAAAACAACAACTATTTTCATTTATGAAAATACGTAAGCTAAGTTTTATTTTAAAATGTTTAAATGTTTCTGGACAATTATAACTGTCATACCAGAGTTTTCACTGATTGGCCAACTAACAAGTGAATTGTTTTCCGTACAAAATAAAAGAGAAACAGTCAAAAATCGTTAGAGCCGTTTTCGAAACACAGCAACATTTTCTAACAACTTTTTTTTCCGATTATGAAGATATGGGAAAACAGTGAAACTTATAGTAGGAATTGTATATGAAAACTAAAAAGGCTGGTTAAACACTCAGAACAATAATCACTAGAATATAGATATATTTCCTGTGTTTGTTTGTTTTTTCCAATAAGGAAGATTTAGGGTCGAAATAGTTGGCATAACCGGGTGGTTTAAAAAAGTTTTTTTTTTATTTAACTTTATTCTATTTTCAAGACCACTGAAGTTAATTAAATTTTTGTATTTTTAATTCCATCAATTCTAATAAAATGTAAAAAAGAAAATCGCTAATTGAAATGTTACATGACTAAAGATGTTCTCCTCAGATTCACACTTTTATTGAATTTAATGGAGAAAAGGAGAAAAAGTAATAGAGAGAGAACAAGAGAAATGGAGAAATAGGAATAGTTTGAGAGAGAATGTTTTGTACAGAGAAAGAGAGAAATAAAATGATAGAAAAAAAATAAAGTGAGAGAAAAATACAAAAGGGACAAAGAGATGGAGAGATGAGAAATAGAAAGCCAGAAAGAGAAAAGAGAAACAAAAAGCCATATAGAGTTAAGAGAAAGAACTCATTGAACTAACTTAATTTTTTTTTTCAAAACTTCTTTATCGTAAACATAACTATTTATGAATGAACCAAAAAGTCACATAGAACAAAAGCCCTGCCTGGGAGTCAATCTGACTGAGACAAATAGATCATCCAGTTTTTTATATGGCTCTAGTCTCGTCTGCACAGACATTCTTAGACAGAGCCAAGTTGCTTTAGATTACATTATTAATACTTTGTGTCAGTGGACGAATGCTATGTTTTCAAAGCTAATCATTATTACAGGGAATTTGCCGATTTTGTAATCGTAAAATGTATTTATGTTTAGTTTTTCTACTAGGGGAGAAAATAAACTTTTGTCTACGACTTTTATGCACCGGATTAAGTCCCTTTTCTCATGAGACCGGGCGCCCCCCCCCCACCCACCTATAATAACCTTTAAATTCTAATTTTCAGAAACATTGACCTAAACATGATTTCAAAGTAAGTTTGTGTTTTATGAAAAGTAGCCGTTGCATCAAGACTGTCGAGTGTGTAGAATATCACGAAATCGAATTTAACAATTTCTTTTCTAATTCGTTTTAGATCAAATTAATTGAACTGCAGAAAACATAAGACAGACTATTAGTATATTTTCAACTTTTGGGGTAACACTCTCCCTTTTTTTGTATTAAAGTATCTCTATTAAAGTCATATTTTTTCAGAGTGGAACCCTCTGTGTCGGTGGGCGGAAGCGATTCTGGATGGCTGCCTGGTCGAGCGGTTTGCACGCTGGACTGTCGTATCGATTTACCTATGGTCCCGGGTTCAAACCCTGCCCGCTCCCATCCCCCGTCGTCCTGCGGGAGGTTTGGACTAGGAAATAACTATCTTCAACTCTGAAGGAATTTCCGAAACATGTAAAACATTTTACAAACAAACATTTT
>JADKLZ010001483.1:9840883-9858950 GCA_021533235.1 Biomphalaria straminea
TATCTATCTATCTATCTATCTATCTATCTATCTATCTATCTGTCTGTTTGTCTGTTTATAATTCCACGCTAACGAAGCCTACCTGCAGTAACGAGGCACATAAATAGATGGACTCTATGAGGCTGAATCATGGCGCCTTGAAATCTAATCCGCATCCATGCATCTGTGAAACTCCGGCTTCATTAGTCCATAGAGATGATCGGGCACCCGGCCGTCTATCAAAGCGCACTGCTAGGAAAGAAATGGGAAAAAGAGAGAGACAAGGTTACGGAGGCATGAACAGATAAAAAAAATCCCGAAGTTTTTGGTGAAGCATGAAAATGTAGGCAGACAGATAACTTACAGTGGCCGCAAGAGACAGACAGCTAAGTTATAATGTCTATTTTTTGGTCCATAAAATCTGATACATTTGATACTATCTTTTTAAAATAAAACTATTTTAAAACCAGTGTTTGTCATTTCTGTCATAAAGAAATAAACAAATGACGAAGCGGAAATGAAAGCCATTGGAGTGTTTTGTTTTGATTAGAGATTCTAAATTGAGCATTTACTTATATAAACTCATTTAGAACAGCTTTTGTGGATAAGACTTTTTTATTTGTTTCTGTTAAGATTTTTTTTAAAGAGATTTTTAGTTGTGCTGTTAAATATTTAGATTGAAATATCAAGATACCACTTTTATTGAAAATAGAAAGAGGGGTTATTGTTAGACAGACGGATGAAATAGATAAGAGGTAGAGATGGAGAAGAACAGAGAGAGAGAGAAGACAGAAAGAGGCAAAGAGAGACAGATTCAGAGAGCGAGAGACGTAAAGAAACAGGGAGAAAAAAAGAGAGCAAGACAGAGACAGAGAAAGACAGAGAGATAGAGAGAGAAAGAATGACAGAAACAGTGAGTCAGAGAAGGACAGAAAAAGAGACAGATAGAAAGACAGAGAGAGAGACAGACAGAAAGAGACAGAGAGAGACAGAGAGAAAAACGGAAAGAGAGAGAGAAAGAGAAAGAAAGAGAGAAAGGCAGAGACAGAGAAAGACAGAGACAAAGACAGACAGAGAGATAGAAAAAGACAGACAGAAAGACAGACAGAAAGTAGGATAGCAAGAGTAAGTAAAAGAAAACGATGGTAGGGCAAAATAGAAAAGAAAAAAAAATGACCAAAATGGAGAATGACAAAACAACAACTGAACACGAGGTGAAATACTTTTAAAGAGATAGGGAGACTCGCTACGCTTGAGTCCAACGGTTCTTTTCATTGTATTTCTTAATGTTCAACTTAATTTAACTTACGAAAGAATTAGTGCATGAGCTATTGACGTCACTACAGGTATCCTCGGCACCATGGGACACCCAGGAGCGGAATAACAACAAATAGAGATTTTATATTGAAATAATAACAATTTGGAAAGGAACAAAATGTTTTATTCTAATTATATAAGGTAAAAATCCACAGTTTTAGAGTGTTTGATAAAGATGAGCTGTTGTTGAGGAAATCATTTATAACAGAAATGACTGAGTGTCGTGATCACCAAGACTAGTGTCGCCGCTGGAACAAACTGTCCGATTTTTAATTGTCTGCAACTACAAATAGTTGACATTTAGAAATCCATTCCATTATTGATTAAACGTGATATTTTCATTTGATTTATTTTATTGTCATTTAATTTATGTTAGATCTTACATGTGTTTTTTTTTTAAATCTTTAACACATACGCCTTATTAAGTGTGAGTTTATCTTGAGACTTATCTCCCATGACGTGATGCATCTCAGACAATACGTTGGATGGAAATTCCGTGAACGAACAGTTTATTATCTAGGTTGTCAAACATTCATTGGCTAATTGATATTCTACATTAGTATATTTTGTTTAATTAGTACTGATCCAAGGTTATAGTGTTATATATTTTATTATTAAGTTTAAAAAGACTTGTTTAAATTTGAATAAACGACGAACTCGAACATTTCTTGAAGCGCTTACAGCATGATCCTATTAATAGAATGAACTTAACTTTCAATTAACTTTGTAAACAAAAAGTCTAAGTGTGGGTTACGCAACAGTGGGGAAATATTTACATTCAGATTATCGTGATTTCTGTTTAAATAATTGCTATGGAAAGCTATTATGGAAGAAGGTGGGAGGCACTTTCAAAACATTCAGTAGAAGTCTTCCTACCAAGCTCATTAACCAGGGACAACAAGAAATCAAAGAAATCATAAAGCTGAAATATATGAATATAGCAACAGAAAGAGATGGGGAGAGAGAGAGGGGAAGATAAGAAGGGAGAGGGAGGAAAAGGAGAGAGATTGTGAGAGGGTGAGAGTGACAGACAGGCAGGGAGAGAGAATGGGAGGGAGAAAGAAGTGGAGGAGAGAGCGGCAGATAGAGGAAATGAGAGAGTGAGAGAAAGAGAGGGAGTGAAAATAGAGGGAGTGAAAATAGAGAGAGTGACGCATCCTTGAGATACGGCGCCTTCATCTGTATCAGATATAGTACATAACGTAGATAAAATCTCAGGGCTAATTGCGACTAATTAAAACCGTGAACTACCGTGCGCCTCTCTCTAAGACATTGACATATAGACTGATAAACGTGAAAAAATGTAAATTAGACTCTACGTCTAGACGTGAGGGGCGGCAGTGTATGGCGGGCGGCCATCTTTTTATTACGATGATTTGAATTTTTACATTCTAGACTTATGTTTACTTGAAACATTCTAAACTTTGGCTGTGTGCCAATAGCGATGGCTGCCTGTTGCTATTACGCTAGACCCAAGTTCGAACCTTGCCGCAGTCAAACCGCTGTCAAACCGCTGTCAAACCACTCTCAAACCATGTGGTCCTGGAGGATTCAGCTAAGACGTAGTGGTCTCTTAATCTTTAGAAATATGTATGTCAAATTTGGTCAAATAAACAAACAGGCTAACTTGTATGGGGTGTACATCAGCCTGGCTGCGGCATGTTCTCAGGGTAGGAGATAAGAGATTTTTGAAGGAGAACATAGAAGGAGTATGGGCTCAACTCGGCCCAGGCAATGTGTCGCACTGTCAAAACAAAGCAAAAACTTATGATTTTTTTTTACGAAAAAAAAAACGTAATAAAATTGTAATTTTTAAGAAATAATTTTTAACATTGTCCGATTATATGTTCATACATTAATATGTTTCAACCATAGACTTAAATAAATATAGACTGGTCGTAGGATGTTATTTTCATTTGGGAAGAGTCAAAATCGTTTTATGTACTACATCTACGTGAGAAAAAGATGAAAAAAGATGGCGCCAATTGAGCTATAAATTCTAGGACGTAAATTTCAGTCTATATATAACTATGATCTTTAGTTTTGAAAAGTACAAAACTTCATTATTCCTAATATTTTGCCTTTATAGGCTACGCATGCACCTATGCGCACCATATCAACAATTTCATAATGAAAGACATAGGAAAATATATATAGGCTTGTGATGTGGATCTATTTATTGTTGATATGGCTTCTTTATGTATGGCGATCGTCTTATCGATTCAAATATTTAGAATTAGTTTTTAGTCAAAAAAGTAAAAGAAAATGAGCAGAGCGTGCTCTAACGATCGTAGAACGATAGACCAATGCGGCCAAGGGATAAATCCGAAAGTTTGAAAAAAACATTTTGCATCAATAAATTGAATATTTTTACACAGTAAGTCAGTCAGTCTATCAGAGTCTATCGTCTATCCTATCCGATCTCTAAACACTAACTAATGCCGACTTAGTTAAATTTTATATCTATCACTTATCTGTTTCTAGATCTAGATATTGCTATATACAAATATATAGATTATATCTAGATCTAGTAAGTAGTCTTTTTTTTTTACTAGAGTCTTAGTCAGAGTCTAGATCCATAGTTTAGATCGCCTAAAAAATTTGTTGATCGAATTTTGACAATAAAAGAATGTGTTCAATGTCTTCAGTCTAGATCTAGACTTAGAAGCCAGTTAAATTAATAGTTGGGAAGATAATCATTATGCCCGCCTGACATAGATTTAGTAGGAAAGATTACAAATATAATAATACAGAAAGTGTTCCATTAATTACATAGGTTATGACTAAAAAAACAAGCTATAAATACTTTTACTTTTATACTGCTCATAACTGCTGTATAACTAAATCTATGTTTGCCAAAATTTTTCCAATAATAATTTGTTCTTCATCGGCCAGTCTATATATATATATATATGTCTATTATTTCAACATTAAGCAATTTTTATGATTTGAGTCATTATTTTAGCTGTGAGTCTTGTAATACTTTTGTAGCATGTTAAAGAGTACGTTTTTTAAGCTTCCTATATTATTTATTAATACTCTCTCTCTCTCTCTTCTTTACCTCCTCACTCACTCTCTCTCTTCCTCTCCATTCTCTTTCTTTCCAACTCCCACCCTCGCATTCCGTCTTTCTCTCCCTCCCTCTTCCTTCTCTTTCTCCCTCTATTTCTCTCCCTCTCTCTCTCTCTCTCTCTCCTCTCTCCCTCTAAATAGAACTTCAAAGATTACCATTGGATAATCTCTGTATGTTCATGTAGCAGACTTCAAGTCCTACTGTCCAATCATCGGCTTTCAAGTTGCACACGATCCTTGATGTTCAAATAAAAATGTTCCTAGCCTGGAGTCAGATGATGTCCTCTCCTCTGACGCCCTCTTCAAACACTCACTAAGCTTAGCGCCCTATAGAGGGAAAGGAAAAAAAAAGCAATATAAAAATTGTTCAAGTTTAATATTGATTTTATGTATTACCCGCCTCCCGCCCTGAGAGTATTTGTGTGTGTGTGCTGATATAAATTGTCTTTTTTAGATTTCAACTAGTGTTGTAGCATTCGTAATTTAACACCTCTATATCTAACTTTGTGTTTCAGCATACATGCATGCATATATATATATATATATATATATATATATATATGTATATATATATATTACAATTTTTTTTTAATATAATAATTCAGTGATAAATGTTATATTGGCGTTGGTGACGTTATGAATAGAGTAAACTTTTCATTTAATACAATATGTTTGTGTTTTAAATTTGGTTTTTACTTACATTATTAATATATCTAAAGCACTTATGTGCGCATGGTTATTCTCTGTTATTGCGTGTGGATTAAGCTTTGTTAAAAAAACAACTAAATTTATTTTTATCTCCGTAACAAATTACTAATGAATTTCCTAATGATGTGGCTGGTCTGAATTAGTACCACCTTCCATTGGCCGGACTTATTTATAGTCAGGGCCTTATTAAACATGTGTCTCCAAGTCTCCAATAGAGGGACTGTTTTTAGTGTCCATGTAAAAAAATGTAATCACTGGATGTTAGTATTTGTGTTTTGTCTATTTTTGCTTATACATTAGCCACGTGGGTGTGTCCAGGCTTTACACTTAAGCACACATCATGTGAATGTATCGGGGCTCTACACATATACACTAGCCGTTTAAGGGTAATCTGATTTACTAATTTACATTGGTCATGTAAGTGTTTCCTGGCTCTATTCATAGACAGTGAATGCGTATGAATGTGTCCAAACTGTACACATATACATTGTTGGTTTTGGTACACATAGTATATACACTGGGGATGTGTCTGTCCTTGTACTATCTTGTACACTCGGACTGGTCGTTCCTCACAACTCACTCAGACCAATCTGATGTCTAGGGAGGGAAGGGAGAGCATATAAAAAAAAAATCACGACCGCCGCTTCCTCATTCTTGTCCTGAACGTGAGTAATATTTCCAACTCTCGCTGAACGAGAAATAATAGCCGGCGAGTCAATACTGTACAACTGGTCAAAAGTACTGTCCGGACCGTTCAAGTGGTCATCGCGATTGATGGAGCCTCGGCCTGCACACCAGTGTCCAGTAATCTATCTCTATTTACTGTCAGAAGTTTTTGGCCAGTCATTTTATCTCCTGGTCTTCTCTCTCTATCCAAAGTCATCTTCTTTCTGATGTATCCCATAACTTCTATGTGCTCTTTGTTTTATCCATTATAGTTTTTTTTTCTTTCATTTTGAGATTGTGTTTCAACATGACTCCATAGAAGTCTTCATCTCTCTCTCTCATTATCTTTCTGTTTGTTCTCCAATTTAAAACAACAAAAAAGTCTCTTCCATAATAGTTTAAAGAAGTCTTTGTGATTTTGAAGTTAATGTTGTTTAATTAAAGATCAAACGAAATTTCGGAACTTGTAATTTTTTATATTTTTTTTTTATATTTGTTTACAGGGCCGGACTTAAGTATGTAGAGGTCGCAGAGTAGAATTTGTGTGGAGGCCCCTACACATTTACGAAAGCTTCAGTTGAAAATTCACTTATTAATAAAAAAAAACTGCATTCTAAAAGAATTCCATGCAATAGATAGAAGAAAAAGAGTACTAGTAAATTAAATTAAATTTCTTCTAAAAAAAATGTTTCCTATGCATGGTTTAGAAAAAAAAATTGTTTGGGTTTGCGCAATGTATTGTTATGAACCTGTTGTGGCACAGACGGGGGAGTAGTGGTGTGTATAGTCAGCCAACACAAATCGCCCCAGGCCAGACGAGCGGTCAAGCGTGACGAGTTGTTATGGTCAGCCGCGACGCGTCTCAGCAAGAACATTCATGAAAGTTCAATGGCGTGAACAGAGCTCAGGAGCGTCACGAGGATTATAGTCATCTGACCTCCTGGAAACGTCGAGGGGCGTTCTGTCCGGTTCGAGAAGGCTAGCAGGGACCCTATATAAAGAACGAAGGTATCAGAGGCCGGGGGACACAACTTCTCGATCTACAGTTCGTTACTACGGCTCAGTACAAGTTCGAGACGAGACAGGGAGACCCGCGCAACAGTGATACGGCGATACGGTGCTATCTGAGAGATATTTGTACAGTCTGTTACGTGCTGCCAATTGTACAGCATTGATTGTTATTTATTCGACCATTAAACTATTACGTTACTTTGGAGCCCGGAGTTGTCAAGTTATTTACGTTGGTGGTGTATGGTGCAGTTTGCAGAGAGCCTGAATAGTGAGATTCGTAACAGTATAAAATAATAATAAATATAATAATAAACTATAGATTTTATATAGCGCTACTTTCATACTAATAGCATGCTGATGCTCAAAGCGCTATAGTCAAATCTCATCTGTGAACCAGTGGGGATGTTTCTATCCTTGCGCTACCTTGCATACTGGACCAAAGCCAAAATATATTATGAGGATACTATAAGTGGACATTTTTTTTTAAAACCAAGATCGTGTACGATTTAGCATATTTTGGGTAAACATTTATAAATAAAAAAGGTAACACTAGTGACCCGTGGAAATATGAATTGGTTTCTCTATTGTAGGGCCCCAAAAACTGAAGTCCCATGAGACATAGTTCCACTTTCCCTCTGTTAAATCCGGCCCTGTAAATTTAGTCCTACATGCACGAGTGGTTGGAGTAGGTATGTGTCTTTGTAGCACACAATACAGAGCTTATTTCAAGAAATACATTTTGACAGCTATTTACGCGAACTTGCAGGGGATAGATTGGCTAGAAAAACATAGGATTGGATTTAAATCAATTGTCAATCGATTTACAAAGTTAATGCAATTAATGAACTGAAATTGGAATCATCTTATGTATATATGTTCATTTTAATAACGTATGGAGTGTTCATTAGAAATTAGATGCAAATTTCATTCACATGTGAATAAACTTTAAATCATTGGTAATTAAAGTAAATTATATTCTTTTCATTCAGTCTTATATCATAAGTAGATAACGTCTCAGTGTTACCATTTTATTAGTTTAAAAAAGGCCGTGATTTGCATTTGTGTTGGTTGGGGTAATTACTAGTGTCACAATGGTTTGCTATGATCCGAATCTTATATTATGATATGAAAATATGTTTGTATTTTTAGTTGTGGAAATATCTCCAACATTTGAAACCCATTAAATGTTGAAATGAATAGAATTTTTTCTTTTAGCACTCTTCTATTTAGAACTTATGAAATGATAATGATAAGATTAAATGCATAAAGGTTATTAAAAGTGAGACTCTCTGTTCAGTATTTTTTTGCACCGAGGATTTTGTGTGCCCTGCATAGCAAGTTTTAACTGTATTTCCTTCAGCTTTAAATGTCAAGTGCCCATTAAAGGTGAACATCAAACAAGCAAGTATTATTTCTGTCTTTATCGACATTTGAACCCGAGATATCTGGTCGTATATTTCATTGTATGGCATGATTCCTCATTTTTAAACATTGCTTTATATTAATCGGGAATAAAAGGGAAAGGTATTTAGGGTGCGTCAACCGCTAAAGGACTTATCTTGTCAGAACAGTGTATTCGACACAGCTGTCATGCCATCACTGTCAATGGCAGGACATGGGCGTGACAGTACTAGGAACGATTTCGTGACCTTATAGATCTGAACCCGTTCTAAATTTAGTTCTCTTTGTAAAAGTCATTGCTCACTAGAACAGTATTGAATGGGCGAGTTAGTAGAGAGAGGGCGGGATAGGGTTAGGAGCTCGGAAGAAAAAAAAAACATGTACAATGGAAAGGAAAAAAAGAAGAAACCTCCATTAAATCAATACTAACATGTAGTGGTCAACCCCAGCTCGAAGTGACCGTTAGCGGCCCAGCTCAAGTGGTCAGCACTTCAGAATACGGCCGCTGTCACACTCGGCAAATAAAGCATTATAGTAATGAACAACCTCGGATCCGAGGCTGACCGCTGATGACGTAATAGCATCACGTGGTTCAAGGAACATGCCAAACTCAGGGGGCCGTAATGACCAAGAGAAAAAAATAAATAAAAAGTATAATCCACGGCACGATAGGTTTAAAAAAAAAAAAGAAGAGACCTACATTTTTACAAAAAATTTATCATCGCACTCTTATCTTCCCATTCTCAGGTCAATTTTAAATTATTCATTGTCGAAAATAATCAATAACATACAAATTTAACATATACGTTAATCAATTAGTGGTGCTTTATTATTTCATTGAAATGGAAAGGGAGATACATATTACAGTACTAAGATAGATGGCAATAATTATGCCGCTTTTCACCTTATATAAGGTTTGTTTACAATTTTGAAAAGCAATTTTTATTCGTATACCGACAAAAGCAGAAATGGAAAGAAATCAATGAAGAATTAAAATAAAATTTTGAGTCAATTGAAAGCGATAGAAACTTCAAAATAAATTGTTTTAATCAAGTATATACACTCTTCTCTCCTCTCCTCTCTCTTTATCTCTCTCTCTCTTTCTCTCTCTCTCTTTCTCTCTCTCTCTTTGGCAAAAAGGATTGAGTGTTTGTGGAAAATTAAATAATAATTGTAATACACGGACAGAGGTGATGATTAGATAGATAGATTGATTGACAGATATAGATATATATAGAGAGATAGATAGTTAGATAGATAGATAGATAGATAGATAGATAGATAGATAGATAAATAGATAGATGGATGGACGGACGGACGGACAGACGGAGAGACAGACAGAGATGTATACATAAATACATACATAAATACATACAAAAAGACGGACAGATAGATAGATATAAGGTAAGGTAATGCATAAAGATATTGTTATATTGCATAACCAATTTTTTTTCTAGATGTAACTTTGTTTGAATGTAAAAGTTGTCAAGTTACAAAAACTCAAACATGCATACAGGTATCGAATCGGTTTCAAGTGGCTCGATCCAGCAATTGTGCGATAATGGCTTAATATCGAGAAGTCAGAACAATTAGCACCCAATGAGGGAATCGATCTTCACAGCTCCACAGTGGGTAAAAATATCGCAGGAACTGCGCATTATCGAACACCTGCCAACTTTCACGATCTCATGGGCTATCTCGCCAAATCTCGCGCAATCTCGTGCTATCTCGTGCTGTTTAATGATGTGCAGCTTCATCTTTACTTTGAAATACATTTTGGGCTTATGTTAAAGTTATAGAAAGTTATTATTCACACAAGTGATTCACGAACCAGCGGCGTAGCTAGGAATTTGCCATCATGGGGGGAGGGGCTGGGGCCCCTGCATTTCGCTTAATATTTAATATTTGATGAAAAAGACTCACATTTGGGCCCCCCCTCCCATAAGTGGGAAGTTCACTTTCTGTGTTTGGCTTGGCTCCTTAGGGGTGTGAATACTCGATACTTAAATATTACTATTAGGAACAATTATTACTAGATACTTTCTTGGTTACTCAATAAGAACAATTAATACTCAATACACATTAACTCTAACTAATCTATATATGGAAATCCAAATAAAACTTTAATTACTAATAAAGGACACAATTATATCACTCTCAAGAAATAATACACAATAAATATTAATATTAATAAACAACCACCTGTCCAGGAAGCGACTAACCAACCTTCCTTAACATGTAGAGGTTGGGAGGTTTTTCAAAATTTCCCCTTCCTCCCCCCCCCCCCCCCAACCTTAGCTCCGCCTCTGCTACGAACTAAAGAAAAATAACAAAGATATTCTGTCTGGTTTGACAAATGCTTTCTTCTATATGGTCTGTGTGTTCATTCAAAATTGAAGATAAACTACATCCTAGCCCAAACCCCATGCAGGACAAAAAAAAAGGAAAAAAAAGGTGGGAGGGGTCCGCAGGGCAAGATATGAAACCTTGACCATTGAAATACCACACGACCAGGAAGTCATCTTGAAGTAAGGTCATTATGTGAGGTCATTATGAGTTATTTTGTTCACAATGCTGATTTCTTTTTTTTTTAAATAGATGTTTACTGAAGTTTGCCTTAGAGGAGTTTGATTGCCAGATTGTAGTTTGCCTACAAATTATCACCTAAAAGAGCATGCCAGAATTCTGCCTACACGTTGTTAACCTAGATGATGTTTGCTAACAATATTTGCTTAAAGGTTGCTTGCCTAAATGAATGCTGTGTACATATTTAAGTATGAATAGTGTTGCGCGTTTCCATAGATGTCGAGTCATACACAATGTTCAGTGTATGTTGCTTAACAAGAAAGTACCAATTCCCATAATGGATATTGACAACTTAGGTAATAAATCAAAAAAAAAAAAAGATATTTCTTGAGAAACAACACCCGATATAGTAAGATACCAGTATGAATAATAATACTAAAATTCAAACGGAAAGAAAGAGAACACTGTTCTAATTCCTTAATCGAAAAGGAAAACTACTAGCTATTATCTCCCCTTACTCTCCGCAAACAGGTCGTCTCTAGGCTTCAGAGCAAAGACCCACTTAAGGATTCTGACAGTTGGCAAATTTCTCACAATCTAAATAAGAGAAAAACAAACAGACCTAGATTTAGAATGAGTTTGTGTGGAGTGAAGAGACCGTGTTTGTATTTACGTGTTTGTAAAGGACGTCTCTCAGAGATTCTACTTTCATATTTATAGGAGATACGATTTTGTAAAATTATTTTATTCAATTGGTATTTCGCTTAACGAACCAAAAGTATATATATAAACAGAAGTTGATTCACTTATAATGAGATGATCTTTTTATATCCTTGGGAAGGATAAAGCTTAAGGATAGATATCTATCTTTCTATCCCTCTATGTCTACGTTTCTTGTTGGTTTTGTGTATCCTTTATGGTCCACATTATAACGTGATACACTAAATATTTTAATTGATCTTAAATATTAATCTTCTTGACTCTTTCTATCAAGAGGACACGACTCCTACCACATTCGGTGCTTCCCTGTTTTATTGACGGTCTTCTGTCAATAATAGCGGGTATCTTAGGATATGTTAAATTGCCCTACAATAAGAAAGTTTGGTAGATTTAGGCATCTTGACATAGATTTTATCATTGAAACCAGATGTCTTTTATTGTATAACAATATTTAAAAAAAAACATACATAAAATCATAGCTAGTTGTAAACATAAGTTAAAATCTTGGATAAATTTTGGAAAAAAAAAGATAATCTGTGTTTGTATTTGAATAAGTATACATTTGCAAATTGCGCCGTACCAAATATTTTAAATTCAGCAACTACTAGAAGACGAAGGATAAAAAGTATATATTTAGTATTGCCAGACGACAGTCATTCAGTTAAAGGCATTAGTATTTACAATACAAATGCAGAGAAAAAAATTCTTACTAGTGTTCCATTTTATTAAGGTGATATTTTGTTTTTTTCTTTTTCAAAAAAAAAAAATCTTGTTCCACTGATTCTCGCTCGAATGTTTATGCCTCTATATACTACAGTATTGATCAGATTGCCACTACCGACAGAACAAAGGTTACAGGACATCAATCTGAAATTATCGTACAAGGGAAATAACACTCTCGCTGGATCTCCCGGAAATACTCGTGAAAACTATCAGATGAACGAAAACAATTGTTTCTCCAAAAGTATGACGTATGTTGTTGCAAGGAACGAAACAAAAAAAAAAACTGACTTAAGAACAATGAGGACAGGGGACATAGTGACGAGACTATTTACAAAGAGAAAGAAGGAATGTGGATAAAAAAATATAGGCCCTATGTTCCGTATGTATTCCAGGGGAAATAGGTAGTCTGTATAATTCCCTGTAAGGTCTCCTACTTAATGCGCATGTCTGGGTAGCTAAGGCGCAGAGGTCGAGTGATAAAGACTTGACCATGAAATTGGACTCAAAACTCAATCTTATTCAACTTGTCATGTTAATTATAATTATGAGAGAGAGAGAGAGAGAGTTTAGTTTAGTTTAGTTTTAGTTTTAGGCACATCGGCACAGTATAGGCCATGTCGTGCCCGCAGTCCATTAAGGACTACTCTCCCTCTATAAAAACAGGGGCCAAGGTCCATATAATTAACTCCTTAAAATCAAGGTCTATTCACAGTTAAAATAGTACAGTTAAAAATTTTAAATATTTGATAAAAATGTAGTGTAAATAGTATGTAACTAGAGTCTCACAAATCAGATCCTAGCAGACAACCCCACCTCCCGGATAAAGCCCAGTATCTTCCCAGGGTCGACACTATCGAACAGTGTTTGTAAGTCAATGGCACTAATGTATTTTCCCCTGACATCCTGGTATCTGGGGCAGCCAATAAGGGTATGTTCCACAGTGAGGCGAGAATCACAACACTCACAAAGTGGGGGCTCCTCTTTCTTCAACACAAAAGAGTGTGTGATGTAGGTGTGGCCAATCCTAAGTCTAGACATGGTCGTGCTACCACGCCTTGTCAGACCCTTAGATGTGGGCCGCCACCGTACATCCGCCACGATCTGCCTGAGTTTGTTGTGAGTCTCAGCCTCCCAGATTGTTTTGCTCCGAAAGGAGCAGGCACATGCGACCTTTCCATCCATTTTGGATCCGTCAGTGTAGATGGTGCCACAATCTCCGTAGCTCTCCTGCAGTTCCCTAAAGTGGACTTGTAATAGGGTTGGGTCTGTGTTTTGTTTTTTTAAATTAAGGAGGGATAAATTTAATTTGGGTCTACTAGTTAGCCAGGGAGGGTTTTGTGGGGTTTCTATTTTAGAAATTTGGTCAATGGGTGGGGTTAAATTTTGGACGGATTCTCTCATTCGAAGGCCTAACGGCTGTATGACGTTAGGCCTTCGAATGTATAGTTCAGCATCTGTGGGATGGAATACGGGGTCAAAAGCAGGGTTCGTAGGGTTGGATTTTAGCTTTACTATGTACTGCATTGCAAGCTTTTTCATCCTTATGTCCATGGGGAGCTCTCCAGCCTCCACATGTAGACTTGGAATTGCTGACGTGCAGAACGCGCCGAGACAGAGACGCAGGGCAGCATTTTGGATTGGTTCCAGTATCTTTAGATATGACTTCCTTGCAGCTCCATATATTATGGATCCATAATCCAACTTGGATCGGATTAGGCTTCTATACAGCAGCAGCAAGGTGTCTCTGTCAGCCCCCCAGTCCGTATGGCTGAGTACTCTAAGTATGTTTAATGACTTTTGACATTTTTTCCTAAGTTCCTTAATGTGGGGGAGAAAATTAAATTTGGAATCAAGGGTGAGGCCTAAAAATTTTGTGTTTTTTACAACGGGGATTTTCTTTTTGTATATAAATAGTTCAGGATCTGGGTGGAGCCTCCTTAGATTACAAAAATGCATACTAACTGTTTTGGAGTCCGAAAATTTAAAACCATTATCATTTGCCCAATTTTGAATTTTGTTTAAATTTAACTGTAACTTTCTTTCTAAGGTGTTCATATTTTTTCCATAAGTAAGAATGACAAAGTCATCAACATACAGAGAGCACTCTATGCCAGGGGACAGGGCATTTATGATGCTGTTAATTTTGATGTTGAACAGGGTGACTGACAGTATGCTGCCCTGGGGTACGCCCATTTCCTGTTCAAAAGTGTCAGAGACAGTGTTACCCACTCGAACCCGAAATTCTCGGCCCTTCAAGAATTCTGATATAAAGCAGGGAAGGTGTCCCTTAAGCCCCATAAGCTCCAGGTCACGTAGAATGCCATGTTTCCAGGTCGTGTCATAGGCCTTTTCTATATCGAAGAATACAGCTACAAGATGTTCTCGTCTGAGTAGAGCATTTCTGATGTAGGCTTCCAGCCTTACCAGGTGGTCGGTTGTTGTCCGCCCCTGCCGGAATCCGCACTGGTATTTGGAGATCAAGTTGTTCCTCTCAAGGTACCAGACCAGCCTACTGTTTATCATTCTTTCCATGGTTTTGCAGATGCAGCTTGTTAGTGCTATTGGTCGGTAGTTAGCTGGGTCAGAGCCGTCTCTTCCCGGTTTAGGTATCGGTATAACTCTGGCTTTCCTCCAGCTGTTTGGGAAAGCGCCTGTTTGCCACACACAGTTATAGACCCCTAGCAGGACTGCCAATGAGGGTTCGGGAAGGTGCTTGAGGAACTGGTAATGAATTTCATCTTCTCCAGGTGCTGTGTCATGTGACTTGTCCAGCGAATCCCTCAGTTCCTCGAGCGAGAACGGTTTGTTGTAGTCTTCATTATTCTCTGACCTGAAGTCAATGGGATGTCTTTCCTCCCTGGTTTTGACTTTTTGGAACTCTGGCGTGTAGTGTGCAGTGGATGATTTTTCTGCTATTGAGGATGCAAGGCAGTCAGCTATTTCTCTGGGGGACGTGACAGTTCGTCCTTGGTTTTTCAAATGCCCTATTGCATTTGATTCTTTCCCTTTGATTCGCCTTACTGCCTTCCAAACCGCTCTAGCAGAAGTTTTGGCATCCAGACTGCCGACAAAGCTTGTCCAGGAATTCCTTTTGGCTGACCGTATCATTTGTCTAGCCTTTGCTCTAGCTATCCTAAATAGCTTTAGGTTTTCCTGGGAAGGATTCTTTATGAATGCAGCCAGTCGTTTTTTCCTATCGCCAATAGCACTTTTACAAGCTGTGTCAAACCATGGTTTGCTGGGCCATTTTGGATTTGCGGAGGTTAGGGGGACAACTGTCCTGGCAATGTCGAGTAGCTTGGTAGCAAAATTATCAGCTGGGTTCTGCTCATCGATGATACTTTCTGTGATATCCTCTGAGCATCTTTTTTGGAATTGCTCCCAATCGGCCTTGTTCAATTTCCACCTCTGAAGTCGTCCCATTGAGGGGAGATTGTTAGTAATGATGATTGGGAAGTGGTCACTTCCCCGTAGGTCATCACTAACTGACCATTTGAAGTCGTCCAGAAGTCCGGGGACGCATACGGTGAGGTCAATGCACGTGAGGGATCCAGTTCCTGGGTGCAAGTAGGTCGGTGATGCATCATTGAGTATGCATAAATCATGTTGGAGGAAGATATCCTCCAGCATACGACCTCTTGTGTCAGTACTGTTGGATCCCCACATTGTGTTATGAGCATTGAAATCCCCAAGGATAATATAAGGCCGAGGGAGCTGCCTCAACAGGTCCTCCATACTTGCTGGGTCCAATGGAGCGCCTGGTGGTAGATACAGGCTGCAGCAAGTGATAACCTTGTGTAAAGTTATCCTAGCTGCTACGGCCTGTAGTGTGGTCTGTAGTTCTACCATCTCATGGGGGATGTTGTCCTTCACAAGGATACAGACTCCACCTGATGCTCTTTCTGCATCCTCAACATTCCTGCTGTAAGCAATGTAGCTTCGGAAATTGATGCTATCTTTCAGAAATGTTTCCTGTAAGCAGACAGCTACAGGAGCCTCAGAGTCCATCAGTAGCTGCATTTCTTCGTAATTGGCCTTGAGGCCTCTACAGTTCCACTGTACAATTCTGGAATCCATGGCTTATTCTAGATGACCTACTTGGAGCTATTAGGCTTCTTGTGACTTTTTTGGACTTCTGCTTGGTTGGAGAGGAGGACACCCCTCTCCTGGGGGGAGTCCTTAGAGAGAGAGAGAGAAAGAGATCACATAACGTTTGGAATTGTGTTGAAAGTTTTTTAAAGTCCATAAAGTAAATAGTTTTCACAATACATCTATTTGAGTCTAGAAATAAATGCAGTTTACTTCCGTCCTTCAACCCCTATAAAGTTATGTTTTGAAACGCCTTCTTATTCCAAACTAAACCTTCTTTTAGATTTTATAGCTCAGTAAACTTTGTTTAGGTCACGATTCTAGATACGTGAGTGACATTCTTAAATTTAATGGGGAAAAAAAACAGACATACACATTTTTTGCTTTAACCATCAATACAAAAAGTATGTTCAGTTGATAGTAAAGCGTTTTACTTTGACCCTAAAAGCATATACATTTTGTCACGTGTTTTTAAATTCTCGACACATTAGTATTTTAGACTTAAGTGAACTTTTCATTAGTAGTTCGTACTGGCCAGTGGTGTAGCTAGGATTTTTGATGCTCAGTGCGGTCCGCACCACCAGCACATTCCTAGCTACACCTCTGGTACTGGAACCTGATTCTAATGCTTGAAGCCGAGCATCTGAGTTTTAAATACGCATTGCCAGCCAGTGAAACAAGACAATAAACCAATTGCGTGACAGGATGGTCTTCATCGACTATACGGGACGAACTTGAGTGGAAAGAAAATTAAGAATAGGTATCAAAAGTTTGAAAAGATACCCTTTTATTGACACCGTTTTAGAACCGCTGTAAGAGAAAACTTACAGGCTCGCATTACAAAACGTCTTAACACCACGGTGATTTGTGTCAAAATTAATTGTTGCCACTTTGGTGTTGTTTTTTTCTACAGCCAAACATTGCCAGCTGTATTGACTGACCTAAATGACCTACTTCCATTGCCTGGTCTTAATTTAGAACAGTCACCCTAACACCAAAGGTAGCAATTAAATTCATTATCCCAGAGCTAGTCTTCCAGATAATGAATATCATTGGCAATGGTTGCAACTAATCCTTTTTTTTTTTCGTAAATTAATAGTCACGAATAATGTCAGACTAAATTTCTGAGAGAGTCAAAAGGGCAAAAGGAGTACATGACAAGGTCACTTACGATGTACAATTAATAATCAAGCAATTATATCATTAAAAAACATTTTAAATGAATTTTTAGATCTCAACTGATCGATTTGATGCAAATCATTTTTTTTTCAGATTGCAGAATTGTAAGGCCATTTTGTCACAGTTGGAAATAGATTTATTTACTTTCCTAGCAGACCTTGTTTGTCTGAAAATATATGCCTACATAAGTCTTAAGCTACGAAATGCCTCGTAATTTCCCATGCAGTCATTGTTCTCAGTACAAGACCTGAAAATGCTAAAGCAAAGCATATAACAACCTTTTCTCAAAAGACCAGGCATTTCTAAAAATAAAATAAATAAATAAAAAAATCACCCCAAACTTATTGGAAACGTTAAAAAAAAAGGGGGGGGGGCGCAAATAAAAAAAATAGAAATCTCTAGGTGTATCTCGTGTACTAAATAAAAAAAAAGTATTGGTTTTTGAAATTACGAAACAATCTTTATAGCGCTATTTAAGCAATGTAGAATCAAATAAAAAATTAAATTTTCAAACTAAAAGAACTTACTGTGAAAACATTCAGTATGAAACTTTCACTATTAGATACTATTGTGTTGTCTACGTTTTAGACGGAAATCCTAATATACAAATGTGTTGTCTACGTTTTAGACTGAAATCCTAATATACAGATGTGTTGTCTACGTTTTAGACTGAAAT
>JADKLZ010001483.1:9858960-9878170 GCA_021533235.1 Biomphalaria straminea
TCTACGTTTTAGACTGAAATTCTAATATACAGATGTGTTGTCTACGTCTTAGAATGAAATCTTAATATACAGATGTGTTGTCTACGTCTTAGACTGAAATCCTGATATAAAGTTGTGTTATTTACGTCTTAGACTGAAATCCTGATATAAAGTTGTGTATCTACGTCTTGGTATGAAATCCTGATATAAAGTTGTGTTATCTAAGTCTTAGTATGAAATCCTAAATGATATCACTTTCTTTGGAAAGCATGTTTTAAATTTCCTTCGATGTTATGTATTCATTCAAAGCTTCAACTTTGATTCTGCACCTCATTAGAGGCTACTCCGCTGCATTAACTCCATTGTGGGATATAAAGTAATAAATAGTGAGACCTTTAGAGACTTTCTCTATTGTAGTCTTTCACACTGGCATAGGTGATGATTAATGTAGTATTCATTTGGTTCAAACTGGTAAGATCAAAGGCTTCCATGAGAACCGGGTCCCACTGGGCCATCAGGCCAGTTTGTTCTTGTTTTATATTTAACAGTTACATCTGTGTAAAACAACTATCAAGTTATTTTGCTGGAGATAGTTCCCCGAAACGTGACAGAGTAGTTTAAATAAAACCGTGTCCAATGGTATGGATAGAAAAAAAAAAAAATCCTTTTAGATGTAATTCTTTATTCTGTTTAATTTTAATCAATGAATTAAAATTTAAAGTAAAGTGTTTAGAAGCAAGAAAAAAAAAGATCATCATTATTGGTGTTACATACATCAACTACATACAAGCACCTACTAGAGGTAGGAAAGCAGTAAATAAGAGGAATTATAATACAAGCAAAATATAAAGTTCTTTTTTACAAAACAATAACTACATCTCTAAGTAATGTAGGAATTATTTCCCTTATTCGATTAAAAACAAAATATCAATAGTTAATGAACTAATCGGTTAAGTTTTTAATTCATTATGTTTTAGACAAAATAAATAATTGTAAAGAGTTAAAAACTTGATCCGAGAATGGGTTTTGGAGAAAGTTTAATTTCAATAGGTTACGAGAACACACACACATTTGGCTGTATCTGTGAATACTGAATGATCAATTTCCATTGTTGGTATTAAATAAAATAATTAATTTACCAGTAATTAATTGACTAATAGGTGAATTGTTTTTTATAGATTCATGTCATCGAATAATCGTGCGAAGTTTTAACTTGATCCGAGAATGGGTATAGAAGAATTAATGAGAAAAAATATTTTATCAGACAAATATATACAGATTGACAGACTGACAGACTTGATATAAGCTTTGTTAAGAAAGAAACAGAGAATAGAGAGAAAGAGAAAGAGAGAGAAATAAAGATAAAGAGGGATATAGAAAGAATTGAAAGTGATATTCGGATATTTTGGGGTAGGCACATTCTATGTTCTGAGACAAAATGAGAGAAAGGATAGAGAGAGAGAGAGAAAGAAAGAGAGTGAGAGAAAAAAAGAGATTGAAAGCTTAAAAGAAAGAGAAAAAAAAAGAAAAAAAGACAGAGTACAAATGAGTCGAGAAAAGATAAAAGAGAACAGAGAAATTTCAGAAACAAGAGAGAGAAAGAAAGAGAGAGAAAGAGAGTGAAAGAAAGAGAGAGAAAGAGAGTGAAAGAAAGAGAGAGAAAGAGAGTGAAAGAAAGAGAAAGAAAGAGAGTGAAAGAAAGAGCATGTGAGAAAGATACAGAGTAGTCTAATAAAAAAAAAATTTAGTCAATGATAAAAAAAAACAGATGGCACGGTCATTGGCTGGTTTATAATCTTGTCAACTCTAAGATTACAGTCCTGAAATTATTGAGGGCTCCATAAATACTTCGGACTCTCTGATGGAAGATAATAGATCGGAAGTACTTACAAGTACTTACTAAACTAACCAGTGACCACCAAGCTCTTCTGTTGTATTCCAGCATTCATCATGTTGGTCTGACACTTTGATGTCAGGGAAGCGGTTTCGGTCTTGGGGCAGCGGGAGCCGAATGACAAATGGACATTGGCGATCTTCGAAAATCACACAACAATGTCAGTTTTCACTTGCTGGACGCCTGACTTGTAAGTCACAACACTTTGGTGTTTAGGATTTCTAATAAATAGAAGATTATAACAGTAAATACTTTAAATGTTCTTATCTTTAAATTATTATGGTGCCTTCAAAGTAGAAGATAAATGCATGTCTCCATGTGTGAATATAGTCGTGCAAGCTAATTAGAGGCGTAGGCTCTAATAACTTATAGGTTTTTCTGGCTGATTCAGGCAACCCATCTCATGGTCTAATAAAGTAAAAAAAAAAGTAAAAGATGTAGATCTATATATTAATAACATTGTATGGAAAACGAAATTGATCTTTTATTGTGTCTTTTATAGTATATTTATTTGGTTGTGTTTCTGTATTTGTAAGATAAATTAGGATTCAGTGATTAATGTATTGTCTCTACTTTTTCTTGTTCTTCTGTCTTAGAGTGTCTCTAAATATAGTTACTGTGCTAAAGGTGTTATCCTAATCATATTCTTTTGTTACAAATCTCATGGCTATATGGTACTAAAATTTTAGTTTTTAAATATAATGTATATGTGTTAAGAGGATTCCTAATCTTAACATGCCTGTTCTAATATTAGTCTTACCAATGTTAAATAGTAATTTAGTTTAATGATTATGTTTGATTTCTAAATAATTTCTTTAAAACAAAAAAAAAAAAAAAACTTTTATACTAACTTAGTGAAAATATTACAGATAGAGTCCGTGTTCATGGACTCTGCAAAGCAAATCATGAGGTCATAGTCTCACAAACTTCTTTGGCATTTTGAATAAGTAATAAAATTCAATTAAAATAAAGTATATTAGATTAGGGGGGCCTTTGGGAAAAGGGCAAGAAAGGGAAATGTTATAAGCACATAGAACTCGATTTTTTTTAAATTAATTAAGAACTATAAAAAAAAAAATAACTAAATAAGTAAAAAGACAAAATACCAGTAGTATAAATATAATGATTATCAATTATATGTTCAAATAATAAAGTTAAGAAAGATTATGTCTTACCCTTCGAATGGGGGCGGATACATGCTAATGGGACATAAGCGATACTCAGTAAAAAGAACAATGAAATATGTTAGTTTTCCCTGACTAATATTGGTTGAATGTTAGGCTTTAACAGTAAATTTTTAAAAAAGTAAATCATTAATTAGTGTGTTAATTTTTTAAGTTTTAATTAAATGTGCTGTCTTGCAGCACGAGTTTCTGTTCAAAATTTCAGCCCGATAGGATATGAAAATTTAAAATAAATGATTTTTTTTTTTTAAATTTTTTTTTTGCTCGGAATAAAGTGTAAGTTATAATAGGGATACTTGTACTAGGGTTTTGGATGATTTATGAAGACTCAAATCAAACTAGCAGACAGCTAGTTGAAGACAAACATACTCAGCAGTTTTGAGAGTGGGATGTATATACGAGTTAATTGGTACTGATAAGTTTAAAAGCTTGCTTAGTTAAGAAACTGTACTATGGTCTCTGTCCTACTAAAAACAGCGTTTTCCTCTCATCGTGTAGGCCAGAAAAAAACTACCAGTAGCATTAACTGGTGCTTCGGTGCCGCTGAGGTGATCTAAGATAACACCGATTAGAGGACCATAACAGGAAGAGAAGGTAAGGTGATCACTGCTAGCTGCTTGGACTAATGTCCCTCCTTTGTGAGCAGCTCCGGGCGGTCCGCCGAGTCCGAGAAGATATCGGTAATAAATAAATCTCGAGTTCCCCCCCCCCCCCCCGCTGTTTTTATTTGCTCGCGACAGTGACCCGAGGGCATTAAATAATGAGGTGATGGGAGTTAACTCTAGTCCTCGCTTCCGGTTTCTTAGAGCTTACAAGAAAATAAACGACGGACTAAAAAAAAAAAAAGAGTATTGTAGAAGTTTAGAAATCAATATTCAGGTCATAAGAATAACACAATGAAATAGAAGCATCAGGAAAACGCAAGTATTGATCAACATATTGGATTACTTATTTGTTATGTTGTCTACTTTTTTGTATAACATTTTCTGAAAACGAGTAATATGATATGGTAAGTGTATAATAACGTACCTATATATCAATTGCATCACCTACGCAACAAATTATGTGATGATATTATAATGCTGACTGTTCCAGTAAATATGCAATGGCCAAAATATGATTTCAATGTAGGTGTTTCTATTAACTCTTTCTCTCCTAACTGACGATACCAACGTTGACTCCATCAGAATGTGGTAAATAATTACGGAGAGAAAGAGTTAAAAGTCGTGTGTGTATTATGTGTGTGGGTGGGCGTTATAATGCAAGCAGACGAAAATTCTACAACCCAGGAGCCTAAGAAGTGTATACAGTCACGTGACCAAGTCATCTTCGAGAGGAATCATAGAATTTCTATGAGAAAATTCGCCAAGAACAACAACAACGGTAGTGGACTACCAGACTAACAATCAATGAAAACGGATCATGTATCTTTATAAGTAGGCGCGTTGGCTGAGTGGCGAAGGACTTGACAGGAGGTCCCAGCTTCGAACCCTAGTTAAGACTGGAATTTTAAATTTCGGGATTTTCGGGCATCTCTTAGTCCACCCAGCCCTAATGGGCACCTGACATTAGTAGGGGAAAAGTAAAGGCGGTTGGTCGTTGTGCTGGTCATATGACACCCTCTTTAATCGTAGGCCACAGAAACCGATGACCTTAAAACCATCTGCCCTATAGACCAATCGGTTTGATAGATGAACTTTACTTTTTTTTTTTATCCTTATAAGGTTTGTTGATTGACACCTTAAATCATGAAAAAATGCTTCTATGACGATCTGAACCCGAGACCTTACAAACTGCATTCGATTGTCTAATCACTCAACCATTCATCCCCACTTAATCAGTGAGGTTTCTAGAACATTACATCGGCAACGACTCATCTATTAAATCCGAATAATTCTAATAAAAAATGATTCTGTCCTAATTATTTAATACTCTCTTTTCCTACCTGAATGACGCAAACATAAAAAAAAAATCTGGACAGACCATCAGAAAAAAGAGAATCAGAAAAAAGGGAGATCAATAAGTGAGTCCAGGTGCCAGAGGTCAGGAACTGAACGACTAGTCCAGCCTCGTTGACGGGCCTTTTCAAACCTTGTCATTTACTAATGGGATAAAAATGAGGTTACACCGAAGCGTCATTTAGGGTACAGAGAGGGGGGCCGTCACTTCCGGTGTGAGCCAGGGGAAAGGAAGCCGACAAAACGGAACGCGAAATATCATTAACATTTTAAGTTCTGCCCAAGAGTGGCCAAAAAAAAAAGATATAAACGAAATGGCGAATATTTTTTTAAATTTCAATTAACTTTGTCCAGATCAAGCATGTCTCAAAACGTTTCAATTAAGCATCAGACGCTGACAACTCTTCTAGCACTTTATTAAGAGGATTGTGTTCGAGCCTTAATTATTTCCGAGAATTGAATTAACACAGTAATTACTTCCCCTCGTCAAAATGCCCAAGATGAGTCGGAACTTTCCAAATAAAATAAAATCCAGCTTGTTGGTTTAAAAAAAAAAAAATAGAACAGACAAACGTGATGGGTTGATTGATTTAGAAGCTAAATGGAGATGTCTGAAACATTGGGCAGTCAATATTTGGACATTTTTAATGCTAAGTACGCTTGGCTCGGCTACCTATGAAGGGGGGCTCGAGTTTCGACACCCGACTCTAGCAGAGTTGTGTTTACGTTTACTGAGCGCCTAAAGGCAGCACGGAAAACCAACTCCTAGATACCCCCTCGCCCCACTGGTCCACAAATGAGATTGGACCATAGCGCTCTGAGCATGCTATTAGCAAATAAGTAGGGCTATATTACAGCGACAATTTAATTTAACGTATATATTTCTAGGTTGTTATTTTATTTAAAAAGTAACATGCAAAAACAACTTTAACTCTTTGACTCCGCAACAACGCTCAGAGCGTTGATTTTAAAAAGGGGGGAAAAGGACGGACGTACGCTGAGATCGTCGGCTATTTAAAATTGAGTTTTTCGTTTCTATTCCTCTGATTCATGTTTTTTATTGATTAATTATTTATCTAGAATAGTTTCCCTTTGCTAAACATCCGGAATTTCCTTTTGTTCGAAGATTTTAAAGTGATTACATTTTTTTTTTCTTTGAGCGTGTTTTATTTTACATGGAGCCTCAACCAGGGCAATCTAAACTTTGTAGATCTAAATATTTCTTTGATGAAGAAGTAAAATAATTCACATGACAGTGATTTTGTTTTATCTGATGGTAATATTTGTTTCTAAATCTAATGGTATCGATCTAGATCTAGTAAATCAATTTATAAAATTTATAGACCTAGGACTAGGTCTAGTAATGATGAAGTTTAGCTGATGAAGCAGCCCAACCCCCAGCTAAAGTTCAATGTAGATCTAGAACTAATTTAGTTGTCTCTACATTATCTAGATCTAAATCTAATCAGATAGAGGTCTACTCTAGATCAAGGCACTGAAACAGAACTATTTCAGACTTTTTCCACCAAAAAATGTGGGTCTCAACCTGGACTTAGTCTAATGAGCTGGCCTTTTTTGTTGAAGTAGTGACATTGGATTATTAGCTCCAGTTTATTTTTTTTTGTGTCTATTGCTGTTTCTTCTGTTGTTTTATGTATATAAATGGATAAATATAGGAAAAAAAATTCATTTGATTCAATTTGGACAATAGATTTCTTAAAAAATGAACTTGGATGGATATTTTCAATGTCAGTTGATAAGTTTTTCATTTTTTAATTTTATATTCAAAAGCCAAAATTACAACAACAACATAATTTGCATACTAGAAAACTTATCAAAAAGAAAGAACAACCATTCCTCTTCAATTGTATATCAATTTTATTTTTTTCCAATTATAAATAAAAAAGTTATAGAAGTTATATCGAAGCAGAGTAGCGCACTCCGAAAAGGCGGAAAAATTAATTCCGTCCAAAAGTGCAAGATAATTCAGGATTAATTTCGGAGTCAAAGAGTTAAAAAAAAAAAGAGACAATACTACCTAAATAAATGGATGGCGTTTCGTAAGAGCAATTATTATACTCATAATGAATAATGAATGATTGCTATTGATATTTCCTTATCTTACGGAGTACTAGAGACTAAATGTGGAAGTGCTAGAGACTAAATGTGGAAGTACTAGAGACTAAATGTGGAAGTACTAGAGACTAAATATGGAAGTACTAGAGACTAAATGTGGGTGTACTAGAGACTAAATATGGAAGTACTAGAGACTAAATGTGGAAATACTAGAGACTAAATGTGGAAGTACTATAGACTAAATGTTGAAGTACTAGCGACTAAATATGGAAGTACTAGAGACTAAATGTGGAAATACTAAAGACTAAATGTGGAAGTACTAGAGACTAAATGTGGAATTACCCAATGACGTGTCTGTTCAAGATAAACTTTTTCAAAAGCAAATTTAATTTTAGTAGATAATATTTCAAAAAAAAAATAAAATAAAAAAAAAAAATAAAACTAGAGTTAACCCAGTGTTGCCATTCAGCTAGTATTTTTTTTTTCCCAAAGATAAGTACCAACTGTAAATTTTAAATGAAAATTGTAACAGCCGTTTTCGAAGCCGTGTTAAACCCTGAAGGTTTAGCCATGGATCTATCCACTCCAAATATGCGACCTGAATAGTGGGATAGTTCATAATTATAATAATAATTTCGAATACCACTTTTTTTTTTGGGGGGGGATGCGCAAACGTACCCCTCCCTGCACACACACACACACACAAAGATTCTGAAAGTCTCGCGCGCACCATTAAAAAGTACTGTGCTCGTTTTCATATCAGCGTATTAACATTTTTCTCTTTCAGTTGCAAACCACCGTGCATACACTGTAAGCTAATAAATATACTATTGACTAGGACTGACTTACCAAATGGAAGAAGAAAGAAAAAAATTCTATGTCACGTTTCGGCGCCATGTTACAAATAGCTTCTGCCTACGCAGTTCTACTTCTTGGTCTGACCTAGACATGGATAGGTAACGATCTGGTAAGGCAAGTAGGGAGCTACCCTCTAGTCCAACAGGTGTCCGTATCCATCAAGAGAAAGTTCCACTGGTGTTTGTGAACAAGTCAAGTAACCTTATCTAAGTGAATGAGTTAATTAGCGTCATCGCTCTTTTCACTCAGAATGACGTCATTTTACTCGATTGGTGATTGAGGTAAATGTAATTTGGTCATTAAAAAAAAGGTAATCCAAGACAAGGTGGTTAACACAGGTTTGACAGTCTCGTATCGTACATCTACAGTACGACTGGGTTTGTGAAGTCCTGTGAGACACTGAAATGGCATTATGGTGCACGATGTCTATGGTGAAGGAAGATGGAATTTCCGTTGCGGTGCTTAAAGCCCGAGTCCATTGCACTTGGCGAAGATGGAAGAGAACCCTAACAACCGTGAAACTATCCACACACCGTTCCTCAAGGAGCCGTTTTATGTCGGACTTTCGCTCGGCTCGGTATCGATAAGGGATATCCACCATGTTTGCTCGGCCTTCGACCTCACCTATAAAGCAAGCGTCTTGGGATAAGAGTTATTAGTTGAAGGGATGTAACAAAATTACATCTGCTTAGGTCCCCTCCTAGTTGCTGCATTAAAACAGAAGGAGGAACAACAGAGTTTTTTAGCATTGAGACAGATGTGAGACAGGGGTGCATCTTATCTCCCTTCCTTTTCCTCCTAGCCATCGACTACATAATGAGGAAAGCAATGAACCAGACTGCCTTTGGTATTCCATGGTGTGAACAAAACCGAATGACGGACTTGGACTTCGCTGATGACGTTGCACTACTCGGGGCTACAAATAAAAGTAAGTAAGGTCCCTTCCTAACAGCGCCGATGGATGAGAACGTCCAAGAATCTTCGACACAACTCATAGGATAATCACAATAAAACAGATAGTAGGAAGTAGCTGTACAGCTATGGAAATCAAAAAGAGGCAAGAACTAGCAGGAATTAGTAACGGAATACAAAAGAGGCAGACCTACTACTATAACTAAACCGTTACAGCAGCGGTTCTCAACCTTTTATGCACACACACACACATACAGAAATAGTAGAATAGACAATAACAATGCATATTTTCGATGGTCTTAGGCGACCCCTGGCAAATCGTTAATCGACCCCCAAGGGGGTCGCGATCCACAAGTTGAGTACCCCTGGGTTACAGAGTTATTGAGTTCACTAGAAAGAAACCTAACCCTAACAATTCATAACAATTAGTTTTTGTTGAACAGACTGTTGAAAAGATATTGTTATGTCTAATTACAATAACTCTACTTAAACCTGGAACCTTTAGTGTAGACACGGTTCTCAAAAACGGCTGTAACTAGTTTCGCAGAAAATTGACAGTTGATGTATATAGTTGGGAAAAAATGACCAGATCGTTACTAGACCATAACAAAACAATAGTAAAATCTGATAGAACGGAGAAATCGTTATACACAATGGTCAGACGTTTCCAGGGGTCGGAATCGTCCCCCGGGTCGTAGTTCAAGCATCACTAACATGGCAATATCAATGGACATGCACTCGACTTATATAATGATCGACTTGGATCAGAGTTTATCGAGCTATTGAGATCGAAGTACCAGACGTAGCCTGTTCATCACTGCCATTGTGCTATTATACTGAAGTACACGGGGATTACATGATGTTAAGAAGAACTGTGTTTAGCTCGTCAAGTGTGTGTGTTCATGTGTGTGTATGTGTGTGTTCGTGTGTGTGTGTCTGTGTTCGTGTGTGTAGGCCGTGTTTTCATATCTCCCGCTGATGTCATTAGAGATCACCTAACGTCTCATTCTCCCCATCAGTCATTGGACACTGCCAGAATACCAAGGGGAGAAAGACACTAATTGGAAGAGAGGAACCGTTTCCTGTCTGGGGCTCAACACTGTAGTAAGGGACTGGTAGTAGAAAACAGCTGATTAGAAGGATCATCCATTTATGACGTCCACATGATGTGGGGGGGGGGAGGGGAGATAAAAATGGGTCAGTCCAAGGTAGATCTGAATCGAGACAAGAGTGAGTTCAAAAAGTGATTTTGAGATTTCATATTTCATAATGCAGAAAATATAGAACATTAATTTATATTCAGCTGTGATTTGAAGTCAAACTCCGATAAAAGGTTATAAATACTAAATACTTCTAGTCTGAAGATGAAGAATGAAAGCAATATTTCACATGATTACGTCGGTTCAGTAGCGACCTGCATATTTTACCAAACCTGATGCAGACAAAGCCGCTGTCCGCTTTGAGTCTAAATGTTATCTTCTTGTAGATAACAAGAACTTTTATTTTTGGGTCTGAAATGTGTTCCTCTCCAGCGACATGCATGTTCCTTTATGTCCAGTGAGAAGCCAAGTGATATGTAAGATGTAGGGTGGCCTCCAGGTCGTGCGGTATGTACTTCGGACTGTGTCCACCAGAAGGACATCTGGGCTAATCAAAACAACCTTTTTGTTTCAAGAAACCTCTGAAACTTGTAAGACACAACAATGTATTTTAGACCAACGGCTTAATTTGAGCTAACAAAAACCCAGACCTACTAAAAATGACTATTCTGGTGTTTTGTTCCACAAAGTGAACATCCGATAATTGAATATTAAGCATGTTCTGCGTTCAAATGTTTTGTTGTTGTTGTTGCTTCAACATTTTCATTACATGCAAATTTATGGAGTATCAACGTAATCCTATGGGAGTCGAAGGTTCGAATTTATTTTTGTTTCATACGCCATAAAAACATGAGATGACTTATGATAGATGTTTGTGTGTGTGTGTGTGTGTCAGTGACGTAGCATCCATGGCGCAAAGGGATTCAATGAACCCGGGCCCACGACCATTAGGGGCCCACCACCTGAAGTGTTACCAAATGGCGCAAAGAACTTCATTGCGCTTGAAGCCATGACTCATGACCAGTTGGGGCCCACACGAGGACACCAAAAAGAAAATGAAAGTGAACTTTAGAGAAAACCAATTTAAAAAAGGTCACGTGATTCTGTTAAGAAGCTGTAGGCCTACAAGCATTGACTTTTAAGATTTGTGGAGAGTCATAACTGAATCAAAATAATTGACATTATTTCTTACACAAAAAAGTACGATATTTGCACTTGAAAGTCTTTTGATAAATGTACCAATACATACAGATAACTCAATATTGTCACACACTCAATTAGTCGTATTGTGGGGAGGGGGACCCACCGAGATATTCTTGAACCCAGGCCCATGGGTGCCTTGCTACGTCACTGGTGTGTGTGTCAGTCTGATGACAGGTGGCATTAGTGTTCTTGCTCCCACAACATGCGGAACAGTCACAGACCTAATTGTAGAAACAACTCTCGACCTAATTGGATTCCTTGCCGTCACTTCGCGACCTACCCAGAGCACGAGTCGGTTGACCTAATTGGCGTTTGTGTTTCCCATGTTTGCTAACATATGCCGCCCAGTGATGATACGGTATACCATATAGACTTAAACATAAAATTAGCATTTAGATTTACACATTAAATTTAAAATATCAAAATAGCTTTACTATGTTTAAAAAACAACACGGTATCATAGCTATTAATATTATTGATAAATGTGGTAACTATATGTATACTATTTAACAAGTATTGTCAGCCGTATTTTCCGAATTGCCTCCGTGAAGGATGAAGACAATATTTTAGGTTTAATAATTATTAAAGTTGAATTAAATTGCTGTTATCAATATTATATAAACACCATAGTTTTAACAGTTTATTCCCAGAGAGTTCATTATTGACGATAACCTTGTAAGCAACCTTGTAAGCATGGATTTATCGTATCTATAAAAAGTGTTTGCAACATGGAACATATTATAGCTGAGATCAAAGAAGTTACATATTTCAATGTATGGATACTTTAATAGCGGTAAAACAGTACTAATGACTCTTTCTCTCTCACATTAAAACCATTCTCCGTAAACTTTGTCTATACTCTGCTGTTTAGAGTTAATTAAGTCTACAATACTTGTCCATTTTTTTTAAAACTATTAGCTGATTTGCTATATAACTGTGATATGACAAAACATGCAGGTCGCAACTGGATTGCTTAGTTTATGAAACACTGCACTCATCCCTAATCTTCGAGACTGAGAACATTGTTATTGTTATTGCCTTTGCATCAAGACTTTAAACAATTTAAAACTTCATATGTAACAGAAGCATTAATTATTGGAAAATGAAAGTTTGATTATGGATGGAGAGTTATAAGTAGATCCAATCTCATCAATATCAACAACAACTATACTAGTAACAATAACAGCAACAACACTATTATTAAAAACAACAAAAACAACATTAAACAATAACTAACAACAGCAACAATAACAACTATAAAAACAGATACAAAATAATATTTCAATGTTTTTGTTAATAAATAAATGTGTCCATTTATTAACGTGCTGTATAATATTACTTTCAGCTAGATATTAATCATTCAAAAGTCCAAGGAAAGAGTTTTATCCCTTGCAACATATCGACCCTGCTAATAGGACGCTTGTATCATAATGCTTGGTTTAAAAAAAAAAGTTTTATTATACGAGTGATTTCCCTTGACGTCTATTTTCATATTTTGCACATTTGTTCATTTCGACGCCTTTACGACTGTGTTGTTAACGCCGACCTTCTGATAGAGGCGCTGGTGTGGTACAGAACTGGTTTAAAAATGAGCTTAAAACTCCCCACCCAGTATCGAGTAGTCGGCAGATCTTGAGGATCACGCGATACCACAGAGGAGTCTAATGTGGTGTGGGCACGGTATCGATAACTTTATCGGATCAAATATTTTTTTCTAGTGCAAGTTAATCACGACTACTAAGGGACCTCAAAATAGCGTTTTCATAAGCATCCACCTCACAACTATTATAGATCTAGGCTTCAGACTTTCAACACATTTGTTTATCTCTAGTAAGCATATTATGAAGAAACTTTAGAACGGGTTTTAACTATTGTCCATTTTGATATAATCCAAGATTAGTATTACAATAACTATTGTTGGAGGCGGCCTTTAGTAGTAAGCGGGGGACATGGACGAGGCGATATTAGCAGTACGCGGGAGGATGGGGGGGGGGCCTGGGCGAGTATCATGTAGGGGCCCCGCCTTTATGTAAGATAGGACGTTGATGATAAGGGAATCTCCTCTTCTGCAGGAGCCCCTCTCAGGCACTTGAACTTTTGAGGTTGTCAGACTGAACAGAGGGCGTCTTAAGTTAAATCTCAACAGCAATATGAGTCAATCAAGTAAAAAACAAATACATTTCTCGGCGCATCTCTTAACGAGGGTGTCCTGCGGCCAACACAATTCACGTTGAGTAAAACATTTTGGAACATCTCTTTTTTTTAATGAGCATTTCCTGTGGCAAGCACAAACCCCTCTCGCTTTTACATTATCCAATAGTTACAATGTCAGCCTGATAATAATAAAAAAAAATACTGAGATTCAAAGTAGATACGTTTGGGTTTGCAGACAAAGTCCTAACCACAACATCTCGAGTAAATATTCTAGATGTACAAATGTAAGGAATATTTGAAGCAGTTTCTTAATGTTAAGGAAAGAGTAGGCCTATATTACTTTAAACTTTAACGGGCATAATCAGTATTTTGTTTCACTCGGATAAAGCCTAAAAATTAAAGGGAACTGATGGAGCTGGTGAATAGTTTCGGAGTTTAAAACGACAAATCGACTTTCTTTTTTCCAACCTTGTCTCCGTTAAAAGAATATTGTATACTAAAAATTATTATCTCTATAAGAAAACAGAATAAAGTGTTACACAATAATATTATTTTATAGAACAAGAAAGCGGGTCAAGATAACTTTAAACATTCACGGAATCTGTGGACATATTTCTTTTTTAATGAATGACAATTAAACTACTTCCGGTTCATCTTTTCATTCTTTTTTTATCTGACGCTCTTCGAGTTTGTTATTGCTGTAAAATAATAGAAGAATAAACTCAGCAATTCTCCCAAAAAAAAAGTAACAGAAAAAAGTAAAATTAAAATCAAGTATGTGTTCTTCACTTCAATAGACTCCACAATAAAGTAACTATACCTTACGCCTACAGTTGGAGACAGTTAACCAGGGTATCATGTGGTCAGCACAAAGTCAGCCAGGTACAAATTAAAGTTGGATAGACCAAGTGATGTCCTGGTCAACCCCCCAAAAGAAATTTCAAACTTTAAAGATGTGAAGCCAGTTACCTCAATGTATTAGCCTAGTACAAAGTCCCTGAACCAACAAAGTTTTTGTTTTTGTTTTTTGTTAAGTAAAATAAAAACACACGAATAAAGAGATGATGCAGTAAGTTGTACATTATGATTATTTTGTATTGAATATTGTAGACAAAATATCTAAACTTTTGAATAGTATTTCCTAGTTTAACATTTCCTTGTGATTTTTTTTTAAATTTTGTTTTGGAGTTTTAAAATTGTATTGGCTCACGTGGTGTTTGTTTGCAACTTAATTGCCTCGCGAGAACTCTTGATCTTTCTGGGAGAAATGCAGAGCATGGTTTTTAATAGGGTAATAGCCGCTCTTGGTTTCGTGTGGTCTGTCTGTCCGTCCGTCCATCCAGGGCGGGTCCTACAGGTTGCGGGGCCCTATGCGAAACGGATTGCGCGGGGCCTAATTTTGGTTGTGATAAGGATAATAAGTGAAAATTAAGATTTTGTATAAGAAAATAAATTTGTATTTGCATTTTATATATAGTTTACTAAGTACAAAATCACTGTAAAATTAACCTTACGAGTCATCTACAGTAGATACTAGTTTTCCGGCAAAAAGCCGATAAACATTCAGATCCGCCTTTTATATTTACTATCGACTAGCAAAATATCGCTGGTTGAGATAGATTTCGATCTATATTTGTCTGCCAGTGACTATTAAAGTAAATTAAATATTTGAAATTCTTGTTTTTGGTTAAAATTCTGCTTATTATTATATTTTTATTAAATGAAAGCTGAGAATGCTGTTTCGTTTTTTTTTTATCGCGAGTAAGATTGGCGATTTCCATATTGAATCACACACCGAAATGACAATTTTGTCTGTTTCTAAGGAGATTTGACTTTTCAGAAGATTTTAATAGTTTCAGAAGATTTTAAGGAATTTTTCTTATATTTTATAATTTTAGGAGAATTCCATGAACCCTTTAATAATAAGTTAAAATGTTTTAATTTAATAATGTACACCTAAAATTTGCATCGCGCGGGGCCTATGAAATCGCGGGGCCCACTGCGGCCGCATAGGTTGCAGTGGCCTAAGACCGGCCCTGCGTCCATCCATTCCGTTTAGATCTCAAAGTAGAACAGATATTGATAATTTGATGTCATAATATTTTGTATATTTGACAGCTCTGATGTAAAAGCTAATTTTTTGTTTGCTACTACCGAAAAATTTTTTTTGTTCTAAATACATTTTTTTACAAATATTTTTTATTAATAGTAAAAAAAAACAACAAAGTACTCTATGATACATGTTATATGACAACTTTTCTTCTACTCTCAGCGAGATCCCAAACACAGAACAGGTGATCATCCTCGGCGACCTTAACGCACGTGTTGGATCTGACAACTCTGCATGGGACAGCTGTATTGGGCGTTTTGGTGTCGGCAAAATAAACGAAAATGGACAAAGACTACTCGAGGTTTGCTCACAACACTACCTCTGTGTCACTAATACAAAGTACTCTATTTAGGGGGATACTATTTTTGGTACATTTTTTAACAAATGTACACAAGAGTTTTAGATTGTTTGTTAAAAAAAAATGTTTAAAATGTGTATTACTAAATTAAGTAATTTAAGTCATTCTAGTTACTTGCATTTTAACCAAATTAATTAATTTTTTTCGAAGATAAAAAAATCAAAGATTGTTTTTTACATAAACTTTTAATAGCCTTTGTAACTTTATTTTATTTGAAATTTAGAGTTAGTTCGGAGACAGAATATTGCCACCCAAATTGTATCACAATAGTTAGTTCTTTACTTTAACGTATACCAAGCACTCCTCTTCTGAATACAAAATGCATAAATTCAACAAAATGTTCAGCTGAAAGAGCTCACCGAAATTGTACTAATATTTTGACTAAGTGTTTGAAGTAGTTGAAACGTCATCTTCCATCTCTGAGACTTGTCCAGGTCTCTCTGGCTACAACTGCCAGCCCCACTTGAGACGCCGCTCATGTTTACACTCGGCCAACTAATTTGCTTCTCATTAAAGCTCAGGACTCTAACTGGAAAGCGTTGCCACTAGGAGCGTGACCTTCAGGGCCTGACCTTCAGGACGTGACCTTCAGGACGTGACCTTCAGGACGTGACCTTCCGATTGGGTCTATACTTGTGAAATGAAGGCTGTAAAATATATGCGCATCTTTTAGCGTTTATACATTCTAGTACTTTAACCCGTATTACATAGGCGGAGACGAGGGGAACTGCTTTGAGAGCGACATCGTTCCGACCAAAGCTTAGGTCCAAGAATTTGTTACATTGAAAGATCCAGCCAAAGAGAATGCCTCTCCTGGATAGGGATCTACATTCACATGGAAAAAGTGCTCTACAAGATATATCATTATTATTATTATTATTATAGCTTTTATATAGCGCTACTTTCATGCTTATAGCATGCTCAGAGCGCTTTGGTCCAATCTCATTTGTGGACCAGTGGGGGGGAGGGGGTATCTAGGAGTTGGTTTTCCCGTGCTGCCTTTGGGCGCTCAGTAAACACAACTCTGCCCGAGTCGGGTGTCGAACCTCGAGCCCCCTTCTAGGTAGCCAAGCAAGCTAAGCTCAAGCCGCACTTAGCCTCTCGACCACGCTTCCCACGTCGTTTTACGATTGAAGGAGGCTATATAGTTCGTCAATCGTGGTTCGATGATGACCACATTTGTTATCCATGAAGCACGGCTTTGCACTAGGGTTTTGTGCCTACTTATGTGGCTGGTGAGACCTATGTGAGCCCGGAATATTCGGATGGACACAGGACAGCCGGAGCTGGCCTAAAAAAAAAAAGAAATGTTAGCATGGGATCGAACCCTCGACATTCGCGTGCCGCTCTATCGACTTAGCTAACCAGCCATTCTAAAAATTGCTAAACTTTAGCTTAAAATAAATAACTCACATTTTTCTACTTAGGTTTTTTAACTTCTGACTTAAAAAAAATAGTGCTAGCTAACAAATAGTAAAATATTGATTTTCTTAAAAGTGTAAGAAAACTTTACATTACTTTTAAAAAATCTATACATTTCTTCAACGATTTCTATCAAAACTGTAGTTTAGTTAACAAAATTATCTTTCACCAAATGAACTCAAATTTCTAAGGATAGCGTTGAAACGTTATTATTTTTACAAAAAAATAAACGGACATTTTCTTACATTAAATACTAGACAATAGCTTTATTAAATAATAGTCACTACAAGCTTTTATCGATGTGGCCTTATCACATTGGGATATAGTCTTCTGACTATTGTACTTTTGTATTTCCGTATATACATCTTTGTTATTTCAACACATTTATAAGAAACTTTTTTTCAAAAATGTAATTTTTATTTTTACAGGTCGTACAATAACCGAGACATTGCGACAATGCCGTGGGAAGTAGGTAAATCACAGTCAAGATGGTTTCTAATTTGTATAATTAAATAATTATCTCGTCTATAACCCACCTGTCTGAGACATCTCGCGCCGAGACATCTCGCGCCGAGACATCTCGCGCCGAGACATGACCACGAGATCTCATCCAAACGAACACTCATTTGATGCTGTCTTGAGAAACACCACTTCGGCCTTACCGGCCCCGATTCAGGGTGTGTGTGTGTGTGGGGGGGGCAAGCTAATGGATGTCCACCTTTAATCCTGTAAACTTAATACATGCTATAAGTACAGGCAGTCTGCGGGATAATTAGCTCTCCATTATATACTTCTGTTTCAACATTCAAGCGGGAACTTCTCGATACTTTAACCACGAGGCAAGGAATAGACGACAAACTAAAAACAAAACAAGGGGAAATAATAAAGAAAATTTCTTCATCGCATGAAAGAAAAAGCTTCAGAAATCCAAGTATTCATTTCCGAGCCATTAACATCGTCAAGTAATTTGTGTCCCCTTTAAACCCGCGCCCCAGACGATTGTTCCTTGATAATGAATTTTCAAAAGATGCCATTCAACGGGATCAAAGCTCTCGATATGTATTTCCAAAAGTGGGAACCATCTCTCGAACTATTAGTGTACATAGATAGTAAGTTTACATTTTAGAGAAAGTAAGAATAGCAATTGATATCTTACTCAGGATGTTTTAAACGTATGACGCCATGCCATAAATAAATCTATTTATAGTATTGTACATTTCGACATACTTAGAGGAAGAGTCATACGAAGGATTTCAAATATTTTTTTTATTTCATAATACATTTACAAAGTAAGTTAAAACAGATAAAAAGAATAATTAACATATATATTTTTTTTTGGTAAGTTCGAAAACTTGACAAGGGAATTTGTTCTAGACTTTATAACAAAACAAAAACGATAAATGGGTATAACACTACACATATTGTAGATTCTATTAGATGACAACAAGGAAGTATTTTTTGTGTAAAAGAAAAAGCTTATTGTAATTCATTCCATGTGTCTATCTGTCGTCACAGTGTCATCCTATACTCTTAAGCGAGCAATTCTTGTATATATATATATATATAATATCAGGTGGCCGAGCCTTGCTCGGTTAAATAATTTATACTAAGAAAGGTAATATACTACTGCTACCGGTGCTACAGCCCATGGAAAGATATGGCCTGCTCTTACACATCCCTTCATTCATATATCTCCTGGGCCTTTCGTCACCACGCCCTAACAGTAACCCCAAGTTTAGATATCTTGTTCAGTGTGAGAAAGTAAGGAGCAGTAGAGCAGCTGTGTAATCACCATTTCCTTTGTTTTGGTACGGGACATTAGACACTGAAGCATGAACACATGGTCATAATTTTACCAGCAAAATTATAATTATAATAAGGCTTGACATCAAATCCGAAGATTAATGAGGAATCTACACCGCTCTACGCAATAAAAGTGTAAACAATTTATTAAGCACTTAAAACGCAATAACTAATCATACATCGGTACATTTAATTTCAT
>JADKLZ010001483.1:9908833-9919034 GCA_021533235.1 Biomphalaria straminea
GCGGTGGGGAGGAGCTGAATAGGGCGCTAGTTGATGTTTCGGGGGGCACTTTCTCTCTAACCTTGTTTCTTTCATACAATGGCCAAGCAACATCAGCATTACTAGAAACGTTGACCAGTAGATCTACTTCCTAAGATGGTTTATCTTAGACGTTGTAACAATAGTACCAGTCCGTGTGCTTCGTATCCTAGTTCTATGGAGTCTTGTTAGTAAAATTACACATTGAAAAATATTTCTTTAAAATTTAAAAGCCGCTAGCTTTTTTTTTTTTTCAAGAAAAGTAATTAGCCCATCTCTCGCTATCCAAGGAGAATGTATTATTTATTTTTATATCTTCGTAAGAGAATATATTGGAGAAGCAAAGGATTTTATCTCAAAATATGTGAGATTTGTAACTTTGATTAATTAATCTAATTAATTTCTTTAATTTTTTTTTTTAGTTCGATGTAAAAATAGAAATAGAACACGAAAAATGTGTGTTTGCTTGTGTATGTGTGATAGAAAGAGAGAGAAAAGAGAGACAGTGACACATAGAGAGAAAGAATGAGAGAATGAAGCTTTACAAAGAGAGAGAAATGTATAGTAAATGTGGGGTAATTGCACAATATACTAACAATTCTACTAGTGAAAAGTAGCTCACTATTTAGATCAGTAGTTCAAAAACCTAATCGAGCACAAATGATCAAGTTATATTAGCTAATAAGCCTTCTACAAAATACTTGTTACTGTAATTTTATACCATGGGTACGTTTAGGGTTAAGTCTAGCATACTAACTGCTATTTATTCAGATCTAGATCTTTAAACATAAGCCAGAGTAGTTATTAATAACCAATTCTAAATTGGTATCGTGACGTGACATCATTTTATACAGGCTAGGGACAGACGACACTTGGTGCTGGAATTGTGGGTGACAGAGAGAGTAGCCATCTTCTTCAATTAGTTTTAAAAACATCCTGACCCAGTATCGCTAATCCCAGATATTATGTAGGACTCCCCATATCGAGACCATTTCTTGACATTGTTTATTTCCGGTCCACTTTGGGACATCGCGTGGTACTAAAAGCTTGAAGGTGACGTTCTCTAAATGATGATAGATTGCTTCTTCCTGCTGACTTCCATTAAGTACATTGTATTGATAATGATCGTTCTCTTTATTTGAAATATATTTTCTTAATAAAAAGCAATACATTTTTTTTTTTTGTTCCTTGTCTCGCGTTGAGAGTCGTAACAAGAGACGTAATCACGTGTGGTTATGGTACGTAAAAACAAATGATAGCTTCGTTTTGTGTATGTATTGAAGAACCAGTGTATTGATTTCATCAGTTGACATTCTGTATTGATTTAAAGTTTTATTTTTCATTGGGTATTAAATGTTCCGAAATTAATGCTATGTGTATAAATAAATGCAAGCTGAATGTGTCTTAAAATTGGTTTCTAAAGTATTCATAATTCTTTACCAAATTAAGAATGTAAATTGATTCTATACATTGCCATTTGTAGCAATGCTGTTATGGTCATCCATTCTTGTGACCGACGATTAACGAGTGCTACGACAGCAACACATGCCGAGTCCTCATTAGTTAGATGTGTTAGTGACCTACATATTTTGCCATATCCAGGGCAAGCAAAACCATTGTCCGCCGGTGGTCGTTTTAGATTTTGTTTTCGTCGTCTGCGTTTGTCCTCATTTGCGAAACGTATAGAAATTTCATAATGCATGGTTGCTGTAATGTTGCTATTATCACCATATAAATTTCTATCTCTAACAGAAAATTAAGCCGTAGAAATTCTCATTGTAAAGCCTAGTATTTTGTTAGAAAATTTGAAAAGAAAAGCTACTCTTTAAAAACTATTTCCAAAAAAAAAACGAGCTATATTTTCTGGAAATTTCGGGGCCTTGGTGCTGAAGACGCATTAAATGGCTAAATGATTCAACAAGATGGCCGTAATTGTGGCTTGGATCAATAGTAATTTCATTAACGTGGCCAAAAGGATTTCATGTCTCTACCAGGAGATGAACATAATCCTGGTAATACTCGACTGACAACAAGCGAGGATCAAATGTGTGTATGAACATCATGAAATGGACTTTACTCTGTGTAGCCTAGCACAACGAAGAGCTGCCTATAGGGCCGCATTATTTGGGCTTATTGTGTAAAAGTCTTTCCATCCCTTTAGTCTATAAACAAAGCCAAAGAATGAATTCTTCTTTAAATCAGCGCCTGGAGATTTAAGAACATGGTAAAAGATGGGATAATTGATGATGTTTTGATGATTAATGATTAATTTGTAGTTAATATTTTATCAGGAAACGGAAGTCACGTTCTTATCCCAATAAAAATATCTTATAAGATATTTAAGTGCATAAATACAATAAGAACTTTTTTTTATAAAAAAAAAACAAAACAACAACTGATCTTTTATTAAGAGTACATGTATCAATTAGTTTAGATCAGTCATTAAATTTTAAATTTATCTAGACTAACAATAAAATAGTATTTTATAAAAATATAAATGGAGAACGAAATGAATCTGAACTCATTGCTCAAGCCTTCTGAAGCTTCGCTACTAACAGTAGCCACTCTTCTAATGGAGAGCTTATGAACATAGAATATTGTAAAGCTATGTAGTGCTTCTATAGTCTCGACCTATTCTTCAGGCTTGTGTTTACCAAGTCACAGACGACGACCTAAGGGGGATAATTCAGCTTATACTGCAACATCTATCGATTAAAATTTCTTTCTCTTGTTCCAAATACCAAACAAAATAATTTATTATAAATAGGTAATTAACTAATTGATAACTTTTTAATTGATTTTTGTGTTGTCAGGTAATATAAAAAATAGTGCACAATTTCAACATGAGATTGTTTCTGAGAGAAATCCCGTGGACAAACAATTTACCAGACAGACAGACAGACAGACAGTTGATATTAGCTTTGAAAAACAATATGCAGTTTTATCCTAAGAGGCTAATAAAACACAATGACAGTTAAAAACGTTTAAGGCATTATTATGGCCCATTACAATATTAGACGAATAACAATAAAATTACGTGTTTCTTTACATGATCAATAATATAAATAACGATATGATATGAAATAATGTACAGCGGTCATAAAGCATAACATAATAATATTTAAAATAATGTTAATATGACAATTAGAAAATGACACATGCATTCTGTACGTAGATAATATGACTTGAATCATACATTGGTCCAGTCTTATTCTTCAGACATATGTTAAAAGCCGCTGTTCATTTATGTTAACATCCACCTTCACCTATCCCTAAGTCTGTTGGACCGTTGGGGCAGCACACACGATCTGTCAACCATCCTTCTCCATTCCTCTCTGTCCTTTGCCTTGGACAGATATTCATTCACTGACAGGCTTGTTCATTCTTTGATGTAGTCTTCCATTTGCTTTCTCTTTCTTCCTCTTCTTCTCCTTACTGGTACTGTTCCCGGAAGGAAAGCTTTTGCGAACCCTGAGGACCTTGTGATGTGGCTACATCACATGTTAACATAGAATGTATATAAATGTACTAGAACATTCTATGTAAAGAAGGAAACTCTGGGCCAAATACGCCATTGTACTTTTTACTAACTACTATAACAGCTAACTGTAACACGAGCAGTGCCAAGATGCAGGTTTCAAAACGTCAAAGCCAAAAGTAAATGAGAGGTAAAGGTACTCATTTTGTGTGTGTGTGTGTGTGTGTGTGTGTGTGTGTGTGTGTGTGTGTGTGTGTGTGTGTGCGCGCGAGTGAGTGAGAATGTCAATATATTTACGTTTCGTTCACAAAGGAAAAAATATCATTTTTACTCCTGGAGATGAATTATATATATATTTTTTACAACACAATGATTCTTAAGTTGTAAATGTAAATTTGTACAACTAATTTTGTGTAAAGTATTATTAGTTGAAACAAGATTACAAAGAGAGTTTTTAGAGGCGGCCCCCGTCGAAGTCGGATCCTTGTCAGATCCGCCTATTCGCAAGATGTTTCGGATGTTCCTTCTAAGTTGAAAATAATTGACTTCTCGCTGGACGACGGAGGATGGCGAGCAGGGTATAAACTTGCCTTATCTTGATGTTTGCGCACTAGACCTTAGTTCGGATTTATCGTTGGTCCCTGGCTCAATTCATGTATGCTCCCATCCTTAAACTATCGCAATATTTCTGAAAGAACAGTAAAGGTTAAATCATATTTTCAAAATCCTTTAGTGTTTGTTTTTTTCTAACCGTGACGGACAGACCAACCAACAGACAAAATGCACAAAAATATGCTTCTTTCATTGTAATGGGGGCACTAAACAATTTTTTTTTAAATCTGATTTTTTTTTTTTTAATTTAAGAAATTAGTTTAGAATCATGTCATTTCCGGGCTTTACGCTAGTACACAAAAGCCGCTGCTAAAAGTTCATTTTAAAAAATGTGCGTGATATCTGTATGTTCAATGCATTTCTTAAAGTAACATTTCCTCCCTTACATTTACGTAATTGTTTTAGAATTGGTGTTTTGTTATTAAAAAACCGCTTGCATAATTAATTAACGGTTTGCTTTTAGAAAACTAAAAGTATCCGTTGCACCTAAACTTTTCAAGCCGCATTTAATGGTGAAATAATATTTTTCGTATTTCTTCTAGTTTAGGCGCTCTGAGTCTGACAGACGGACAGACGGACAGAAATTCATTTTAAAAAATGTGCGTGATATCTACATGCCATGAGCATTTTTTCTAGTAACATTTCCTCCCTTACATTTACGTAATTGTTTCAGAATTGGTGTTTTGTTATTAAAAAATCGCTTGCATAATTAATTTTATAAATTAAACGGTTTGCTTTTAGAAAACTAAAAGTAGCCGTTGCACCTAAACTTTTCAAGCCGCATTTAATGGTGAAAAAATATTTTTCGTATGTCTTCTAGTTTTGGCGCCCTGAGTGTGACAGACGGACAGACGGACATTTTGCACACACCTTATAGCGGCTTTTCCCCTTACGGGGGCCGCTAAAAAAAGTGATAAATGCATGAAACAATGTAGACAAATATGATATGCTAGCAGAGAACACGGTTGGAGATTTTTTTTTTTGAACACATGTGACAGCTGTGTTTGCTGAGCGCCTAAAGGCAGAAATGAAACCTGTTCGTAGATAGACCCCCCGCCCCTTGCCCACTCCCCCCCTCTCTTTTCTGTCCAATAAAGAGATTACACCACAGCGTACTGAGCATGTTAGGTTTGTGCCAGCTTTACAAGCAATAACTAGAATGTTTAAAAGTACTGAGTTGAGATCGTGTTACTTGTCAATGTATAAACTTCCATTTTAAAATGTTTATCAAATGTTTCCAACAACAATGGCATTGACAAAAGAATTGCGTTTCCGGTTCTATTATAGAATAGATCTAACTTTCATTCCAAAGTTCTGAACTCTTGCCATCACCTACTTACACTGATATCACAATTCTCTCTATAACGATGTAAAATTGAATTGATATTAATGAAGAGTTCCACTAGCTAAAACAGGCTTAAAAAAAAAAAGGTTCCCTTTCAGATCTTGCCATCTATTTGGCAGATAATGTAAAGTGAATCTGTTTCCTTGACAACGGTTAACGAGGGTGTCATGTGATCAGCAAAACGACCAACCACCATTCCTTTCCCCAACCAATATTAGGCACCCATTAGAGTTGGGTGGACTCAAAGGCGTCCTAAGTACATCGAGATTCAAACCTGAAAGCCTCGGTTCGGAAGCAAAGCACTTCACCATTCAGCCATCGCGCCGCTACATTGCAGCCAATTTAACTTGTCATATTGTAACTTCTTATATTGTAACTTATCATATTGCTACTTATTATATTGTTACTTAGCATATTACAACATATCATATTGTAACTTATCATATTGTAACGTATCATATTGTAACTTATCATATTGTAACTTATCATATTGTTACTTATCATATTGTAACTTATCATATTGTAACTTATCATATTGTAACTTATCATATTGAAACGTATCATATTGTAACGTATCATATTGTAACTTATCATATTGTAACGTATCATATTGTAACTTATCATATTGTAACTTATCATATTGTAACTTATCATATTGAAACGTATCATATTGAAACGTATCATATTGAAGTCCTACCTGTGTTTGTATATCAACTAATAAACAAACAAAAAAGTCTGTTTTATTCTTTTCGAAACTATTCTATGGTAACAGTAAAGCGACAATGGAAGTTAACTAAAATTGTAATAAACCACGTTGTTATATCAGCCGACGGGTTCAGGTGGCTTCAGCATTGATGGTAGAAAAGCTAGTCATATTTCTTTTGACACTCTTTTCTTTTTTTCCACAGGCCTTAACTTTCTTGGTCACCATCTCTCTCCCAGGGGCGTAGCTAGAAATTTTCCATCGTTTGGGGGCCCCGGGGGGACTGACCTCTTGGGGGGACCTACATTTTGCGTAATACTTAATTTGTAATGTAAAAAACACTCATTTGGGCCCCCCCCCACTTGAGGGGGGGATTTTTAAATTCTCCTTCCTCCTCCCCCACCCTAGCTACGACACTGCTCTCTCCACAGAATGCGATCTGATAACCCCAAGAAGTAATCACTCTCACAATTCACTTCTTTGGCTAACATGATAGTTTTCTAAATGTATCTTATTTTAAAAAAAAAATTTCGTCTTGAATTTGAACACAAACATCCTCAAATCATTACACTAACCACTGTGCCAGGAAAGTGCTCATTAAAATAGAAGGTTTCACATATATTTATTTGTTAGTTTCGAAATTTTAAGGACGACCTGATTCCCTAAACAAAGTATAAATAGGACTAATTAAACGAATACCGTCATATCTGTCTAGTACAATTTATTTCCCTTGTTCGGTATACAATTTTAAAAAATAACTATAATTAATTAACTAATTGGTTATTTAAAAAAACTGATTCTTGTTAATTGTGCAACGTTTCTCCATCATCCGGGAATTTAAAGTGGGAGAAATAACGTGTACAAAATATGTAACATAAACACATTTTCCTATTTCCCTAAGTTTCTAAATCTGACAGAGAATATTTTTTACTTTTTTTCTATCAACTAGATAAACTCCGATTTACGTACCTAAATAATAATAACAATAATAAATACTAGTCGACCGGCGGCATAGCATACGCCGCTATTTTCCAGGGCAGGCCTTAGGCACTGCAACATATGCGACCGCAGTGAGTCCCGCACTTTCATTGGACCCGTGCTAATTTTTTAGGTGTATAAATTATTAAATTAAGTTACATGAAGTTAATTCCTTTTTCCAGTCTATATTTATTTATGTCTATGCTATTTTGTGAATGAAAAGAGTGCGGATTTGGATACACCATTTTCATTCACACCTTGCTGCGCCATTGGATCTTCCCATTTACTTGTTATAAGTGAATTCATGAATAGAAAATACTACAACATATGCGACCACAGTGGGTCCCGAACTTTCTTTGGACCCGTGCTAATTTTTAGGTGTATAAATTATTAAATTGAACCATTTTATAAAACATAACAGATTTCCCGCGGCCTCTTAATTTACCAAGAGCCCCCCTGGAAATCTCCTGAAATGTTATTAAATGCTATGCCGCCGGTCGAAAAAGTCCTGGAAATTTCCGGACATTATTAAAATCTTTTTAAAGTAAAAAAAATTATGCTAAATTATTTTGTGAATGAAAATAGTGCGGATTTTGGATATATTATTTCCCATTCACATCATGTTGCACCATGGGATCTTCCCATTTGCGTGTTATAAGTAAAGCGAATGCGTGAATTCATGAATGAAGAGTAATATGAATGGAGCTAAAAAAAATGGCTAATTGACCTTAATTTACGCGATATTAAGAATATAGCTGCACTCATGTAACAATGCTTTAGAAAAACAAATTTGAATGTTAATTTGATTAAATGGACTATAATTAGTATGTTCATGTGCTAAAGCATAAAACTATACTTGCGAAGGCCGAGGGATACACATTTGAGACCAAAAGAAAATCTGCCGCCGAGGACAAACGCAGACGACGAAAAGAAAATCTAAACCGACCACCTGCGGACAATGGTTTTGCTTGCCCTGGAAGTGGCAAAATATGTAGGTCACAGCTGGGACTGCACAGCCACGGGAAACACTGTATTCCTTACTAATCTTCGGACTCGAAGACAAGCCTATTATTATTATACTTGCGAAGAGAAGTTCTATAATCTTCTTAGAGTTGAATTCGAGTTTTAGATCTAGATCTAGATCTAGGAATAGAGAGATGAGTTACCTTTCGTAATCATGTCTAATGAACGAATGTGCGTAATTAAAGTACTTTCTAAAGTGAAACCTGAGAGTATACTCTATCCCTGTATTGTTGTTGTTCTAGTTTCAATAGTCTAACGACACAATAATGTGGAAATACTTTTAATATTATGACAATAATCTGAGAAGAAGAGATAATTATATAAACACCACTTTCATTCACAAAATAGTGCGGATTGGGATGCACCAATTTACATTCACACCGCGTGCGTGCGCCATGGGATCTTCCCTATTTACTTGCCGCTGGCATGTTGTGTGTTTGAAACTTGTGTGTGTTTGACCTCTTACTTAGAGGATTATATATATAGATATATTTATATCAATCCTGTCTTATATTTGTGTAATTTTGTACCTTTAGAAAACACAATATAAACTCACATTCTCCCTCCTCTGCTAACACCAATGGCCATTTAAATCCTACCTGAAAAAACGTAAAGGTCAAAGTGTTCTTCTTCTTACTGTCTAGATAACATACTCTTCTAAAACTAAATATCTCACATTTAAATCCCGGAATTGCACTTGACATCTTATTTCAAACTACTTTCTTTTACTTTAAGTCGTAATTTGTAGAAAAATATTAGCATTAATTGCAAGCCTTTCCCATTTTTTCTTCTTCACTCTTTGACGTATTTTATATCTTCCCAGCAAAACTATTAAACATTTTACTTTCAGCTCGTCTACAAGAAATAGACCCTGCTAGTAACTATAAGTCCAAACATGACCGATCGACGACAAAAGCAAGATAACCCTTCTAGTACGACAGAAAGAAATCGATAAGTCTTGATAAGTTTCTATAACCTCTGTCAGACAACACTGAAACACATTGTTTACCATGATGTCTTATTGCTTGCTGGAGAATAGATCGCATCTTTCACTTGTTCACTCTCACTGTCACTCAAACTACAACCTCCTCTCCTCCTCTCTCTATCTTCCTCTCTCTTATTCATTCTCTGTCTCTTTCTCTTCCTTGATATTTATGTGCGTGATATATAATCCTCGAACTAATAGATCTAGATCTAGTACAGTCATGACGTTAGTGCTGAAAGTAAACTAATTTTTATAAAGGGACAATAATATTGAGTTAATCTCGTGTCTGTTTTCATCACAAAGCTGATATCCACTTTCTCCGTCTGCAATCTAACACTATAAGTAACCACCTTTGACTTCATCCGATCTATGAGCTTAGTTCTGTGTGTAAACAAATGTCTATCAGTTAGCTAAAGAAAGTCCAATGAGCATCCGATTATTAGGGGAAAAAAAAGCAGCAATCCGCCAGGCAATACGAAAGTGCCTATTGCCCAGTTCAGCAGTCAAACGCCATGGCTGCTCATAAAATACATCTTTCAGGTGGCCTCACAAAATATAACTTTCTGGAGGCCTCACAAAACATAGCTTTCTTGTGGCCTCACAAAACATAACTTTCTGGTGGCCTCACAAAGCATAACATTCTGGTGGTCTCACAAAACATAACTTTCTAGCGGCCTCACCAAACATAACATTCTGGTGGCCTCACAAAACATAACATTCTTGTGGCCTCACAAAACATAACTTTCTAGTGGTCTCACAAAACATAACATTCTGGTGGCCTCACAAAACATAACTTTCTTGTGGCCTCACAAAACATAACTTTCTGGTGGCTTCACAAAACATAACTTTCTGGTGACTTCACAAAACCTAACTTTCTGGTGGCTTCACAAAACCTAACTTTCTAGTGGCCTCACAAAACAACTTTCTGGTGGCCTCATTAAACATAACTTTCTGGTGGCTTCACAAAACATAACTTTCTAGTGGCCTCAGAAAACTTAACTTTCTGGTGGCTTCACAAAACATAACTTTCTGGTGGCTTCACAAAACATAACTTTCTGG
>JADKLZ010001483.1:9933614-9950126 GCA_021533235.1 Biomphalaria straminea
AGAGAGAAGAGAGAGAAGAGAGAGAGAAGAGAGAGAAGAGAGAGAGAAGAGAGAGGTAGAAGAGAGAGAGAGAAGAGAGAGAGAGAGACAAGAGAGAGAGAAGTGAGAGAGAAGAGAGAAAAGAGAGAGAAGAGTGAGAGAGGAGAGAGAGAAGAAAAAGAGAAGAAAGAGAGAAAAGAGAGAAAGAAGAGAGAGAGAAGAGAGAGAGTGAAGAAAGAGAGAGAAGAGAGAGAGAGAAGAGAGAGAGAAGAGAGAGAGAAGAGAGAGAGAAGAGGGAGAGAGATAAGAGAGAATGAGAGAAGAGAGAGAAGAGAGAAAGAAGAGAGAGAGAGAAGAGAGAGAGAGAAGAGAGAGAAGAGAGAGAGAGAAAGAAAGAGAGAAAGAGCGAGATAATAAGGGAGTGAGAGAGACAGTGAAAGATAGACAGACTGACAGACAGTATAAATAGACATCAGGAACTCTTCTTCAATAACAACCAAAAAATAATGTCTTTAAGTCATAGCAGGAATGTTGTTACATTTTACAAAGTTATAAAGACCCAGCTATGACCTACATCTTTAGTTGATCGAGCTATTATCACAAAATATGTAACAACACCAAATAAGTTTACTGAAAGAAGAAAGTGAAGAAAATTTGGTGAAACATAAAAAAAACAAATACCCCGAATGGAGGACACGAATCACGGACCTGTGGTACATAGTAGCTATTAGGCGATAATGACTTTGTTTTTTTTTTTTTTGTTGTAGGAAAAAGCCTCGGGTTGTGTTCAAATGAAATAGAGAATGACTAGTGGGCGATTATAGTTTCTTTTTGTAAATAAAACATGTATTCATGTGTTGTTTGTGTTTTTTGTTTTCAATTTATATGGATATAAGGTATTCATTGCCATATTTCCACAAACAGTATATACTTCTTCTGGAGCTTACGGTCTGCTTACAATGATTGGTTTAATACAATTTAATAAGACTCTGTGACCGAATGACACAAACCGCTTGGCTACCTTTCAACGAGGCTCAAAGTTTGAATCTCGCCTAGAGCTGATACCCAGATACCCGCCCCCCCCCCCCCCCCCGTCCAAGTAAGAGTAAAGTTTCCCCTTTTTTGACCTTGCGATCTATGGGGCAGATGATGTGAAGGTCATCTGTTTCTTTGGCTAACGGTTAGGTATCAGGGTGTCATGCGGATTGCACACCGACCAAGCGCCTTTACTTTCCCCAACTAAAGTCAGGTACCCATTAGAGTTGGGTTGACTCAGGGGCGCCCTAAAACTCCAGTCTTTACCAAGATTCGAACCCAGGACCCCAGGTTCGGAAATCCGAGCGCTTAACGACTCAATCACCACGTCCAAAAAATAATAATAAAAATAATCATCTTTATTGAGGCTAAAGTAGATTTTTTTTAAATGTATATTTGAAGTCACTGAAATTAAACAGTGCTTCAATATTGCTGTTAAAATTACAGTAGAAGTGTAAAATCTCAATATAACACGGCGCAGTGAGCGAATATGATATAGGTCAACTTAGGTATTTATATAGCTCACGATAAGTACAACGTTACATTTAAAAAGACAATACAATTTATTTTATTAGATGCGATAAATATAGCAAAGCAAGAAAATTCTGCACTACAATCTAAAGAGTTACAAGAACGAATCGAGTTGCCCTTGTCTAGGACTTGTTAATGCTGCCACACTGCATGATTTCTCGCACCATATGTTAGTGCAGAGCTCACTGATTGCGTTCAGCCAACTCCAAGTCAGAAACGAGGCAGACACAACTGTGGCTTGGATTTGGGAGTTTTCACCCGAGAAAATAAATTGGTTTCTCAAGTGCTAATAATATTTGACATTGTCATAGAAAGTCTTTTATTTTTCCTCTTTATGAAGGCTCTTCCAAACCAGCACCTTCTTACACGCACTTTAAAAAAAAAAGTTTTCGCAGCGATAAATTACGTTTTAAGCAGCTCTCAAAGATAAAGAATGATAGCTATTGGAACCCTTCGGCTATTTAACAAAAATGTGTATTCTCAAAGTTGGCAGCAAGAGACTAGGACACTACCTTCAATGAGGCGCGGTGGCTGAGCGGTAAAGCGCTTGGCTTCTGGACCGGGGGTTCCGGGTTCGAATCCTGGTAAAGACTGAGATTTTTATTTCGGGATCCTTGGGCGCCTCTGAGTCCACCCAGATCTAATGGGTACCTGACATTAGTTGAGGAAAAGTAAAGGCGGTTGGTCGTTGTGCTGGCCACATGACACCCTCATTAAGCTTAGGCCACAGAATCAGATGACCTTTACATCATCTGCCCTATAGACCACAAGGTCTGAAAGAGGAACTTTACTTAAGTAGCGCCGACAAAGTAGCTCCGACAAAGTAGCACTGTCGAAATAGCGCCGACAAAATAGCGCGAAATTTCCAGACAAAACAGTGAGTACTTATTATGATGTGTACCGGATTATTAGTAATTTAATAACCTGGGCAGTATTTTTGTTGATGTCTCTATCTTTTTTTCAATATTAATAGATATTAAAGTATGCCATATTTGCAGAGTACGAGAGTTTTGTATTATTTCACTTTTTCATCAATATTTAAAATGTATAACTTGTTAAAATATGATATTCAAATGTTATTATTATTATAGCTTTTATATAGCGCTACTTTCATGCTTATAGCATGCTCAGAGCGCTTGGTCCAATCTCGTTTGTGGACTAGTGGGGGGGGGGAGGGGGTATCTAGGAGTTGGTTTTCCGTGCTGCCTTTAGGCGCTCAGTAAACACAACTCTGCCCGAGTCGGGTGTCGAACCTCGACCCCCCTTCTAGGTAGCCAAGCTCAAGCCGTACTTAGCCTCTCGACCACGCTTCCCAATTTCTACATGATGTTTCCTACAATTTAACTTTGTGAACGTTTGTGTTTGTGTGTAAAAATCTGATAAGCTTCTTTAACTGTTTTCAAACTACACTTTTGGAATGTAAATAAGTGATATATTTTGAAATAATTTATTTTAGACTATTATCCTATACTCTTAAGCGAGCAATTCTTGTATATATATATATATATATATATATTTATTTATTTATTTATTTATAAATTTTATTTCGAAAACGGCTCTAACGATTTTCTTTAAAATTTCAAGGTATGTGCGTATTAGTGAGAAAAAAATTCTCAACTCATTGGCCACATCGGGAAAACTCGAGTTCGACCGTTATTTCGAAATGAAAATGTCTCAATTTAATTTTGGTCAGAATACTTTATGAATGAAATGGAAAATTTATGAATGAAAGTTTTCCATGACGAAAACGGGAAAAACGCTGCTTACGTCACTATGCTTACCTTACTACAATGCAAACAAGAACGAGTTTTAAAGTATCAATGGACCTAATTAAACATTTGCGCACCATCTTATTGAAGATTGATTTATTATAGAACTATGGAAGGAAAGTAATGAAATTAAATGTACCGATGTATGATTAGTTATTGCGTTTTAAGTGCTTAATAAATTGTTTACACTTTAATTGCGTAGAGCGGTGTAGATTTCTCATTAATCTTCGGATTTGATGTCAAGCCTTATTATAATTATAATTTTGCTGGTAAAATTATGACCATGTGTTCATGCTTCAGTGTCTAATGTCCCGTACCAAAACAAAGGAAATGGTGATTACACAGCTGCTCTACTGCTCCTTACTTTCTCACACTAAACAAGATATCTAAACTTGGGGTTACCGTTAGGGCGTGGTAACGAAAGGTCCAGGAGATATATGAATGGAGGGATGTGTAACAGCAGGCCATATCTTTCCATGGGCTGTAGCGCCAGTAGCAGTAGTATATTACCTTTCTTAGTATAAATTATTTAACCGAGCAAGGCTCGGCCACCTGATATTAATAATGTAATTAGCCTATTATAATTGTTCCTTTCTTTTTTTGTATATTTATGTTTAAGATACCTAAAAAGTTTACTTTAAAAATGACCGAAAAATAATGATAACATTAAAACAAAACAAAACAAGATTACAAAGAGAGTTTGTGTGATACACAAACTCAGAGGCGGCCCCCGTGGGAGTCGGATCCCTGTCAGATCCGCCTATTCGAAAGATGTTTCGGATGTTCCTTCTAAGTTTAAAATAAATAACTTCTAGCTGGACGACGGAGGATGGCGAGCAGGGTATAAACCTGCCTTATCTTGATGTTTGCGCACTAGTAAATTTAGTTCGGATTTATCGTTGGTCCCTGGCTCAATTCCTGTATGCTCCCATCCCCTCTTGAGAACGTTTGAAATAGGAAGTAAACTATCTTTAACTCTGAAGAAACAATCGAAACATGTAAAACAATCAGACACATAACCCGGGAGCGTCGAGATAATCAGTTCAGCACGCTAACCGCACGACAAGGCATTGCTCTTAACTTAATAACAAACTGGTTACAAACTAATAGCCTGATTTATACAATATGACACACGAGCGATTTTAAATAATCTTTCAGCATTGATCTGTAGAGATGTAGATCTACATTAACTAAACTTCTGATTTAGCACTCTTAATATATATCTTATTAATATTATTATTAATAATTTGAATTTAATTTAGATAAAATTTACGTAAAATAAAAAAAGCCCAAATAATCAATAGAATGAATGCCATGCCATATTAAATTTAAAAATAGAAGATTAGTTTTAGTTTATTATAACATTTCAATGTAGATCTAGACATAAACATCCGGAAAAATCTATTATAGATACTTAACCTATCGCAATATTTCTGAAGGAATAGTAAAGGTTAAATCATATTTTCAAAAGCCTTTAGTGTTGTTTTTTTATCTAACCGTGACGGACAGACCAACCAACAGACAAAACGCACAAACATATGCTTCTTTCATTCTAATGGGGGCACTAAAAATTTTTTTTTATATCTGATTTTTAAAAAGTTTAAGAAATTAGTTTAGAATCATGTCATGGCCGGGCTTTACGCTAGTACACGAAAGTCGCTGCTAAAAGTTTATTTTTAAAAATGTGCGTGATAACAGTATGTTTGGAGCATTTCTTATTGTAACATTTCCTCAATTACATTTACGTAATTGTTTAAGAATTGGTGTTTTGTTATTAAAAATTGCTTGCTTAATTTTATAAATTAAACGGTTTGCTTTTAGAAAACTAAAAGTAGCCGTTGCACCTAAACTTTTCAAGCCGCATTTAATGGTGAAATAATATTTTTCGTATCTCTTCTAGTTTTGGCGCCCTGAGTGTGACAGACGGAGAGACAGACAGACGGACATTTTGCACAAACCTAATAGCGGCTTTTTCCCTTACGGGGGCCGTTAAAAATTGGCTCTAATCATATTTTACAATATATGAAGTATTGTTGGGGCTATTTTGTTCGCCCTCTTTATTCGGCGCTATTTTGTCGGAGCTATTTTGTCGGCGCTGTTTTGTCAGTGCTATTTTTCCGCGTTATTTAGTCGGGCTACCCAATTAATATAACTAAATATAAGAAATATAAGAAATATAAGAACAGATTTGAAAAAAAAAACAAGGTAAGAGGAAGATTTAAAAAACAAAATGCTCTATAAAAAAGATAAAAATAATATAAAAAGAACATAAGAAATTATTAATTTTTAAAAATGTTATTAGGGAACACAACAAGCAAATGTTATTATGAAACATGCAGTGCATTAATTATAAGAAAATAAAGGGCATTATTATAAGAAAATTGCAAGAACAAAAATGCAACATTTAAATATTATGTTTAGAAAAATGCTCGCAATTTTTAAAAAAAGAAAAAAAAAGACTACCACCAATACACCAATCTTCGCTTCTATCAGCGACATGGCCAATTAAAATGTACTATCTTTAAAAAAAAAAAGACGCATTACATTTCTTGTAGGAGTTTTCAAATACATTTTTTTAACATCAGTGTTTATATGCTACATTTACTCGCTGATGGTGATTGATACGAGGGGCTTGACCTAGAAACTAAGCGAATCAGAGTGGTTGTTTTTTTTACGTGCAGAAACATACACCTCTTTTTTTAATACACTTTTATGTTAATCTTTTTTTTTAAATAAGTATTTGATATCCATCTTGCTGTGAGAAGAGGTATAAAGTCGTTTCTGTTAATAACTTTTAGAAGTTTCAATACCACATTGAATGCTATGGCTGAGGAGGTGGTATTAGTTCTGAACAGACGTTTGTTGGATATAGCGATGTTCTAGATATCGGAATGGATGTTTTTATACGTTTTAATGGCATGTGCATGACGTCACGAGTATCTCACATAATTGTAACAAAAAGAAAAAATTCGATTCGGGCTATGTTTAGACAACAAAATCCAGCCATAATGTAGAAAGTTTTATCCACTATGCATAAGAAACTAAAAATTATTTCTGATTAACTCATGGCGCAGCCGTTGAAAAGTTAGCACTTAGCAGTGCGCTATTTTATTAAGCAATAAACATTAAGTTTAATAAAGAAACAACTATCTCTTGCTGTTCTCATCTAATGTAGTTGTAATTTTTACTATATTTATCATTTAAACAACAGAAAAACTTTACCTATATAAAAGTAACTACCGTTTTAAAATAACACATTATAATCTTAACCATGACAATATTCACATGGTATTCCATAATTACTAATCATTCAATACAGGAATATAAGCGTTGGATTTAGTGTTAAAAAGAATATAGTTCTGATGCAGGTAATGAAGAATATTAGAGCTTATGTAAATTGGCGTAAAGAGAAGGTTCGCATAACCGTTTACCTTCAGAGAGATCTGATCAATCTCATCTTCAATATATTACGAAGTGGAATTTTGTTACGTTCAAATTTTATTTATCTTAATAAATGGCTGTAAAGGCCGTACTAGGTCATGATATACTTAGCTGTTTATATAAAGCAAGATGTAGGTTACAGATTGTAGCTGGTTCCTTGAAAGCACTGAAGTATTTAAGACTAAATTAATGAAAAGCCGTGTGTGTGTGTGTGTGTTAATGGGGGGAGGTGGAAGCTATTCATCCTGTTGATAAGATCTGTTGATAAAATAGGGTCCAATTCCGTAATTGTATCATATCATTAAAATTAACATGTGTTTTAATATTAAATAGTGTTAATATTTTACTAGATCGCGTCGCTATTTCAACATGTGCTCAGACAAGCTTTGTCATTGTTAATTGTAACTCAGCTCAACTTCAAGTAGAGAGACGCTTTAGCTGTGAGCACTTTCACGTTGGAAGCACTCTACCATGTTACTCTATACTTTAGTTTCGATGTTTGGCGAACGCTCTACCCGTTCAATCAACTCCAGACGTACGCGCGCTATACGTTTATCGAATGCGCCTCTTGAAACGATGTCATCTGCTTCAGTTATGGCAGTATGTGAAGGTCACATGTGAGTCTTCAGTGACCACGTGACTTACTGTCTTCTGCTGCCTTCTAGTGTGATAGCGCGCTATTTCTTTGTTTCTTTTTCAGCGCCATTTAGAACAAGTGTGTAAAAAGTGCTAGCGCTTTTTAGAATGGATGTATAAATAGCGTTATTAGTGGTATATAGACATATCAGCATAAGGCGTTTTCTTAAAAAGAGAGTTTGTGTGATACACAAACTCAGAGGCGGCCCCCGTCGGAGTCGGATCCCTGTCAGATCCGCTTTGATATCTCAACGGACGGACAGACAGACAGACAGACAGACGGACAGACAGGCCACACAAAACTAATATACATCTTCCGTGCTTTGATCTCTCAACGTTAGCCTTGTAAAGCCGATGTTCAAGGCAACTGCCACACTTGTTTTATGAGTTGATTATTTTACGAGTAAATACTGGTATGTTACTCGTATGTTGGAACAAAAAAAAATGTGAAAACATATGCAGTATATTAGATTATTAATTGTCTTAAAGTAGGTTTCATTTATATTGCATACTAATTAGGTTTTTTCTCTTTAAATACTGTTTGCATAAAATATTTTTAAAAATTAGATTTTGAGCTTTTAGAAAAAAAAAAGTAGCCGTTGCATCAGAACTTTGAATGCTCTATATTATCGTGATGTCAGATTTTCATTTTCTCTTCTACTTTCTGAGCACTAAACGGGACGGACGGACAGACGGACAGACAGACAGACAGACAGACAGACAGACGGACAGACAGGCCACACAAAACTAATAGCGTCTTTTCCCCTTTCGGGGGCCGCTAAAAATGTTTTTATTATGCTTGCTCTTTGGAAAATATATTTACTTGCCCAATTTATAATTGGCGGTAGAAATAGGTATTTTATAGTAATAATAATAGACCATGTTTGAAATGTATGGATTATTGTAGCTGTTATAATTTTTAGCTACTTTTAGTGAGAATCAATACGTAATGTTTGACAAGGCGGGCAGCCAAAGTTAAAAATGATATGTGGTGTTTTTTTTCCCTCGGTATTTAATGTCAAAGCGATTAAATGTCAGGAAATGTGATTATGATTTGTCGCAACCAGGTTTCTGAAATGAGGTACTGAAAGTCTGTCATTTGACACTTTTGGTGTGAGGCTGGAGCGTTGTAAGTAGGTCAAGGTCATATTTACCTGGAGAGATTCGAGGCGAGATTTCAGCGAGAACAACAAATGAGTGGATGAGAGTGGGTGATAACCAGTGAATGTATTGAGCAAGAGAGAGAGAAGGAAAAAGAGAAAGTGGGAAAGACAGAAGAAAAAGGAGATAGAATCAGAAAGAAAGAGGAAGAGAGATATCATGTGATGGACAGAGAGAGAGAGAGAGAGAGAGAACAAGAGAGAGGGGTTAAAAAGAGTGAAAGAAGGAGAGAAAGATGAAGGAGGCAGTATACGAGAGAGTTGGAGGAAGAGAGGGAAATTGTGCGAGATAGCAAGAGAGTCAGAACGAGAGATTGAGAAAAGGGAAAGGGAGAGCTTAAAAGAGGAGGAGAAGAACACATTTTTAATAGAGTAAAATATTGAGAAAAATTCTGGATGAAAAAATGAAGAGACCCACCTTAAAAAATAAAATAATTTTAAGATGGCAGAAAGAATTAAAAAGTCCAAAAAAAAAGTTTAAAAACTAAAGAAAGAGAAAAAGAAACATTAGTAACATTAATAAAAGCTAATTTTTGTAGGATACTTAGCTATTACATTACTTGTATTGATTTGTATAACAATGTCTAGCAAACATTTTTCCCTATCGGAACATTTTGCACATTTAGAGTAAGTAGCGGAACCCTTTGCTTATTTTTTTATATATAGAGAGAATAATTCACTTGGTGAGCTTGATGTTAATATCCCAGTACTTTGTTTAACACCTATTAGTCCTCGAGGAATGCTAGAATTATACGGCAGTGGAGTCACAATGCAGGTGCGGGGGGTGCGATCCGCACCGGTAACATCCACCAGACACAACTTAGACAAAACTAAAAGATGAACTAGAAACTAATTTTCTTTATTTTTAGTATAACGGAGCCTTGAGCCTACCGCACCGGTGACACCCACCCTAGTGATTCCACTGTTCCAAGGAACACATCTAAGTGGATGATGCGTGTCCGAAATACTCCAGACGTGTTACCTATGTATTTCCTGTTTTCCTTAGAAGAGCGCTGTAGCGGTTGTTCTATTAAATAATGTCTTTTCATATAAAATCTTGACTTCTAATCACATTATGCCTGATTCCCTAAGAAAACTTCCCTTGATAGACTTTGTTTCTTTTCAGCACACAAATTGTATTTTCATGTTTCCACCATTCGTCAAGTCAAGAGATACCTCACAACTGCCTCAGTTTCTTTGATTCTCTCCCTTGTCTGCGTTACAGACATAATTTAGATGCTTGCCCAGTGTGAAAATGCAATGCCCCAGATTAGGTTCAGCATGACTGCTCAACTAGAAGAAGACATTAGGTTTAAGGGGAAACAAATAGATTCAGAAGTGAACTTTTTTTTGACAAACTCGTTCATTTGAAAGGCTGGAGCACAATGTGTCAGATGACATGTATGACACGTATGACATGTAGAGGCTGGTCATGAGAAGTAGACTATGAAACAACGCTTGTAAGTAAAGAAACATAACTACACAGTTGTATGTTCCTAAAGATGTATTGTCAGGTAGGGTCTTAGGTTTCTCATCATGCCGGGTTACCCTATGTTCTGTAATTGCTTGGCAATCATGACTCCCCTTCACATTTGTATGTTATGCATATTTTGAAGACTCGTCCTGAATTGAAGATTATTTCATTATTCTTCCTTGCCCAAAATTACCATCCATACGATCATGTATGGAATTATGTCGACAGTCTTAAACTGAGACCAATCGTTAAAGTAATCCCGAACGCTAGCTGCAACGTCACAATTTGTGGGCAGTGTAGACCAAAAGCTCATGTCCACATGGCAGGTCCGTAGGACGTGACAACGAGCTTTTGGTCTACACTGCCCACAGGCTGTAACATTGCAGGTCAGTGTTAAGGTCTTCTTTAACGAAACGTCTCGCTTCGACGACCTATACCACATACACATTCTATTGTTATGTAGTATTACAGATTTATACATGTTCCTTTGTCTCCTGGTATTAACGAAGACCTTCCATGATACACAGCAAAGGTTAATCATTTGTACTTTATAATCACCAGACGCTGCAGCGATTTCAGCCATTTTACCACTATATACACAATATGTTAAACAAACGTAGTTTTCAAGCATTTAAAGAGTCAGTAACCAAATTGTACTTAAGGAATTCAATCACGGTGTCACTTTCAATCTTGGTGACAAATACAATCAAGGATGTAACATTAAGTGAAGATGTCACAATAAGTGAAGATGTCATAATAAGTAAAGATGTCACAAAAAAAGATGTCACAATAAGTGACTTATTTGATCCGAGATTGATTGCTCGAGTCCTCAAGAGAACCTAATCCACTTATACCACCACATCTGTCAAGTTCGATTTATTTCCTTTGTTTAAGTTACCAAACATAATAATTAATTAAAAACATTTAATTAATTAATTGTATATTTAAAAAAAAAAGATTCTTACGTTGTCAGGTAAAAGAAATAATGGTGCACAATTTTACCTTAATCCGAGATTTTTTCTGTGAAAGAAATAATGTTTATAAACTTTTTACCAGAGTGAATTTATATACGCGTTATAGAAAGCAGAACGATCTTCAGAGTGCAGTATTTTAGTGTACGAAAGTTTAGTTAATAAAGGTAATAACGAAGCTATTGAGGAGCATACACCAACATGCGGTAATAAGTCTAGACTTGGTGGTGGCGCAAGTTTCTAGAGAATCCCCATGCAAAACCATTCTGTTTTCTTTGTCATCTGCCTTTTTAAAGCATCTATTGGATTGTTTGGAAAAATTGCTTAACAGTTATGTGTACTCCCCAGGACTGGCCAGAGGCTCTATCTAACACAGAGAGGAAAGGAGAAAGACGTGTGACAAATCTTACATAGTGCCCCAACGGTACAAAAAAATGAGAGAGAGGTAGAAGGTAACAAGGGTACTCCGCAGGTGGTCCGGAAAAAAATAAATATGTGTGCTGTTGAAAGAACTTTGCAGTTTTTATTAAATCCTTGACTTAAAATTTTTATTAGCTCTTTCAATACCAGCCTGAACATCCAACTTTGTATAAATCAAATAGAACAGAATATAAAAATAATACATGGATTAAAGAAAGATTAGATTCTTGTGTATTGATTTATTTTTTCTTTCATTATTTTTTTTTTAAATTCTGCCTGCACTCTCATGTTTTCTGTTGACGAAAAAATTTAATCTAAACATTTTATAGAAGGGGAAAAAAAAAACATATTTCGTTAAAGATTTTAAAATGGACTCAACAATAAATAATTCTTTTTTTTTTTTTTTAGATGTGAACAAAATGATAATCTCGTAATACTTGGAGCTCTTTTCTTTTCACAAACGTAAAAATCTTTTTTTTTTAAACAATTTCTACTATTAACTCAAGCTTTTGTGTATAGTCAGGGGAAGGCGAAAGGTGATCAAAAGTTAAAATGTGGTAAAAAAAAAAATAAGTTTTAATATTTCAATTTTAAATTTCGCATTAACTCTTTCTCTGAATGGAAAATACCATCGTCGATTTGACAACATTAAATTATTCTCTGGTTTTATAAACATTAATTTGTGTTATATAAAAAAAGAGCTTGCATTCCCATTTAATTCTATACCAAATAAAATATTTTCTGATTACTAAGTTATTGAGGTTTAATCAGTTTAATCATAACAGGGAAGTGAACTACAAATGAGCGAAATGAATCATTCCGTCGGATCATGGCAAATGTTGTTAAATGACACAATATATTGTTGAATAGCTCAGTCAGTATAGCTACGCGTTCATATGACATGTGTTATGGTTTCGAGCTCCATGCATTTTTTTTAATACGGGATAAAATTTCAGTTCTTAATTATTATGAAGTTAGAAATTTTTATTTTAAAATGATATTATTATTGTTTAAAAAATGGCTGTGAATATTTATTTGTAGACCTAATGCATAATTAAAGAAAAACAAATACAATTAAAAACGCAAAAAGTTTTAAAGACAAAGCCAATATAGAGGAAAGAATTACGCAATTAAGTCAGATCTCTCAATAAATTTAAGAATAGCCTACCATTTCAATATAAACTAAAATTAAGTAATTAATTACAACTCATAATTTAACTAATAAGTTGTTGTTTTTTTTTCTGATTGATAAGGAGATTGTCTTCAACAAAGATTAATTGTGCAAACTTTTAATTTGATCCCAGACTTGGAAGTGCGAGATGAAACGTGTAGAAGATTTGTACCATAAAGATAGGCCCACAGAGTGAATTGGTATAACATGAGCTAAAATAATTGAATTTTAACTCTTTCCCTCCGTAATTTCTTTGTTTGTTATGATTAAACTTCAACAACTTTATTTTATGTTATCAGAAAATGTTATAGGCCTATTAGATAAATTATTCTATAAGAATGTATCCTCTTTTTATATAACACAACGTGAAGTTTATAAAAAAAAACAATATTTTTATTTAATGGGGTCAAATCAGCGTTGCCATCGCCAGTTAGGAGTGAAAGAGTTAAAATATAAATTATTAATAAAACTTTAGATGTTTGGTTGCTTATTTGTTGAACTAACTTCAACTCCTCCACGGTAAAGTAATCTGCTCTTTCATAGCCAAGTATCGGACTCGTTTCTTTGCGGTGTTGCCAAACTATAATGAAGGTTCAAAGCCTTAGTTGATGAATGATAAATTATAGAAAGTTTTTATTAAAAACCTTTCTGGGTTCCTCTTTAAATATTTCTTTATAAACCTCATAATAATGGCCACGTTCTCAATTGCAAAGATTAAGTATGGTGTAGTGTTTCACATGACAATGCAGACCCAGATGCGACCTACATATTTTCCCGAACCTCTTACAGACAAAGCCGTTGTTTGCTAGCGGTCTATTTTAGTTGTATGTCTATCTTCTGCACCTGTCATCAATAATGGTTTTTCTTTGAGCCTCCAATGTTTGTCCCTTAGCTTTTGGGAGAGCTCTCGAAGAGTCTCTTTTAAACCTCACAAAGTAAGTGTAAGATGATGCATTAATATAGGATTTAAAAAAAAAACAAGCGACAGATAAAAGATATATTTTTAAAAGCTTATCTAATGAAGAACTTCAAAATTACAACTATATCTCTCAATAATATAGAATTTATTTCCCTTTTTCGATATCAAAAACATAGTTAATTAACAATAGTTAATTTACTTTTTTTAAATTGATTAATGTTTTTAGCTACAATAAATACTTTTGAAAATTTTCAACTTGACCCGAGAATGAAGGAGAAAAAGCGTGTACAATTATCTTAGGGGACAGCTCCCCACATTTAGCCATATCTGTTTATACATGATGATTAATTTCCCTTGTTGGTATCAAACATAATAATTAATTACCAGTAATTCATTGAATAAATTGTTTATTTTTGTAATGTAAAAGAATATAACATATAAATGAAATGTATTATGCAGATTCTCAGTGGGAGGCACGGATCCAACTCGTTGACTTATTCTCGTTGTATTTATGGTGTGATATTTTATGCATAATGCGTGTATACATCTATTCTAAAAAATTATTCTCTAGTGATACCACTGGCAATGATAGTAGAAAGGTGTATATTCTAACACAACCAAAACTTCCTCCTCTCTCTCTGTAAGTTGTAGATTTTTCTATTTGTAAGCAATTTTTTTTTTGTCTGGATGCGTGGCAGGTCTTTGACGGACTTAGCTAACCTGGCCCAACACTCAAGACTTCCTCGGTGGCTGCAGAAGAAATTCGTTTGATCTCCAAAGTAAGCGAGTCGTTTCCCTTTTCCCTGTTTCCCCGCCCATTTGTTTTTTCCCGTCTCCTTAATTTCCTCCCTTTTGCTCTGAGAAGTTCCAAGTTGTTTGTGTGTTCTTTCCAAACGTGTTATTTGTTGTTTGTTTTTTTTTTTTTTACTTTATTTTTTTGACGTCATCATTTCTTGTGCTCATGTTGACGTAGTTGGTTTTCGAGTTAGTTGCTGGAGGTAGAGAATTTGTTATTTTTTCTTTGTCTGAGCATTCTTGTGTTTGCGTGTGCGTATGTAGGTATATTAGAATACCTGTGTGTAGGTATATGTGTGAGAGTGAGAATTTCGAAGACGAGAATGAACTTAAATTATACAACACGTTCTAGACTATTTATAGACCTCCCAATTTCTAAATGTTTAAAAATATTTGTTGGTTCAATGACTAGCAGAAGTTATTTTAATTTGAAGAAAAAAAAAAAAAGATCAGTGCCTTCTTAAAATATGTTGACGCGTAGTAGGAAGAGAAATACATCTAAGCATTACATTTTGGAATTCTTAGTGGGTTTGTTGTTGGTTTTTTTTTTAAATGTTAAACGTTTTCTAAGTGTCTTTCCTAACAAGAGGTCATTAGACCTCACATCTTTAAAATAGTCGCAAAAAAAAAAGGCAACACTATTTACTACTAGCAGAAAAAAAAATTCATGTCTGCTGGTTAAACGTTAAAAATAAAAAATAAAAAAACTTCATAGAATGCTAAATGCTGGTCGTTGGCAATGAAAGACAAAAGAAGTAAATTTTAGCAAGAGATTTAAAAGTAAATAGTAAGAGAGAGAGAGAGCTAGAGAGAGAGAGAGAGAGAAAGAGAGAGAGAGACAGAGAGAGAAAGAGAGAGAGAGATAGAAAGAGAGAGAGACAGAGAGAGACAGAGAGAGAGAGAGAGAGAGTGAGAGAGAGAGACAGACAGACAGAGAGAGAGACAAAGACAGAGAGAGAGAGAGAAACATACAATGAGGTAGAGAAAGACAAAGGCATGGAAAGAGAAAGAGAGACAGACCGAGAAATGGAAAGACGGAGTGACAGAGAAATAAAAAGACAGAAAGGGAGAGATGGATGCTCAAACCCTCCTGTTATTTTTCATTCTTGTACCACATTGCGATGTACATGTCTACATCTATATCAATCAAGTCTTGTAATGTCATTGTTTTGTTTTTTTTCATTATAGCCTTGACTTCGCCAATAGAATTCTCTATTTCCACTTATTTCATTACACACAGAACCCATATAGATCAAAGAAGTGTAACGTGTTAGAGATAATTACCCCTGATATTTACAGGTAGTTTTGATACACACCCAGCTTGATTTAGTGCAAGACTCATTAAACGTAATAACCAGATAAAAACACAGAAAGTTGACTCAGGTCAAGACTGATATAGACTCTTGAAAGTAAAACATCTCCAAAGGCGTCACTAGGGTGGGTGTCACCCGGTGCGGTAAAATCAGGGTGTCCCCTCCCCCCAGCATTCCACTTATTCTTCAAATAAAAACTATCGTTGTTCAGTTGTTGTTTTTTTTTGCGCGATACTACAGTTCGTTGATTGCTGCTCCACAAAGTTTAAGTGAGTATCGATTATGTTTTTTTTTTCTCTTACATATTATCGTTAATCATTACATATTAACATCTACGATTTTTTAAATAGAAAGAAATTAAGAAACAACTGAGCATGTTTTTCTAAGTAAACATTAAACAGCTCTTAATGGAACTTTGAATATTATAATCACATATAGTGGTAGTTTCATGAGGACAACTAATGAAATATGCAACTTAATGAAAAGTATATTGATATGTACAAAACTTTTTAAAGAATTTTTTAACATATAAAAGTTTACAATAACTTTACAAAATAAATCTTTAAATTTCCCTTTCAGGATTTCAAATTAGAAAACTTATTTTAAAAAATTTCAATATATCTTGCTACTTCGTTTTCAATGGACAGAATTGCTTGATTTGATTTAAAAAAATAGTTGTTAATTGATGTTTTAATAAGAGAACTTTGTTAGTTGATGTTTTAATAAGAGACCGATATTAGTTAATGTTTGAATGAGAGAACGTTGTTAGTTGATGTTTTAATGAGAGAACGTTGTTAGTTGATGTTTTAATGAGAGAACGTTATTAGTTGATTTTTAATGAAAGAACGTTGTTAGTTGATGTTTTAATGAGAGAACGTAATTAGTTAATGTTTTAATG
>JADKLZ010001483.1:9969836-9981038 GCA_021533235.1 Biomphalaria straminea
TAGCAATAATAGCATAATACATTCACGTGATGGCCCGTGTCTTTCCATAGCCGAGTAGATTAATAGCTTATGTTAGATTCTTACTATCCCAGTGAGAAAATTGTCACATGCAGACGATGTTTAGTAAAAGTTTATATTCATTGCTAATTTCCCAAAGATATCTGCACATTTTTCCCTTTTTCCTATACAGAAATGTATAATAGTTGAACGTTATATTTCTTTCGAGAGAGACAGATCCATGTAATAGCTTGTGATCAAATTAGTCAATCACAATGACTAAAACACTTTTGAGTTTGTGTTGACGTAGATCAACACGCTAACGTAAAGCCATTAACTTTGATAAAAAGTAGATATCTCACTCTCTCTATAGATTTACATATGTTTCTTTTATTCAACTATTTAAGCTATATGAAGTAGGCCTAATAAGTGGCCTTATTGTTCCTACCAATAGTAGTTTAAATGTTTTACTGAAGAATATTGTAGATCTACAATCAGTAAAGATATTGAGCTCGCTGTCTTGTTTATTTACGTTTTATAAATTATTGAATACACTCACGTCTGAAACTGAAAAGTTATCTTTAGAAATATAGAGTTCAAGCCTCCAAATGAGAAGAAAGTAGTTTATTATATCTAGGTCATGAATGAAATGAAAGCTTTTAGATCTAATTTTAAAATAGTTATTGTTAATTAAAAGTATAGTCATGTATATAAGAGAGTAGTCTATATTGAATTCTCATTAATTTAAATTAAAAAATAACGCAAAATAGAGCTTAATTATTCAATTTATTGTTCAAAGGTCAACATCTGTTTTTATTTTTGTGTAGCTATGTAAGTTCATGACCCCTTGACGCGTCTCCTTGGTGACCTCAATACGCAACGATACAACAACAATACAATAGATCTAGCCTATATTTTAAAAGCAAATCATACGCGTGAATGTAATTGTTTATGTAATATTGTTAGTTTAATTTTGTATAGCTCTTGAATCCTAACAATTTGAATGCCACAGCAATCTAGTCAATAAATAAAAACTTGTGTGACACATTAGCATCTAAGATTTGACCTAGATCTAGATACAATAACGGTGTTATCAGGTCTAAATGCGCATAAGTAAGTAAATCTGAAAGAAAAAAAAAGTAAATTAAAAATAAAGATTTAAAATTAAACCAAATCGGTAGTTGTAGGTTTAAATGTTATGAAAAAATACAATAAAAAGTAAATTGTATTATGTATATAGTTTATTACTTAAATAATATGCATTTATAATGCGCGATATTATAATTATGACCTATGACGTTCATTTCATTTGTACCACTGCGCGACACATGTAGATTAGACATGGCTTGTGACCTAGTTTTTGTTAGATACAATAGTCTAATAGAGTTGGTCAACTTTATTTTTTTTGAGGGTCTTAAGTTTGTTTTAGGACTACAATACATACACTACGGCTTAAGTTGGTACCCAAGGAACATTTCTGCCAAGTTTAATGAAAATTGGTCACGCGGTTTTGATTTCCATTCGATACATACATACATACATACATACATACGCTAAACATTCAACTTTATATATTAGATATAGGTCTATCAGGTTACGATATAGAACGAATATACTTCAATCTTGACTACCATCCAAGAAATGTCATTTAAGGAATTGTTTTCAAGAAAAAAAATATGTAGTTCTTTATTTTATTTTTCTTTTTCTTTTAAATAATTAGTAACACATTGAACAATCAACACATGTAGATAGCATCGTACCGCTATATGCTTGAACAGAATCGGTCAGCGCCCAGAATTCCCTATAGGACTTGTCTATCTGGTCAAAGGGCGAATGGGGAGTAGAGCCTGTAGTTTAGCCTCGCAGGGTCAAGCAATTGGGTGGGGTGGGGGCTGATCTGTTCCTTACGAAGTTAATCAACGCGGCTCTGAGAGCCAATGACGTGGTTTGAAGACAAGAATCTTAAGAGGGGAAAGGGGAAGGGTATGTGTAAAAAAAAAAGAGCTATAAGGGTGCTAGGAATATTGTGTGGATTTATCCAAGGGCGAAATGTTCAGACTGTGGTTTCAAAGGAATGAAATTGAAACGCCCTAAAAGTTGAAACAGATGGTAGGGATGTAGTTTCAGATCAAAGGCTGTGCATTGATTTTTTTTAAACTCCCATTTCTTTATTTGTTGGAATACATAGAAGATAGGGCAGTGGTTCCCAAACTTTTTTGTCTCGTGGACCCCTTGACATGTTTTCTGGTATTCCGTGGACCCCCTGTTTAAGTTATATTGAATTTTTGAAAATTCATCTATTTCAAATTATACATTTTGTGTAAATAATTTCCAACCAGTGACATGAGGAGTGAAAAAGTAATTTAAAACTACGTTAAAATTCGTTTTATGGTTTTACAATAAGTTTATTAAACAAAATTAAAATTTAAAGCATTATGTAACAGTTAGGTGGTTTCATGGTGCTATTACATAAAATGTTAAATAAAAGACGAGAAAAGAAAAAAAAAATTGAAAATTAACACCACCGTCTATTTTATATTTAGATTCAGCCTTGTTAAATATTAGTTATCTCTAGACCAAAATAAAATATTTAAAGGAGGTATTAAAATTTAAAATATGTTTTTCATTCTAATAGTATACACCTATGAAATATTTAATGGCCTAGCTATAATAAAGTATAAATAATGTATATTTGTATAATATGATAGCTGATTCCATTAATGTGAGATTTATATTAAACTCAATTCCTTCTTAAATGAGATCCACTCTCGTGGACCCCCATTTGGATGTCATGGACCCCCAATTCCTTCTTTCACTTTCGTGGACCCCCTGGAATTCCTCGTGGACCCCCTGGGGGTCCATATGGACCACTTTGGGAATCACTGAGATAGGGGGACCATAGTAGAACACTACTTTGGATTTCTGCTATTGAGTTTCTTTTAGATTTCATATGATCACAGTTTATGGTGTCACAAAGAGCTACGTGACAAAACAGGGGACAAGCCATACTGTAACAAAACCAAAGAGACATTATTATTTATATATCTAAACCTTCTAAGCCTTCAGGATAGAGGACTCAAAAGTAAAGTAGCAATTATACATACAATACTGAACCAGTATCTTCTAATACAAAAACAAAATTGAATAAAATACTCAGAAAGACATATGCTAGGACCAATTGGTACAAATGCTTCTTCTTCCAAGGTGCTATTAGAAAGGAGGTTCTCAACTTGTGGGTTTCGACCCCTTGGGGTGTCGATTGATTATTTTCAGGGGTCGCCTAAGACCATCGAAAATATGGATTGTATTTTGTCTATTCTTCTATTGCTGTGTGTGTGTGTGGGGGGGTCGGGGTCGCGGTAGAGTGGGGGATTGTAAAAAGGGGTCGCCGAGCTTAAAATGTTGAGAACCGCTGTATTAGAGCATGCAATGGGTCCCCTGATCTAGACAGGAAAATCAGTGACTTGGCAGAATTTAGGTTATTGACTAAATGACTATATGCATGACTAAATACATCACGCGTAGGACGTAATCATCTACTTTTTTGAAGTAACGTCTGTATTATATAAGATAAACAAGATAGACAAAAACCTTTCGAAACGGCCCTAGAATTCAAAAGTGCAAATCACTCTTAGCGAATTATAATAATGTAGATATAGATCCTAGAAAAAAAAAACGACAACACAGAAACATTAAAACTAATCTAGGTTAGCGTCAAGAATCAAGAGTCTATGAATGCGCACTGAAAATAAATATATATATAATTATGGGTTGACTTTGACTTTTATCAAGCCACTTTCTCCTCTCATTCATCATGACTGACTCGAAACGTAAACAAGGGAAGCAACCGAGTCTATTTCCTAAGATTTAATTAATTCCCTTGACATCGATCTATGACTTTTATAGTACAAGATTACAAAGAGAGTTTGTGTGATACACAAACTCAGAGGCGGCCCCCGTCGGAGTCGGATCCCTGTCAGATCCGCCTATTCGCAAGATGTTTCGGATGTTCCTTTTAAAGTGAGAATAATTAACTTCTCGCTGGACGACGGAGGATGGCGAGCAGGGTATAAACCTGCCTTATCTTGATGTTTGCGCACTAAACTGTAGGGATTTATCGTTGGTCCCTGGCTCAATTCCTGCATGCTCCCATCCCCTCTTGCAGAACTAAAGAGCCGCAGCTTCACACCCAAAGAGCCGCATGAGGCTCTAGAACCGAGGTGGCCGACTCTGCACTAGATGACTAGGCCCTTAATAAATTGAGAAATTTTATTTTTTTCCCTTTATTTTGTATATTCTTATGTTATTCGAGGCCACCAAATTTATTTCGCCTATAGCCTCCAATTATCCAAGGCCGATCCCGACTGGCAGTTCCGAAATGTATATGAAGATTCGGAATTAAAACATTCTGATCTTCGGTAACACAGTTGTACTCACTGGCCAATCATTAGATCAATATGAAATCTAAAGGAAGAAATTGTTAGGTTCCTTGATAAAAGTTGACTGTGACCTTTTCCTAATATATGAAGACAGACTTCATGTTTATCATTGGAAGCATTGTAATTTAAGAGGCTTAAGAGATGGATACTTATAGCAGGACAATGTCCTTTTCGTTCTACTTGGCTTCTATTATTAGTAAAACAAATAATATTTTATTGCTGAATCTATTTGCTAACGTCACATATACTTATACATAGCAATAAACATTAGAATGTTCAATAAATATCTTACGTTTTATCTGGTTTTGATCAACGCGTCGCTAGCATGAAAACGGTAAGCCTGGAGAAAGATATAAATATCAATCAAACATATGTCATCTGTGCCTGATTTATAAGCAGGGCCGGTCTTAGGCCACTGCAACCTATGCGGCCGCAGTGGGCCGCGCACTTTCATAGGCCCCGCGCGAATTCTAGGCATAAATTATTAAATTAAACCATTTTAACTTATTTTTATTTCTCCAAAAATTGTAAAATATACAAAAAAGTCATGAAAATGTCATGATATTGTAACAATCTTCTCAAAACTGATTCAAATTTCTTTAAAAGACAAACAAAATTGTTACTATGGGGCGTTATCAATATTAACCACGCCAATCCTACTCGCGATTAAAAAAACTGCATTGTCAGCTTTCATTTAATAAAAATTTGATTATATAAGGCGAATTTTAACAAAAGCAAGTAGTTCATATTGTTAATTTACTTTAATAGTCACTGGCATACAAATATATCGATCTCTTTAAAAAAAAAAGCGATAGTTTGATGTCGAGAGGAAATCTATGAGGCAGCTCGGTTGGAAAACTATTATGTAATGAAGATGGCTCGTAAAGTGATTTTATATATAATAAAGCATGAATAAAATGCAAAGACGAATTTTTTTTCTAATACAAAATCATAATTTTCACTTATTATCCTACTTACAACCCAGAATGGGTCCCGCGCAATCCATTTCGCATAAGGCCCCTGTAGGACCGGCCCTGCTTATAAGGATATTAAATCATGTCAAAAAGATCCAATATATAGCTCATCATGGCTATCGTGTAGGGCTAGTGAATGTAATCGCAATAAAACATTCGTTTTAAAGATATAAATATTTTGTTTCATTACAAGACTCGGTAAAAATAATAAATAAACGAATTGTTGAAAGCTAAGTAAGTTAAGAAACACACGCACACAAAGCAAAAACACATCAGCATCAACTTGGATATGTCAATTGAATGCCGAAAATTCATTATAGACTTGTCTATCTGGACAAAAGGGGGAGACAAGGATGCGTGAGTAGTTTAGCCTCGAACGGTCCTTACGAAGTTAATCAACACGGCTCTGAGAGTTAAGAACTTTGTTTTAAGGAAAGAGAAACTTCATTTAATAGAATCAAAGAAACTTAAATAGGAAAAAAAAAAGGAGGGGGGTCATAGATATCAAAGTGATAAAAAGTAATTTTCTATACTTTTGGGGTAGGTAGTGTTACCACAGGCGATGCTCAATATGTCCTTTAGACCTTTACAGATGTGTTTCTATAACAGGTCTGAAAGGAGATGAATAGAAATGCTCTACAACAGTGATGCCCAACCTTATTCAGCCGGCGGGCCATTTTAATTTCCGACACTCGTGTCGCGGGCCACATCATCAAATAGATTTAAAAAAAATAAGGAATAAACCATTTTAAATGATTTTATTAGAGAGCCGTATCACTACTAGGCCTACGTACAAACGTAAGGCAATAACGTAAGATCGTTTTCATCCGTTTTGTTACTGAAAAGGTTTATGTACTTAATTAATTACTTGTAAACATTTCGATCATCCTTAAAACTTAATTTCGGAAATTTGAAAAGTTTCTTCATACAATTCGGCGAAATAAATGAATTGTCTGCATCGCTCTAATTTTCAAAAGCAGGGTTGTTTTACTTTGTAAGTCAATCAGTTCCAGTTGCAGATCTATCGAAGCAATCCTCAGTGGCATTAGAAAACATTTCAAAATCTGCTGCTCTGTCATTTAGTTTTGAAAGGAAATGTTTATCCGTATCGTCCAATCATTTTGCTTTAACCGCTTTTATCCCAGGATAAATTCTTTCATAACTGCTAGAAAGCACTTTTTTCATGCTTTATTTCTCATAATATGAGCAACTCTATAGATTGCCCTTAGCGTGAACTCACTTTCTTGTCTCCAATTTCTCAACAATCGCCCAATTCATTAATTAAAAGTAACTTATTGATCTTTTTCTTTGCGTCTCATACCAACAAATATTAAATGCTACTTAGTAGTCTCTTTGATATCAAAATAACATTTCCAAAAAAAAAAATGCAGAATTAATACCCTGTGTTACAAACAAAATGTTTAAATCACGACTAGCTCAAGACAGTAGCGGAACCTCAAATAACTGTCGATACTTGTCACCGAAAAACTAAACGTCGTGTTCATTGAAACAAAAATAATAAGACTACCATAGATAAGATTGAAATCTATCAAAGACGAACTAAGAGTCCTAACGTAGAGAAAATACATATTTTAACCTTTTAAAAAATTTTCTTCACTTTTTGTCCATGTTTAGGCGGGCCGGATGGAACTACGTCGCGGGCCGGATCTGGTCCGCGGGCCGTAGTTTGGGCATCACTGCTCTACAAGATTGAAAATTTCGGTTGGTTAGAATCAAGTATGAGATCAAAGGCTGTAACTTTATTCTTCATCATTCACTTTCTTTGCGATTGATTTGGACTGAGGCTAGGAGAAGCTTGATTTGAAATTTCTGGATACACTTAAATGTTAGATTTGAAAGCTTTAAATAAAAATGTAAGTCCTTCTGCATTGTCAACTTATTATTATTTAAGGTAACCCACACAATTGTCCAGACTATCTTGAAGAATAAGAAGAATACAAAATCCATTTATGGGATGACTATTACTCTACTCCAGCAACTTCTCCTCCATTATCTCGGCGGAATGGATGAGAGTACAAGACGTAAACAAGGGAAGCAACTGAGTTTATTTCGTAAGGGAGCTAGTTAACGCCCTTGTCATGCCCCAATGACTTTCACCACAAATGACAATCTGGATTATTATCTGTTAACTTGAACTCTTGAAGTATGGAGATTGTAGTGTGGGTATGAGAGTAAGCAATTGCTTCTGTAGACGTTTACACATTAAGATTTTTTCCTGATTTATAGCGCTTTGAAACTAATGTTTTATGTCTGCTTTGGCGGCAATATCAAGTAGACATCTTGACTGACAGTTTACGTTTAAACTTGCCTCTTCTTCTTTTTCCTGATACTGTTCCCTGTTGGAAGGTCCTTGCCTCGAAGACCTTGTAATATAGCCATATAGTTTAGTTTGCGTTTTTTTTAAATAGTTAGCATGTCATCGTGTATTCCAATCGCTGTACAAAACCCTGTCACTAATTTCTTCGTTTGTGGTGCGTCTTTCAATGTGATACCTTGGATACTTCTTTAGCATCTCAATTCTAAACCAGGTGTCAAAGATATTCATTGGAACAGCTGACACACGCTTTCTTCAATGAATATTTTTATTTTATTACAAAGATGTTAAAAAATAAAAAAAAGATTGCTTGGTACATAAGACCTGGCGACTACTGACTTAATAAATAAAGTATGATTTACAATGCAGGGCGTTTTAGTATCGCCATAATGGCGCAAAAGCGTCTGGGCGCCATAGTTGGTTTGGCGCTGGAACTTTTGGTGTTGATAACTTCTATGCATAATACTAATCAAGTGAGATACAAAATATTTTTTTAAAAAAAAGCTTATATTAAGCGATAGAGATTAGAATAAATTGCTCCATTGTGATGTTATATACTGAGTGAATCAATTGCTTCAGTGAGATGTTATATATTGAGTGAATCATTTGCTTCAGTGAGATGTTATATATTGAGTGAATCAATTGCTTCAGCGAGATGTTATATAGTGAGTGAATCAATTGCTTCAGCGAGATGTTATATACTGAGTGAATCAATTGCTTCAGTGAGATGTTATATACTGAGTGAATCAATTGCTTCAGCGAGATGTTATATACTGAGTTAATCAATAGCTTCAGCGAGATGTTATATACCGAGTGAATCAAATGATTCAGTGAGATGTTGCACTAATAAAAATGACATTGTAAAAAACATAATTTTGTCGTGCAATTTGTTTTATGTCTAGTTCCTATGTCTTTCAATAAAGTAAAATTAAAAGGGATGAGGGGAGTCTTTTGTGAATAAAAAAAAAGTTTCTCAGTACAAGACAGTACCAGAAAACAGTAGGAGACAAGACAGGAGTAAGGCCTACATAGATCTAGATGAAATGATTAGCTGATTTGAAACTCTTTCGTATTATATATTTAACTGCCAGTTTGTGATCAGACGTAAGGAAATAAGGAAGAGGAGGGGGGGGTGACGACTACAGGAAGTGAAATAGAAACAGTTCACCCCCCACCACCATAGCTATCTTTCAGCTCAATACGAGAACGTCAGGGCAAGCCACGAGTTGATTTTAAAAGGACTCGACTATTTGAGTATCGTGCAAGGCTGAAATCCAGTGAAAGTAACCAATACTGTATGATATTGACCCGGTCAACATGGCCATAAAGGCAGGTAATCGATTTTGAGATTTGGATTGTGTACTTTGAGTCTTATGAATAACTAAATTCAACACAGCGTCGAAGATGAGTCTCGGCGTCGATATCACGGACAACAAGACTCATTTTCAAAGAAGTTTTCTACTTTTTTAAATAAGAGTTCTTCCATTTTTGTAATATTTGCTGAAGAGTTGAATTTCCTGTTAGCTGTTTTGCCAACCATACATTTTCAAATATATTAAGTTTTTTTTTATTTTTTTAAAGTTACATATCACAATGTATTCTAAACTTTGAAGTGATGCAAAAGTAGTGCACCCTTATAAATTATAAAGTAGGAAAAAATTTAGTGATTTGTTTCTGTATTTAGAAGTCTAGCGTGTCTTCGTACCTTGTGATGATCCTTTAAAACTAATCTCGTTGTTTCAACGTGCAGATATGCTGATTGGAGACGAATAATTAAAAATTAATTAACTGCTGCGGGTATATTCCAATGAACGATGCCAATGATCATGAACTATATATCCTAGTAAAGACTGTTATTTTTAATTTCGGGATCTTCGGGCGCCCCTGAGTCCACTCTGCTCTAATGGGTAGCTGACATTTGTTTGGGGAAAGCAAAGGTTGTTGGTCGTTGTACTAGCCACATGACACCCTCGTTAACCGTAGGCCACAGAAACAGATGACCTTTACATTATCTGTAATATGGACCTCAAGGTATGAAAGGGATAACTTAACTTTTATAGTATAGATGTCTATCCGATAACCTGTATATCTTGTGTAATATAATTGTAATAGAAATGGAAGATTAAAAAGGGCAGCCTAAGTCTCAGTTGTCTAGGTCTATTGGTTTTGAAACAGGATAACAACGGCGATCGGGCCCCACAATCATTGCTAACTACTGTAAAAAAAAAAAGCAAACTACCAAACTTCGAAAACACAATCTCCACCGGAAGCCTAACTTTCATAAGAAACACAATATCCGCTAGAAATTCTCCACCGGAACTACAACCTCAAGCAGAAAGTTACACTCGGTCTTTTCTGGATTTCATTGCCTCTTTGTACCCAGAAACCACGTGACAACAATAGCTTTCTTAAGAATAGCGTCTAGTGCGGTGTCAGTGACATGTCATCCTGACATGGTTTTGACAACATGTCAGCTGAAGAAGGCAACAAACACCAAAGACCTCTGATTGTCTCTGAAAAGTGCCGGGGAGTGGGTCGGTGGGGAAGGGTCATTGCCCTACAAACAGTGAGAGAGATCATTACTGAAGAGTACATAATGGGAGTATTTCTAAACATCAGGTGGGAGGGGAAGATGATGCACCTGATTTATTTACTCGGTCATGGCTCTTGTGATGTATTAATCCAGTTCTATTTTTAGTTACAACTTTTGCAAAAGCATTTCTACCGGTATTGAGGGCCTTGTCAATATGGCAATTTTTGTTACAGAAAACCTTTTTTCATTTAGGTTCATATTTGTGCAGGCGCTCAACCTCTCGCTTTTTCGTCATTTGTTTCTATGGCCAACGTTAAAAGAGGATGTCACGTAGCGGCACAACGACCAAACGCCTTTATTTTTCCATTATATGTTATGTACCCATTAGGGTCGAGTTGACCTGTGGGCGTCTTAATAAATGAACAGGATTTGAACTCGACAACCCTCGTTTTAGAAGCCCAATTCTTTACTACTCGGCCGCTAGTTTGTGACTCTACGGAAAGGATGAATTAATTAGCTCTAAATGTCTTGTGATTATGAAATTTGTTTAAAGTAGTAAAAATTCAGAGGATATGGGCGTTCATTAATTAAACATACTGATAGACACTTTACGGCAGCATTTCGTTGTCTGAGATTATAACTTTGAATGCAGATGAGTTTATAGGATTTGAGCGATAAGACGGCCAGATATATGGAAAGACTATGTCGAACAATGTGTTGAAAGTCTAGGACAGCGGTTCTCAGCATTTTTAGCTCCGCTACCCCCTAATATCATTATTAGGGTAGATGTAGCTCTATGTGCTATGTGCTTGAATATATGTATTTTTTTAAAGGTTTAGTGGGTGTAGCTCTATGTGGTAGAGTAGATGTAACTTTCTAAAGGTTTAGTGGGTGTAGCTCTATGTGGTTGAGTAGATGTAGCTT
>JADKLZ010001483.1:9991642-10004238 GCA_021533235.1 Biomphalaria straminea
CTATCTATCTACCTACCTACCTATCTACCTATCTACCTATTTATCTATCTATCTATCTAACTATGTATCTATCTATCTATCTATCTATCTATCTATCTATCTATCTATCTATACGGAAAAAGTACCTCCAGAAAGCCAATATATTGGAAATCGACAAGTCAAGTGTAGGTAACTCTCACTGAAGGCGTTAATATAAAGCATACCGGAAGTCCATGTAATAAACATTGGAAGTATGGGAATGGGGAGGTAATACTGATGAGAAATCAATGTCGGTGTTTCTTTATTCAGATGGACTGTAAAAAAAAAGAAAAAAGTGAAATGAACAGGGTGAAAAGAGAGGGTGTTGGTGAGGGTCTGTTCTTAACACGTGATTAAACTTTTAGATTTGACTCTGTGTTTTTCTGTTCATCGGATTAAAAACAAAATTAAACGTTGTTTTTATAATATCGGTTTGAAAACACACATATGCATGGTATTTTTGTATATAATGTAAATAGTTAAATATAGTTTTTTACGTTGTGTAAATTGTACATTTCACTGCATTAATTAATTGATACTTCTATGTGGGTTAGAATCTTATTACATACCTATTTTTGGCTTAAATTTATCATTGAGATTTGTAACCCTTTTCAGCTATTTTAAGTTAAAGTAATTATAATAATACTATTTATAAATTTTATATTTATAGTAATATCAATCAAAATACAAACATAATTTAGGCTCAAGGCCACACACGAAAAAAAAACTAGAAAAAAAAGTAGCATAACCCTCAGACTCTTTAATTTATAGGACATATGGTGTTAGGTCATCTATTTCTGTTGCCCACGGTTAACGTGGGTGTCATGTGACCAGCACAACGACCAAACGACTTTACTTTCCTGAGAAAATGTCTTGTAAATGTAATTATTTGAGTCGGCTAGAGCCACAGCGTCTTTAAGGTCTTGAAATTAAATATCTCGGTCTTTATCGAGATTCAAACCCAATACCATTTGATTCGAAAGCCAATTCTTTAACCTCTGTTATGAGAACATGAAAGACATAACTATGAGAGGTATTATTTAAAATTTTTAAAATTATGTTTTAACTTGCATTGCTTTTTTAAATTGTTATATTTCTAGTGATACTCCGATGAAGCTTGTGGAAATGGCTGCTCATTGTTTAATAATTCCACTGTATTTTGTCTGGATATTTGGTGAGTCAAAGCTTTCTTTCCAAATAGCTATCTTATTTCTAACGTGTGTGTCTATTAGATACTGACATTTACAATGATGCACCACTGTAAACGTTATGTGTGTTGACTTGTATTAATAGTACACATGGGATTGGTCACTAAGGTCTAAAAACGTGTATTACTATCAATGTGTCTCAAATGCTGTAGAATGCTGGGTTCGTGCTACACATGGGACTGGTCACTAAGGTCTTAAAACGTGTATTACTATCAATGTGTCTCAAATGCTGTAGAATGCTGGGTTCGTGCTACACATGGGACTGGTCACTAAGGTCTTAAAACGTGTATTACTATCAATGTGTCTCAAATGCTGTAGAATGCTGGGTTCGTGCTACCCGGAGTCACACTTGACACGTTACAAACAAAAATGATATAAATTGAGTGAGTCCGAGTTTTGACAGACAAGATGGAACATTTATGTAATAAAACAACAGGATGCACACCATGGTAGTAAATGATCCAGAATACAGTCACATCCGAATATCTGCGGTATCAAACAAATCCAATATAGCAAGTCCTCATCAATACATATACATACAACCTTACTTATTAAATCTCGTCCGCATCACGGCAGGTAACAATGAGCTTCCATAATACGTAGCCAACTATAAGTACAGAAAAATAACTATCAAAATACATGATGTATTGTCTCTAAAAACTTCAAGTGACTACTACCTTCTTCGACTGCTCAAAAAAAAAGACAAATGTGTTTTTTTTTTTATTTTACTAAAATAACGTAAACAATGTAGATGTGACTTAAGCTAAATATAACTTCATCAATAGATTTCTATATGTCACGTGGGATGTTGCCATAGAAATGAAAACAGGAAGTTTTTTTTAACATTCTAGTAGCTTCCAGTTTCTACTCAGAAGAGTCAATTAATAAACAGGAGATAATTCATTTCTGTATACAGATATTCTTGATTTCTCGATTTCAAAAACTATTCTTTAAAGAGAGAATTTTATTTCAGGTTCCAAATAAAATCAGCAGTAACACATTTTTCAAAACTGTGTATGTTAATAATCTTAATCTCTTCTTGTTTAAATCCAACTTTAAAACATATTTGTCTTTACTTGACTCTACAGGAAATGTAATCTCCACGGTTCAATCAACAACTACACCAGGTAATTACTATACTATTAAAAACATATATATATATATAGTTCGTCCATCGTGGTTCGATGATGACCACTTTGTCATCCAGTGGGCTGAGGGCTTTGCACTGGGGTTTTATGCCTCCTCATGTGGCTGGTGAGACCTATGCGAGCCCGGAATGTTCGGCCGCACTCTGGGCAGGTAATTCCAGCTGGAGCTAGTGTCGTTTGCCTTGCTTTCCTTCTCTGGCGTTTTTCTTTCGCCAGCGTTGTTCTTTTTTCCTCAGCAACCTGTGCGCCGGATCTCACAGCGCGGCGCCATGATACTCTGTCATGTGCCTCTGTCTCCCAGGTGCCTGGGTCAATGTTGAACTCCTTTAGAGAAGCTTTGAGGGTGTCTTTGTAGCGCTTTTTTTGACCACCTTGCGAGCGCTTGCCTTCTCTTAATTGGCCATTCATGAGACGTTTTGGGATGCGGTGGTCCTCCATCCTGCACACGTGTCCTGCCCATCGCAGCTGGGACTGCATCAGGATTGTGTGGATGCTTTTCAAACCAGCTCTTTGAAGGACTTCAGTATCTGGCATTCTGTCCTGCCATTTGACATTTAGTATTTTTCTTAGACATGTCATGTGAAAGTGATTTAGTTTCTTGGCATGTCTTCTGTATACTGTCCATGTCCATGTCATATACTATTAAAAACATATAATCATTAAAGAAATAGTATTCTACAAAAATATCAAAAAATGTGTTGACTCGGGGTGTAAAAAGTAAAGTTAAAGTTCCCCTTTCAGACATTGTCGTCTATAGGGCAGATGATGTAAAGGTCATCTGATTCTATTGCCAACGGTTAACGAGGGTGTCATGTGGCCAGCGCAACGACCAACCGCCTTTCCATTTCCCCAACTAATGTCAGGTACCCATTAGAGCTGGGTGGACTCAAGGGCGCCCGAAAATCCCGAAATAAAATTCCCAGTTTTCACCAGGATTCGAACCAGGGACCTCCAGTACGGAAGCCAAGCGCTTTACCGCTCAGCCACCGCACCCTTTTGCCTCGGGGTGTGAACCTTGTGATTTTCCTCGAAATACAATTCCCTGCGTCATTGTGGTGCCCAAATGGAAACTGTCGCAGGAGGAAACTATTACGCCAAAAGATTAACAAAACAACTTCACAAGTGCCTAAGGGGTGGGTGAGCATTTTCATTGCACTGTGCGGAGATGTAAAATGGCGAGTCCCTCACGATTAGCCTGGTAAAAATAGGAAATGTCGGGGGTCCCTGGTGTGTTCTACCTTCGACCACGTCCTGGCCTGTGTGTTCAGAGTATCCGAATCAATAACAATGATTATGTTGAAAATATAGACTTTAGCAGCTAAGTTTTGCTTATACTAATGAGTTATACCTTTCCCAGACAGAAAGCACTGCCCAATCAGGCCAGTAAGATGGAGCTTCGGCTTAACTCTTCCTGGAGTATTAGCTCTTTCTCTCCTAATCGATGATATCGTCGTTTATTTGACCTCATCAAATTAAATTAATGTTTAAATTTATAAACATAACTTCGTGTCCTATAAAAAGAACATGCATTTCCCTTTAATTCTATACCCAATACAACATTTTCTGATAACAAACAACAAAGTTAATGAAGTTTAATCATAACAGTGTAGTGAAATAGTAATGAACAAAATGAAGAATTCCTTCGAAACCCGGAAAATATAATAACGGAGAGAAAGAGTTAATTTGGGTGCAGTCAATGAAACATGCGTGAGACATTGATATCAAATGTAACGTCGTTGTGGATGTATCTTTGTGTATGACTCGATCTTAGCAAAGTGTATATCAAATTACTCTGTCTGTCTGTCTGTCTGTCTGGTAAAGAGTGTGTACACGTTATTTCTCCCACATCTCGGATCAATCTGAAACTTCTCACAATTATTTATTGATCTAGACAAGACATGAATCAATAAAAAAAAGAACCAATTTAAATAAATAATTACTGGTAACTCATTTTTTTTTTATTAATAGCGACAATGCAAACTAATAATTCAGTAGTCACATATACGGCTACATTTGTTTTCTTAAATAGTTGTTAACGCAATTTCTCCATCACGCATTTTCCAATCAAGTTGATACTGTAAATAATTGTTTAGTGTACCTAGCAAACAGTAAGTCAGTAAACAAAAATAGTCAATTAATTAATGTGTTATTGGTAATGATTAGTTACAAACGCTACACGAGGGAAAACGTGCACCTTTTTTTTGGTAGATATAGATATACAGGTCTCTTTCCCTTTACAAGTTTTTTTTTAAAAAAGGATTTTATATATCTCTGTTGTTAAACTCTCTATTGACTTACAGACTACAACAACTCAGGAGCAGTGGAGGTGCCGCCTGGATGCTGGTGCGTCTGCGAGGCAGATGAGAGTATCACGCTGTCTGAGACAGAGCTCACGGTTTACCGAGAAAAAGTATTCATTGAGACCCAGAAAAACTTGCTTCTGGACAAAACAGTAAGATGTATAGCTTACCTAAAACACTTGTTTACAGCTTAGGTATATATCTCTTATGGCTAAAAATTAAGATTTAAAAACATTAATAGAAATTAGGGTGAATGTTATTTTTTTTTTGTTTTGTAAATAAGGAGTTTTTAAAATATATTTCTTAGAAATGGAAACACAAATTTTCACTATTTAAAAATTCAGTGTTTCATTTGTGTCAAAGAGAATTACTTTTAAATTGAAAACCCAATTAATATAAAACTCATGTCCTTAATGACTGACTGATAGATAATCACTAATTCTTCCACTAACCAGGCTTACCAGGGCCGGCTATGTGCAACCCATGCTGCCGCAGTGGGCCCAGCACTTTCATAGGCCTCAATCTTATTCAATTTGTGAATTATTAAATTAAACCTTTAACATATAAATACAGGGTTTCCAGGACCTCCTGAAAATCTCCTGAAATTGCAAAACATAAGAAAAAGTCCTGAAAATATCATAAAAACTCATAAAGTCTAGTGAAGAATGGACAAAATGGTCATTTTGAGGTGCCAATCCCAGAGGCAATTTAAAAAAAAAGGGCATTGCAAGCGTTCCTTTAATAAAAATGTATAACAAAGACGAATGTGCATTCTAATTAAAAATCTTAATTTTGACATTATGCATATCCCCGCCCAGATTGGGCCCTGTGCAGTTCATTTGGAACAGGGTCCCGCAATAATTAGGACCGGCCCTGACACTTACCATGGATAAAAAATACGAAACTTGAACCTGTTCATACCTTACTTAAGCCTTGGACAACTGACCCATTTTCAAGATGTAAGCCGCAGCGGTTAAATTTAGTCAGGCCAGGGTGACTCTATCAAATGTGTTTTTACAACTGTATGAAAACGTGAATGTAGAGAAATGACCACAACTTGAAAATGAAAATGTAGTTATTAGAAACGTGTGGCACAAAATAAAACATTATTTAGATCTCGATCTACAAGTAAATCTCTTTTCGAAATCAAACATTAAAAGTAACTGAAAATTGTCACACTCAATATAAAGGCCTCCTACAAGTTTGAGTTTGTGTGTGTGTTCTAGTTCTTGTTGTTTGGGAGGATAAGGTATAAGACAAATACAGTATATAAAGATAGTTTATTCTTATTTAGGGTGCCTCTCTAAGTCTAGATCTGTGACGGACAAAATAAAAAATAAATATTCACAGACTGAACTAAGTGTTTTTTAGTATGCTACAAACAGTTCCGCGGTGAGAGCAAGGCTTCAAATAAAGAAGAATTTATCATATAAAGTATATAAATCATTAATTAACTAGAATTTTGAGTTTACTAACAAGCAAAAGAAAAAAAAAAAGAAAAGCTTATCTAAGGGATATAACCGCTATTTACTGCCATTTATCTGATAATTACCAGGTTTAGCTCCTTTTCTGCGATATAAAACAAAATTAATTAATACATACTAAATGATTAATTATTGATTAATTTTTTTTATTTATTTGTGTATTGTCATCAACTCTGAATACGTATGCACATTTTCAACTTGATTGAAGAAAGGAGAATGGGATAACAAAACGTGCCAGAATGTTATAAGGGGATTAAATCCATATAAACATCCATTCATATTTCTCATGAATAATAATTTATCCTCCTTTTTGATAACTTACAATACAATTAATAAGTTCGTCCATCGTGGTTCGATGATGACCACTTTGTCATCCCGTGGGCTGAGGGCTTTGCACTGGGGTTTTGTGCCTCCTCATGTGGCTGGTGAGACCTATGCGAGCCTGGAATGTTCGGCCGCACTCTGGGCAGGTAATTCCAGCTGGAGCTAGTGTCGTTTGCCTTGCTTTCCTTCTCTGGCATTTTTCTTTCGCAAGCGTTGTTCTTTTTTCACCAGTAATTAATTAACTAACTGGTGAACTTTTTAAATTTATGGATATCTTGCCAGGTTCAATCAATAATTGTTCAAGGTTTTAGCTTGATATGAGAATAGGAAAATGAGAGACAGACTGACAGACAGAGTGAGTTACTATAATATTTTTTAAAAAGTATCTCTAAAATAATGTCGATTCTATGCAACCAAAACGATCAGTTTTCTTCTCCCAGGCACTGTCAGCAACAAAAAGAATGAAATACTCCGCCACTGACAACAGGATACTAGCGTCCACCTTTGGCTATACAGGTGTAGTGTCCCTGGTTCTAGTTTTTCTGATCTTTATCTGGATGGACTCTACTTACATACATAAATTCGCAGCATCGTTGGGTCTGGCGGCTGGTTCTAGGAGCAAATAAAAGCACTGGAACATATTTCAACATTTGCTATGTGCTATCATTTAGACCAAATAAAAGCACTGGAACATATTTCAACATTTGCTATGTGCTATCATTTAGACCAAATAAAAGCACTGGAACATATTTCAACATTTGCTATCTGTTATCATTTAGGTGTGTGTTGGTTATCTTATAAAATACAGACATCACTTGTAAAAAAGCTGGTTTTCCTGGGCTCAGGCAACTCATTTAATTCTCTAATAGCACCAGGGAAGAATTAGTACAAATGTGTCCTATCATATAGATCAAGAGGGTACATTCATCCTTGCGTCTTTCTGAGTATTTTATTACGTTTTCTTTTTGTCTTTGGAGATTGTGGTACATTGTTTTATGCAAAGTAGCTACTTCACAAATGATACATGATAAATAACAAGCCTTTTATGAATAATGCAAAAACAAATTCTATAACCTGAGTTTCATTTTCAGGAAGATGGAAACAAAATAATGTAACATCATTATCTCAATAAGCTGGGTTTTCTTGTCTCTCAGTGGGTAACATTGCATTAAGAAGCACTCTTTCACTATGTTTTGTTTAGGTCTTGCAATTGTAGTAAGAAAACGACAAGCATATTTTTAACAAGCAATAAAAAAAAAGCTTATCTAAGGGAAACAATTGCGAATTGTGAATTATCTGAAAATTACATGGATTATAGCTTTCAGCCAAATAAAACAAAATTAATTTATTAGTACTCAAAAAAAAAATCATTTGTTAGACTTCGGATAGATTTGTGTTTTAACATTGACTCTAGATAATTCTGCAATATGTCCAGTTGATCCGAGAATAGGAAGTGGAAGAAATAGAGTGTCAAAACGTAATAAGGGGATTAAATCCATATAAACATCTACATTTCTCATTAAATAACATTTAGCCTCTCTCTCTCTCTATTGCGATCTGAAACAAAAAATAATAATCATCAATAACTAAATAAATGTTGTTGTTGTAATGTTTTATGTTCATTCAGGTTCAATGAATAATTCTTGAAAGTTTCAACTTGATACGAGGATAGGAAATGGAATGAAAAACATTTTCAAACTTTTTGCAACACAGACAGACAGAAAGACAGACAGATAGTCAGAAAGACAGTGAGTTGATATAAGATTTGTAAAAATAAATGAAATCTCTTGGAAATGAAAACATTTTACAAAAAGGGAACAATACACAAATGATACGAATGACTGTACAGTTAGAGTCAATGGGTAGAACACATTAGTTATGTAAATGCTTCAATACTTCGAAGAACAAGGGTGTCGGTAAAAGTGAAGAATTCATTGTCAAGGGTGAACTTTACTTCGGCACACCGGACAGGTCGCGTTCATCTGAAATAGGAATCACTTTGTGTGAAACAAAATAAATGTCTATGGCATAAATTCTATGAAATCCCGAAATACTAACTAGCATTCAAACTTTTCGAAATGTTGTTTACGTCAGCGCCATTAAAAATAACTAAATAATTTTTGTTTAAATCCTTGTAAAAAGGTGTTTGTTTGTTTGACATGTTTCGGATGTTCCTTCAGGGTTAAAGATAATTTATTTCCTCGTCCTAACGTCCTGCAGGACGACAGGGGATGGCAGAGGGCGAGTATGAACCCTGGACCGTCGACAAGTCCGAATGACAGCCCAGCATGACCAGGCAGCCACCACTTCAGTAGGATCTTTTAATAAAAAGCTCCAACGATTATTCCATTTCCTATCACAAAATCGCGTTAATGGAGACTTAATAAACATTCGTAAACCAGATATGTATGGCGTAAAACCTTGGTTTGAAAAAAAAAGAATTTCAAAGATATTATATGCTTAATATGTATCCTCCCGCAGAATAGCTGACCAATGATCTAGTTTGGTAAGCAATGTAGACAGGTTTCAATACTTTCAGTCCTCACCTCTATCGATAGATAACTATCATCAAACACACAACCCAACTGTTGGGCCAACTGACCTATTGTATGATTAGTATTCACAGTGATTCAATGATAGTTATGAAAAAATATGGTTCAACAACAACTTATACCTTGAAAGATCTTGGAATAGATGGTTTACCTACGACAAATTGGTTGGTGAATGGCAAATCTATCATATAAGGAATTTGGTAAAGCACTACCCTTTGATAAAATGCATTCAAGGGCCATATGGTCTTTGCATGTACCATACAGATGTAATTTATAATATTAGAAATCGCTTATTAATTTTTTTATGCGTAAAAGAACTATCCATTAATACGTTATTTTTGTAAATAGAATAAACATATTAAGTTGTTATCGGTTTGTCGTTAGTACAATAGTAAAATAGAAAAATAAATCAAAATCAATTGTTTATACATTTGTTAATAAACACTATATGAATAGGTCTAATGTAAAGTATTCTTATACTCTATTTATTTTAAATGTTTTTGTTCATCATAATTAACAAATAAATAAGGTAATATTAAAGAAGAATCATTTATCTGTCTGTGTGTCTTTCTGTCCGTCGGTTAGCTTGTCTATCTGTCAGAACATTTGTTGCGTTTATTTTTAAATGTTTATGTAAATTATAATTCTGTGGCATTTTACGTCTCTAGAGACGATCTTTTCCCCTTGCAAGCTCTTGTGTGACTAAAGAGGCCGATCCTTGATACACAGCTGCGATCGCAGGTTGGGCATATGTAGTCACCAGGCGCCGTTGCACTTTCACCCTTCTTTCTGCTTCTGTTGTGTATGGCATCTGCAATCAAAGACCCCCTCTTTATGCTCTCTCTCCAAGTGGGTCTATCTTGTGCCACCACTTCCCAGTTGCTGGTGTCGATCTTAAAGAGCTTCATGTCCCGTTTGCATACATCTGTATAACGTAAGAGTGGACGACCAGCGGCTCTTCTGCCTTCTATTAGATCGCCATACAGAATATCCTGTGTGAGTCGACCTACTGGCATTCTACGAACGTGGCCAAGCCAGCCAAGGCGTCTGCTGCTGATAACAGAGCGGATGTCCTGGCAACCTGCTCTTTGTAACACTTCCTCGTTGGTTATCTTATCTTGCCACCTTATTTTAAAAATCCGCCATAGGCATCGGAGGTGGAAGACATTCAGCTTTTTTTCCTGCCATGAGTATGTTGACCACGTTTCACTTCCGTATAGCAAGGTGCTCAATACACAGGTCCGGTAAACTAGAGCTTTAGTGCTGTTAGTCAGCAATATGTTGTCCCAGACTCTTTTCTGCAACCGTGACATGGTGGCCATTGCCTTGGCTATCCTGTTGTTAATGTCATTATCCAGTAGAGTGTTGTTGGATATGATGGAGCCAAGGTAACAAAAGTTGTCTACGATCTCTAGTGGTTGGCCATTAATGTTTATTTGAGGTGCAGCATTAGTGTTTTGTACAAGTACCTTAGTCTTGCCCTGACTGATGTTTAAGCCGAACTTCTGGCAAGCAGCAGATAGTTTGTCAACTAGGAACTGTAGCTGGGTATCAGAATCAGCCACAATAGCTGCATCATCAGCATACAGGAGTTCCCTGATGAGTAACCTCCTGACCTTGGTTTTAGCCCGCAGCCTTGAAACATTGAATAGCTTTCCAGAGGATCTTGTATGGAGAAACACACCATCATTTATGTCGTTGTATGCGTAATGCAGTAGACAGGAGAAGAATATGCCAAACAGAGTGGGTGCGAGCACACATCCCTGCTTGACACCACTGCAGACCTCAAAAGGTGCTGATTGGGCTCCATTAAATTTGACAGTGCATTTAGTTTCCTCATGGAAGCACTCAATGAACCTCAGTAATTTGGGAGGGCAACCTATTTTCCTTAGAAGTTTGAAGAGGCCACTTCTGCTGACCATATCAAAGGCTTTAGTCAAATCAACAAAAACAATGTAAAGGGGTCTGTCTCTCTCTCTGAATTTCTCCTGCAGCAGTCGTAGAGAAGATATCATATCTATAGTGGATCTACCACTCCTGAATCCACACTGAGACTCGGGGTAGACTCTAGAAGCTATCACTTGCAGCCTAGATAGTGCCACTCTAGCAAAGATCTTGCCCACTATACTGAGGAGAGAGATACCCCTATAGTTGTTGCAGTCACTCCTATCCCCCTTGTTCTTGTATATTGTGACAATAGTAGCATCACGCATGTCTTGAGGGACATGACCTGTTTCCCAACAACGGCACAGGAGAGTATAGAGTTCGGGGAGCAGGAGTGATTCGTTGGCTTTAACTACTTCCACTGGGATACCATCACTTCCTGGAGATTTTCTATTTTTCATGCAGTTAATTGCTTTTTTGAGGTCACTAAGGCTCGGAAGCTCATCTAGGCATTCCAATACTAGAAGATCTGGTAGAGAAGCCAGGGCGGCATCGTCTACTGTATTCTGTGTGGCATAGACATCGAGGTAGTGTTCTGTCCATCGTTCTAGCTGCTTGGTTTGATCTGTAATCTTTTCTCCAGATTTGGATAGAAGGGGGGCAGGCTTTGACACTCCTGGACCCAGAGCCGCTTTAATGCCATCAAACAGAGCTTTACTATTTCCTGAGTAGAGACTTTCTTGGATTTTGTTGCAGGTATCCCTCCAAAAGTTATTTGCACATTGTCTAGCCATTTGTTTCGCCTCTTTATTAGCGCTTTTGAAGGCCTGCAAAGATTTTGGACTAGGCTTTGTCTTGTTAATAATTTAATAATAAAAAAAAGGTTATATTAAAGAATAATGATTTGTCTGTGTCTTTCTATCTGTTAGTCTGTCTGTCTACTCTTACCCCTAGCCACTTGTCAGCACATTTTAAATGAAAATTGTGAGCACAAGGCAGCACACGCTTCTGGTCCCCTTCTTGGAAATCCGCCAGACAAATGGAGCACCGTACATCTGAAGACGCTGCTGCCTCCGCATTGCAAGAGTTTTCTTTATGCACAGCCGTGGGGAGGTCATCCAGTTGTGACCTCGTCAGACTTGGAGGGGGCATACTATGTCTCTGAAATGATTAGATCATAATCAATATAGACAACAAAATCGTTTATATCTTGTGATTATTTGCAAATAATTCTTTAAACTGCTTACTATTGATAGACGGTGTTTCTACGTGAAATCTTCCAGTGTTTAGGGAATACGGAATTATTGATAACTTGTGGATTGTTTAAATAATATATAAAAATTCATCAACTTTTAACACCATTAAATTAAATTCCTTAGCTATTTTTATTGTTATACAAAGTAATTTTTATTTATAGAAAAAAAAAAGTTCCCCTTTCAGACTTTGTGGTCTATAAGGCAGATGATGTAAAGACCATCTGATTATGTGGCCTACGGTTAACGAGGGTTTCATGTGGCCAGCACAACGACCAACTGCTTTTATTTTTCCCCAACTAATGTCTGGTAACCATTAGAACTGGGTGGACTCAAGCGCTTTACCGCTCAGCCACCCCGCTTCAATTTTTTCAAGTATATGTAATATTATCTTTCTTAGAGGTTTTATATATATATATATATAT